>VZTU01003407.1:727-17362 GCA_013400835.1 Zapornia atra | reverse complement strand
CTACCTTAGCTTTTCCAGCCTTCACATTCAAAACCAAAGACAACTTTAAAGACCTTTTTGATGTTACAGTGCAATTGAGAAGCAATACTTTCACACAGACTCAATAAAACACATACTGGTTTTGATAGACCATCAATTGTGGTTCTTGAAACATTGTACCATAAAACTGGAAAGCAGGATGGCTAACAAAATTTAAAGTAACAGCAACCTGAGCTTATGTACATGCATCATCACAACTCACATATTGCCAAGATGCTTTTATTTCTTATACACTGGACAGCTACCATCTTCCAGGATTGATACTAGGGCCAATAGAATCTTCACTGATGTCCTGGATGAGGGGATAGAGTACAACCTCAAGAAGTTTGAAGATGATACTAAATTGGGGGAACAGCTGACATGCTAGAGGGTAAGGCTACTATTTAGAGAGCCAGATCCCACCAGACATGAGAAATGGGTTGGCATGAACACCACAAAGAGTTACGGATAAAGTCTTGTACACAGGACAGAATAACTCAGTTCAGACTCAGGGTATCTGCTATCCAGAGAGCAAGTCTGCAAAAAAATCTTTGGATATCCTGGTGGACAAGCTGACCATGATCCAGCAGCATGCCATTGAAGCCAAGGCAGTCACAACCATACTGGGTGGTATCAGCTAAAGCATAGCAACCCAATCAAGGAATGTGATTTCTTCCCCTCCATTTGGTATTTGTGAGAACATATGTAGAGCATTACAGTTTGTTTGGGGCTGTCCAGTTAGAAAAAGACATTGCATTACTAGAGAAAGTCCACTGCAGGGTAACCTAGATGATTAGAGGAATACAGCCCATGAGGCTTGAGGAGAGTCTGAGCGAACTGGGTTCACTCAGTCTAAAGAAGAAAATGCAATGGAAGTATCTTACTGCTTATTGTCTTCAACTAGCTGGCACAAAGATACAGAAGAGGTAGAGCCAGATGCTTCTCAGAAGTATATGGGTGTATGTTCCACAGCAACAGCAAGTCGTGACATTTCTTGTGTGCCTGAGATATAAGGAAAACCTCTCTCACTACGACATTGGTTTTAAGTGATCAAACACTGGCACAAACTCCCTAAACAGGGCAGGTTGTGCAATGTTCACCCCTAGGGATGTTCAAAAATTGATCAGACACATACCCAAGCAACCCACTCAACCTGATGTAACAGCACCTACTTCAAACCGGCAGGTGGACTAAATGACTTCCAGAGGTCATATCCAATCTAAATTATTCTATGATCCTGTGCCTTAAATATAATTTTAAAGAACAGGTTTTTCAAAGTTTACTCAAAACACCCAACAAGCAAACAAAAAACCAAATCAACTTAGAAAATCCAAACAAGAAATCAGCTGCTTGATACAGGAGCACCCGAATCTGCAGATAACAAAGATATTACAACTATTTAATTTCAGAAGCAGTTATTTTAGAAAGAAAATGTAGAAACCTTGTTTGAAGCCTGAAATATATTATTCTTTTTCCTGCAGTTAGCTTGTCACTGTGAAATGTCAAAGGAACAGTTCTTTTTCTAATAACAAAAGCTTCACAGCTTTCTGAGTCATCGGCTCTTCAGCTGTGTCTGAAATTATATATGGAGGCAATAATCTAAATAGGAGACTTTATCTGATTCCTAGTGGAACAGGATGGTATACTTAGATGGCTGCATAAATATCAGAAGTAGCACACAACTCTACAAACACTTAGAAATATTTTTTAATACTCATTATTTTAATTATCAGATTCTACATTGAAGAGAGACCAAAGTATATAATCAGCATATTTGCCTAGTTTTTATCACAACCTTTTGTTCTCCAATCCCTCCTTTTTTTTTTTCTTTTTTTTTTAACATTTTATTCCTCTATGAGAGTTCTGATTTGGACTAAAGGTTCTTTCCTTTGGTTTTGAGGCTTACAAAAGCAGCTTAAAAATGGAATGGCAAGCATTTTACAGAGAGGAAAGAAAGCTTAAGAATTTACACAAGGTATACATCAGCTTAGTCTGCATAAATCCTTCCTGCCACTTCACAGATTCACAGAACTGTAGGGGCTGGAAGGGACCTCCAGAGATCAAGTCCAACCACCCTGCCAAAGCAGATTCCCTATAACAGGTTGCACTTCCAACATCCAGTGCTGTCTAAAGTTTATGGGAAGAGGAGATCCACTTGCTTTCCCCTACATATTAACAGATTTAAGTGGATCTTTAATTGATTTACTTCTCTCTTTGACTGTCAGCATACCATGAAATAAAGAAGGAAATATATATGACCCCAAAAATCTGTTTGCTTCCCAAAAGCTTCAAAGTGATGGTTCTGGGTTTGCGTTAAAGCTTTTCCATCACCAAGCTAAGGAGCAAAACCTTATGCTATGGACATATATACAGCTAACAGCTCCTGGTTTTATTTAAAAAAAAACCAAAGAAACCTGGGAAAAATCCTAAAAATATTACTTATTATTTCTGCTTTGTAGTTCTCGGCAAATTTCAGGAATATGATTGGAATATTTGGTAGCTTCTATCACACTTATTTTGGCAATACTACTTCAGAATATTGTAGGTTCGTACAAACAGGTTAGAGACTCTCTCCTGACTCAGTTCGGTCAGATCATGTCTGAGCACGAGGGGAGCAAGATCTGTCCTGAAAGACTTCCCTGGAGTACAAAGATCCCTCTCCAGTACAATTCTACAATGACCCTGCTATGAAAAGCCTCACCAAAGCCATACAAATTGCATTTGGGATATTAACAAGCAGGAAATGTCATAAAATATAAAAATTAGAGTAAGAATGGGAATATTCCAAGTCATACCAGAAACAGAGGAATTGCGGTTTTGGGGGTTTATTTTCCTTTCTTCCACAGAAGTAGCTTTAGATCATCTTCCTTACTCTTTTTTTCCCCCAAATCTTAGCATCAACAGAAATGCTTATACTAAATTGCCTCCGTGGGAGTAATGATGTGACAAAAGTAGTAAGCAAGAGGATCTATAAGAATTGTTCCTATGACACTTTTTAAACTTTCATCAAAAACATTAAGTACAATATTAGAGTTACACTTTAATAAAACAGCTTTTGCCAGAGCTGATGAGGCAAAACCCACATATTTACACCTACTGTAATTTTGTTGGTGCCAGTGGATTTTATAATTCAAATGCATTATTTTGTTGTGGTGGTTCAGCCCCAACCAGTGGCTGAGCACCACACGCTGCTTGCTCATTCCCAGAGGAGAAACAGACAGAGCCTCGGTGGGCTGGGGTAAGGACAGTTTACTGACAAATGCACCGTGAAAGTAGAACAATAACAGCCAATTACACACATACCTGCTGATAACACAGAGCACCTTACGGATCAGATGATTACGGACCCAACCGCCGCCCCTGTGGCACTCAGACTGCCCTGGAGGCACCCAGGAACACCCCTCCCCAACCAGCTCCTTTTATGGGGGAGTGATGTCAGGTGGTGTGGAAACAGCCTGGGCTAACTCAGCTCACCTGGGCTGGCTGCTTGGGAGGTTGACTCTGACCTGGACAGAACCAGGTTGTCCTCATGGCAGGAGGTCAGGAAATGTACAAATTCCCAGAAATTTACCAACAACATTTACTTCTCTAATACTTGGGAGATTCTTATTAAAAATAAATTAAAATTCCTCTGAAAGCACATACAACCCTTTCACCATTGGATACCCAGCAAATTTTACAAAAGAAGGGTATTTGACAACTACATTCTTGTGCTGGTTTTGGCTAGGATAGAGTTCATTTTCTTCATAGTATGTAATACGAGGCTACGTTTTGGATTTGTACAGAAAGCAGTGTTGATAACACAGGCATGTTTCTGTTACTGCTGAGCAGTGCTTACAGAGAGCCAAGGCCTCTTGTGCCTCTCACCCCACCAACGAACAGGCTGGGCGTGCAAAAGGAGATGTGAGGGGACACAGCCAGGACAGCTGACCCAAACTGACCAGCGGGATATTCCATACTATATGTTGCCATGCTCAGTACATAAAGCTGGGGAAGCAGAAGGAAGAGGGGGGCACTTGGAGTTACTTTTTTTCCCAAGTAACCGTTACATGTGATGGACCCCTGCTTTTCTGGAGATGGCTGAACACTCACCTGCCCATGGAAAGAGGTGAAGGAATTCTTTATTTGCTTTGCTTGTGTGCATGGCTAAACTGTCTCTACCTCAAACCACAAGTTTTCTCACATTTACCCCTTCCAACTGTGTGTCCCATCCCACTGTGGGGGAGTGAGTTAGCAGCTTAGCTGTCAGCTGTGGTTAAACCATGACAATTCTTCAAAATAATTTTCAACAAAGAAACTGTTCATCTCACCAAAGAACAAGCTCCATCTACACCAGAATCTAATTTTGTCATCAGCCGTCACTGACGAGGGTCAGTACTATTAAAAAGTTACATTAAATTCTTTCTTACTTTCTTGATGCCTCACTTATGAGCTAACACAGATGGTGCATTTTTTGTTGCCATTTTGTTGGTTTTGTTCATTTGTTTAAGTACGTTATTAATATGAATTGAGCAAACCAACCAGACTTGATATTAGATAAAACACAGTAATATATATATAAATGTTGCCATAATTTAATATTTACATCACTGCACTGGATAAATGCCTTTTCTCTATTAGTCAGATGAAAAACAATTAAAGCTTCTAAAAAAACTTCTAAAATATTCAGAGCATACATATAAACCAGAAATCCTTCTTCAGTTGTAACTTTCAACATTTGCCCCATAGTGACAGAAAAATAATTGAGAGAAACCCCCCAACTCTGAAGCTGTCTTACAAATGCGCTCTAGCTTCAAAATCCTTTTGGTTGTCCTTCATATCATACTCGGGTCTACCAGTGAGCATAGATGGGAGCTCACTGACTTCAGGACTGAATGGGCCATCATATATAATACAACAAAAAGCTCTAAGGGAAAACACAATTATATATGCTGCTATCTTGTATTTGTCCTCAGAAAATCTCTCTGTTCTTTGCTTGAATGGCCACAAGACATAAATATTAAGTCTAAAATCTTCAGGATAAAAACTCATACTGACAAAATAATTTCTGACATGTACACTACACCTATTACTCAAAAAGAAAAAAAAAAAGAAAAAAAGAAAAAACCACCAAAGGCAAAAGATGAAAGAATGAGTTTGTCTGGGACTCTTGAGAAAACTTCACGTTGCTTAAACCCCATTGCTATTCATGGGCTGTATCTTCACCAGGTATTCTACTCACCACCATTAACATCTCCTTGAATTTCAAAACTAAAAAATGCAAATTATACTGTAAAGAAAAGTCAGAAAAGATTGGATAAGGACTGGGTGGTTGGAAGATATATATTTATTTTGTTGTTGTAAGCCCTGGTTTTGTATGGTAGATGGAAACAAACTATCAAAGGTGGGAGTATAGTTTTTATCAAGACAATAAGCCCAATTCATATTATCTGATTGCTATATTCAGTGAGATAATGTGATAAGAACTGATGCAAAGCACTTGTTAACTAAAAAATCCTACAAAATGAAAAACAAAAAATAACACTTATGAAGTATTGTTTTATTTCTGCCCAAAATGTCTATGCAACCTGTATGACACTCACCCACTCACAGAGGGAACTCAAAAGACTTGATTCCTCTGGGTGTTGAGAGAAATAAGAAAAGAAAGAGAAAATCATGCCCATGCTTCCAGTTTGCAGCCTGCTTCACCTGCTATGCCAGGAAGTGGCAGAAAATAAACCACACAGGCAAAGGTCACATTTCACACCCTCCCACATGTGCTGCTACAAACCAGTCCTTGATCCCTGCTGTCACTACTTGACATCTGTTGATTTTGCCATAACTGCACAGCAAGTGTCGACAGCCATGACACAGTAAAAAGCACATTTGCTCTTTTACAATATTTCTTTTAATCTTTAAATCCTACACATATTCCCCTCTCCTCGAGCCACCTTCTGCCCTAAGAAAACTCCTTCTTTTGTATATGTTATTAAAAAAGCAAAGAAGTAAAAATTAAATATTAGAATGAGTGCTCACTGAATAAAGCTTGAAAAAAACCCCAAAACTTGAGAAAAAAGTGTTCTAAATCTTTAAGAATCCTAGGGGATTCAAGAACAAAGTAAGAGAATTTGTAGATAAAAACAAAAATATCAGAGCTGTCATTCTCCAACTGTTGTTTTGGAAGAGGTGTCAACTAACAATATACTCAAGCTATAATTTAATGAGTAAATTATTTGCTTGTACAGACAAAAATTGTATGTTAAAAGCAACATCCTAACCAGGTCCACCCACTTGTAAAATACTGATTGCTGGGTATTCAGTAGCAGAAATTCAAATTTGAATGAATTATCTGATGTTTTCAAATCCAGAAAAAGCTTCGCGTCATTTTAGCTGACAGGAGCCTGAAGGTTAAAGCACCGCAATTAACAGAATATATTAACACCCACTGAAACTAAGCTATCTTGATTTGATATTAAAATGCTTAATACTACTACTTAAAAGGGACCTTAATATTATGAATGTATTTTGCCTAGAGAAGTTTAATTTTGATGCAGTACCTTTAGTACTTGAGGTTAAGTCTGACACCACAAATCCACTGGAACCAGATCTGAAAACATTAGAAGAGACTTGCCGTTTCCTTAGTGCAGATGAGACATGCATTTCAGCTTTCAAGAATTAATACCTGCAATAGCTGAACGCCTTCTACATGGGCTTATCTAAGAGCTTTCGCTTACAGTTGAGACTGCAGCCTAACGAACACTCAGACAGCTGCCAGGGGAAACTGGTCTTTTAGATAGGAGTGCAGAGAAGTGAAAGTAAAGAAAGGATCTCTAAAGATAAAAGGGTTGAGATCTGAAATTTTTCCACTTTCCTCATTCTGAAGGGATAGCATATGGGAAGAAGGCACATTCAAATTGTAGTTGAGAAATAACTGAAAGACCACCTTGTTCATGCAACACAATTATCAAAGAATGATCAAATGAATACATCAGCTTACATTATTAGGAAGGTTTTCAGCAAGCTCTTCCTCCTCTTACTTTTTATTCAAGATCTACTGCAACAAATTTGCTGATAAGGACAGTGCTAGGCTAGTGTCTGTAGTTCATACAATTATTCTGGTTGCAAAAATCAGCCACAGTCAAGTTTTGTAGCAAATATTGTTACAACATTTTAGTCCATAGATTTTTGGAGATAGCAATGGCAGGGAACCTGTACAACAGGATTTTTGATCTTCCTACTTCAGCCCTAAAAATGCCAAATTAAATACAACCTTCTGTCTGATTAGCTGCCACACTGGTAGCACTTTTGCTACCACAGATCAAAATAAGAAGGTGGCACCAGTAACCTATGAATACATAACAATATCAATACCAAAGCTATGGTCTTCAGTCTGTGATTAGGAATGCTTTGCAGCTGCTTAGACATTTCAAAAGTGAAATATTCACATGTACTGCCCCCATCATGATGCAATTTCTTACCTGTATCTCCTTTAAAATATCCTCTACTGGGGGGATACTCTCACACACACACACACACACAAACTCTCATTGACAGGAAGCACAGAGCTTCCAATACTTCTGTTTCTTTGTGGGCATTAAAATTAACGAACACAGATTGGCCTCAGAAACTTTTAGTAAACTCTTCTATTGTGCCCTAATAAATATTGGAACAGAAGATCAATACCCAAACATTTACAAACATCTATATATGGGATTGAAGAGGATTTTGAAGGATTTCAGTACAGAGTTACAGCAGAAATCACTGGTAGAATTTCAAAGTGTATGGATGGAAACAGAACCCAGGGCATGCACGCCTTGAACCTGAATGGGACAACATATAGGGAACACTCTAGGCAGGCCAGCCCAGCAGACAGACTATAGTAACTCTTGAAGTTTAAAGACAATGAAAGGCTGGGTCAGTTCTAATTTTACCAGATTCAGATTACTATGTGAATTAAACACGGCATTGGATATTTGACTAGGCAAGAAGCAGGTAAAGGGTGGGCAACAGAGCTATTTTTGAATAAGGATTGATGCAGAAGGATTTACAAGCATGGGAATCACCATCGGGATCAGTTGTAAATTAGGTGTCTAAAGGCTCGAAGGAATAAGAATCAGGAAGCTGAACAGGACAATAAGGAAATGCAGCAGCTGAAGCAGCAGCAGACCTGGAACATATGAAGTAAACAATAATGGCTGTTAACAGAGCAAAGCAGAAACAAAAGGACCATGAAAGTAAATGGAGAAAGAACTGATAACATGCAACATGAAAAATCAGAAAAATTGTATTTTCTTTACCCTAAGAGTAATGTTGAAAGGTACAGAAACAGGTGTTAGGAAAGGGATCAAAAATCATCTAAGACATGCATAGGGAGGGCAAGGTCTAGTCATATCTCTTTGCTGCAGCAGTGGGTTATCAGACTGTGGATATGATTACATACAGATTACATATGTTAGCTCCCCCAAAACAGTCTGGGGTAATGAAACTCCTTGAAAGTGACTGATTCCTTCTCAAGGTGGTTTGAAACATCTATATCTTCTATATAACAACATAGAGCAGCAGAGATATTAAATAAACCCAACAGTATCAAGAAGACTTTTGTCTCTGTGGGGCTCATGAAGTCTTGTTGACCCAGATAAAGGTCATCATCTCATGAAGGAAGTGATTACAACTATTCTTAACGGATCAGGGATTAAGCAAAAGCTACACAGTCTGTATCTCCCTCAATCACTGGGACAAG
The DNA here is from genome assembly GCA_013400835.1 of Zapornia atra. NCBI lineage: Eukaryota > Metazoa > Chordata > Aves > Gruiformes > Rallidae > Zapornia > Zapornia atra. The sequence goes on along the minus strand of VZTU01003407.1, from coordinate 8,625 downwards.
GAGAGCACATGAATAGAACTATTAAGGGAGGCATTATGAACAGTAGTAAGTAGCAATGGAAAGTATTAGGATGATAAATTACCCTTCATATTAGCTTTGAGAAGCAGGCATAGACAAGAAGTGGAATCCAGCCCTACCAAGTTTTACTTGGAACAAAAGAGCAGTTAATTAGATTCTTAACTTCATTAGAAACTCAGAGGGAGATGTTTTAACATGGATAATTGAGATGCACAAAGTGCAATTAGAGATATGGGAGGAAATAGAGCAATGGATCAGACACTGTAGAGACAAGCAGGGGTGCTCCTTATGTGTATGGGAAACAGGAGAATCAATTATGTTTTTCAGATTTACATCCAAGCAGTGCAATTTAAACTTTTGCAATAGTTGGTTTAGATTTTGAAACCAAAACAAGGAAAACAAATCTGATCTTCAAAGGAAAAACAATGTATACCTATCTGACTCTGCTTTCTATAGTAAGAAATCATTTGCTCCTGCCAAACATTTACACAGGATAAAAAGACAGAAAATAATATATGCTTTGGAAATTAAAACCATGAAATTATCAGATACACTGATGTTTATAGTGTTTTGAAAACCTAAATGTGCCCTGCAATCTTATGCTGTCATTCATTGTGAGATGATGTTGAAAACTGACTAACCTTCTATTGAAATCAATTACTAACTTCAGTTTCACTTAATCAGAAAAGAATCACAGCCTGGATTTTTTTCTGATGCATGACTGGCCACTGGAAAACTAGAAAATTATCAGGACAGCACTTAAAACTTTATTCGTGCTAAGCCAAGTGGCTTGCTGATAAAAAATATGCAGAAAACACGTATCTGAGTATGTGAGATTTGCTTCCTTTTCATGAGTTTACCTTTATTTTTTTTAACCTGCCTGAAAGTATTTAATATTTTGAGTGGAGAACTCTGTGGTAGAAATAGAGATTACTACTACAAAACTGCAAAGAATGTATAGCCATTTATGTGTCATATTGAAGACAATGTTTTGTCCATGATTTCTTCAGAGAAATTAAATACTCATTCATTAGTATTTGTGACCTAAATTAAGTCTGATGAACAAAATTATTTTGTTATGAATCATCATGAAATGGTGGCACCTCAGTACAGAGCATCATCTCTAGAACATTTTGCTGTTTTGTATACAAGTTCCTTGTCTCATCATATATCTCCTTAGGCAAACAACTGCAAGGCACAAGAGCACACCTTTTTTTCTGTGTACTGAACAAGTGTATATTTCACTTTTAGAGAAATCTATGGGAAGAAACATTATAATAGGTATTCTGGAGAACTTACGTGGCTTGTTGGTACATATTAAGGTTACCACCAGGCTACATACACAGTCTGTTCAGTGAGTGAGCATCAAGCACATTATCCTTCTAATGAACAGAGCTGATTCCTTCTCTAGACACAGGCCCCTATGTCTGCAAGTCTATCCTTTCTGCAGCAAATAAAAAACCAGAAACCATTACAAAAAGCAAGTGTGGTTTTCGGTGCGTTGCAAGACTTTAAACTACACCCTGCTGAAGCAGTGAATGGACTGAACAACAAATCCATTTCTTCAGGAAAGCAGTGCAAAAAGCATTCAGACTGCTGTTGTTCAGATAGCAAAGATACTTAATGCATGTCTAATGAAGTAGAAAAGACAGAAAGAGTACTTAATTACTGCAAGGAAAAGAATGGAAGGGCCCACCCAATTATTGGTTTAATTTAATCTTTCAATCCTTTCACAAATTCTTTCAAAAAACTGTCAAACCAGGTAAGTAGAAAGACAACAAGAATCAATTCAACAGTCAGTTTATACAAAAGACAATTCCTTTTCTACGTTATTTTTTTTTCTTTCATAATTTCTGAAGAATTGCAATAATGCATGTAGCTGCTCCTTTAAGGAAAAAAAAAGCAGAATTGATTTTGTGGTGCCTTATATAAAAAAAAGAATCAAGATCAACACCGTGTTCAGATTAGGAGATCCTTTTTTATATAATACATCACTCTTAAGAGAGTCTGCAATTAATATATTTAAATCCATGTAAGACCATCCTGGAAACTGTGATAAAGAATACAGAAAATAAAGATGTGGTTGGTGACAGCAAGCGTGGCTTCACTAGGGCCAAACTATTCTTGGCAAATTTGGTGACCTTCTATTATGGCATTACAGCACTGGTGGATAAGGGAGGAGTAACTGATGTCACCTATTGGGTCTTGTGCAAAACATCTGACACCGTCCTGTACAACATCCTTGTCTCTAAATTGTATACACGTGAGTTTGATGGATGGACCACTCAATGGATAAGGAATTGGCTAGATGGTTACACTCAAAGAGTTGACAGCTTGATGTCCAAGTGGAGATCGGTGATAAGTAGGGTTCCGCTAGGGTTGGTATTGGGACCATTGCTCTTTAACATCTTTGTCAGTGACACAGGGGGATTGATTGCACCCTCAGCAAGTTTACCGATTATACCAAGCTGTTCGGTGTGGTTGGCATGCTGGAGGGAAGCGATGCTATCTGGAGGTACCTTGGGCAGGCCTGAGAAGTGGGCCTGTGAGAACCCATGATGGTCAACAAAGCCAAGTGCAATGTCCTGCTCATGGGTTGGAACAATCCCAGCACAACTACAGGCTAGGCAGAGAACAGATTGAGAGCATCCCTGAGGAGGATTTGGGGGTGTTGACAAACAAGTAGCTCAGTATGAGCCTGCAATGTGAGCTTGCAGCCCAGAAAGCCAATCATATCCTTGGCTGCAGCAAAAACAGTGTGACAAGGAAGATGATTCTAGCCCTCTACTCTGCTCTCATGAAATCCCACCTGGAGTACTGCATCCAACTCTAGGTTCCTCAGTACAAGATAGACATGAAGCTGTTGCAGTGATTACAGAGGAGGGCTGTGAAGATGATTAGAGGGCTGGAGTACTTTTTTGAGGACAGGCTGAGAGAGTTGGGCTTATTCAGCCCAGAGAAAAGAGCCGTTAGGCACCCTTCCAGTACCTTAAGGGTCCTACAAGAAAGCTGGAGAGGAACTGTTCACAAGGGTATGGAGTCACAGGAAAAGCAGTAATGGCTTTAAGTTGAAGGAGCATAAGTTTAAATTAGATAGTAGGGAGAAATTATTCACTGTGAAGATAGAGAGGCCCTGGGATAGGTTGCCCAGAGAAGCTGTGGCTGTCCCTTCCCTGGCAGAGTTCAAGGCCAAGTTGGATGGAGCTTTGGACAACCTGGTCTAGTGGCAGGTGTCCCTGTCCATGCCAGGGTGTTGGAACTAGATGGTCTTTAATGTCCTTTCCAATCCAAATCATGCTGTGATTTAAATACTATTCAATATAGTGAGGGCCGCAGAATCTGACAGTTAATTCAGCCATTTGCCTTCCATATTGAAATATAGCTGGGCTTTAAATCTTAACTGCAAAATGTGCTATGCAGAGCTGTTCTAGATTTTTGTAGGCACACATACATTTCAGCAAATATTGAACTCAGCATGCCAGAAATAGCTTCCTAAGATCGAAAATTTCTTACAAAATGACTCTCAGAATATAATTTCTTAAATGTAACTGAAGATTTACTGATATATCCTTATAGTCTTATAATACATTATCAGATTTTATTATGAAGGAGCAAATGACCAGTAAGATTTGCCATCTTTATGACTAGTTTAAATTAAACTTTGTAACATCTAAAAATTGCCAAAGTATTGTAGGATTGAGATCATACACTGCTAATTTCACCTCTCTTGTATGGGTCTATAGACATTTTGAATAACAGATGATCTTGCTGAGATATTCTTCCAGCACATTTTATTAAAGCCTCCTAGTAACTGGACAGGTACTGGATAAAATAATTGGTTGCTACAATTAAAAATGAACCACATTATGTTACTTAGCTTTTTCATTATCTCATTTCATCACTACTGGATCAAATTTGCCCCTCACTTTTGTTGACATGAAATGAGAATTATACTACAGTAAACAACATTATGTTTGTATGACACTGAGTCTGCTGGTGCCCTGTTTTTAATGTATAGACAAAAATCTCTTATCTGTAAACTGTAGAAATAGTATGACATTTTGATTCATAAATAAAATATGTATTTTTAAAGCATAGCTTGCTACATTAAAATAACATCTTAAGTTCCTGACATAAGAAAAATAATTTCCTTAACATGATTTACCATGCATTGAGAAAGCTTAATTTCAGTCCACATGCATAAAAAAACCACTGATTTAAAACATTCAGTAATACAAAATGAAACCACTTTGATGTCATCAATAGTGGTGCTGCTTTGTGTTTTGGAAAGAAATCAAATTATGACTATCATGATTATTTCTATTCCTTTCCTCTCTTTTGTTTCTCCTCAAAAATTGACAATGGCATTGAAGTCAAATTAAACATCTGTTTGTAAAATAAACTGTAGTGCTACTGACAGCTGCTGACGAATGGCAAATGTTCTACAGCTGTCAGGCTCCTAAATTAACAATGATTTTCATTTACAAACAGCAAACAACAAGAAAATTATAGTTTGGGGGTTTTTTTATGCCACTACTTAAAATTTATGAAAATACACTCTACTAGAAGCTTAGCCAGAAAGATACCCAAGTACTGGTTTACTTCACCACTTACTGGGACCAAAATTCAGACAAAGCCAGATTTCAGTGCAAGATTCTTGGAAGAACTTTCCTCCTTACATTTCTTAAATCCTTTTGCATTTTGTCTCTAGGATATGTGAATAGATATAATTATTGTTTGAGGATTTATCTTTCTCCAACACAAATTTTGACAATAAAAATACTATTGAATAAAAATATGTTCTTAATTTTTCGTATATCTTCCTAGATTTGTAAATAAACAGATATATCAAACTTGCAATTAAAAAAAAAAATTAAAATTATTACACATTACCTACATCAGAATTAGATGTCAGGGCTTTTCAGATAGCAATATTCATGTTTAAAGCAAATTAATTTGCTTTTAGCATGTTTAGAACTCATGTGGAACTCACCAAAGAGTTTCAAGCTCAGTGTGGTTATGCATACAGCAATATTTTCAATAATAACTTGAAGGACAGAATAGTGAACCACTTACTAGCTACGGACAGTATCAAGCTGTAATTAAATAATGTTAACCACAACATAGTAGTTTTTAGATGAGTAGTTACTGGCATAAAGACATCAAGGAAAAAGCCAATAAAAGTAGTATTTGATAGTAGGAGAAAGGAAGTCGAGTGAATTAGAAGATGGATACAAGTAAATGTTTTTCCCTTATGAAACCTAGCAAACACTACAGTGGAAGAATTTTCTCTAAGCCCATGTGGAATCATATAAGGCATCTGTAGGTTTACAATGACAGGTTAGGCATACCGCAATTCAAGGATATGGATCACTTGGAGAAAGTTCAGACAATAATGAGAACAATTAGACGTGTAGAAAGGGGAAAAGGTTGAGGGAGATGTAGTTGAGTGGCCTAGACAACAGACTGAAGGAAGGCACGGATTGAAAAGAGGGTTAACAGCACCCAAGAATAAGGCTTATTAGAGGAATCATTCAAACAATACAGTAGCAATGACAGGTAAGTACTGGCACCACTTCTTTATGGGGACTGCCAAGGACTCATCCACCTAATTTATGAACAATAACAGAGGTAACTTGACCATAGTTCAGACTACTGTCATAGTCTGATGAGAGTATAAGACTTGGGCATTTCATGAAAGTCCATTCTAGCATCATTTGCTATGGCTTCCCTATTTGTCTTCAAGTTTTGAATAAGAAAGCAGAATTACTAGAAAGCACTATACCTGACTTGCTACTTCATATGATTTTTTCCAAGAGCACAATTTAAGCATACAGTAAGGATCCTCAGAAGAGTGTTGAGAATTTAGAAGGACCGAGAAATTCAGCATGTCTAATTGTTAAGAAATAAAACCAAAAGTTTAAATACCCTATATATCTTTGTTAAGTACCAAATGAGAATACAGCTGGTATGTTTCAGTTTGTCAACTGCTAACCTTAATGACTAATACTAACTGCCGCATTTCCCCAGAAAGTGTGAAGAAATGCAATGATGATCAAAAAGAGAACTGACATCAGTGTCTTATCATAAAGTATGTTGTGCTTTTCTAAAGCTCATATTCCTAACCAAATGCACAAAGGACATAATTATTGGTTTTTTTGTAAAACAGCTTATTTTATAAAAATAAAGGTATGTGTGCAATATAATAACCATATGGACCAACGAGAGTAATTGCACGTTGTTTCCGTTTACCACAAAATGTGACACAAAACTGATTATTGTTTTTAAATATGAAATTATCACAGGCATTTTCACAGTACAGTGTGGAACACTTAAAAATATTATCTTTCATAATAAAGCCATAACTGTATTCCCCCTATCGCTAAAGGAAAGGTCATCATCCTCTCACTTCTTTTCCCCCACATTGTTTTCCTATTGTTTTGCACTCCTCAAGGAATAAATCCATCTTGCAGTAGCAAAACCATTAAGCTGCTTTGCAGCACTATACCTTTGCAAGCAAATGAATCTATCTAGATTTATATAGGATTACTGTATTAATTGTGCTGTAAAAAAAGATTATTTAGAACAACACAAAATTACAAGAAAATCCATTTACAACACTTTCCAAGTTCCTCTGGTCTCATTGTGAAATTAAAGAAACAATATTTAATCTATGAGAAAATGAAAGTTAAATGGATTTTTGTTTCAAATGTAGATGTGCATAGTCAGTGGATCCAGGGGGTTGCCACTGTATATATTAAAATGCAAATATGCAATTTTACAATCTAATATTAGAACTGTGATAAATATAGAAGCTTTATAGAAATGCAGAAGGTTATTCTTCCTTCCTAATACAAGTAAACTCTGTGTGAGTGTTTAGCCTAAAAAATGAAATATAGGGCTGTAAGTTAGTTACACTACAAAGTTTAAATTTTTGTCCTATTTGTTTTGTAAAAAAAAATCTGGACAGAGAAAACATTTACATTATTTTAAGGAATTAGAATAGTGCAATACTAACACGTGATCTTTCCTATCTTGCAGTATTTTATAAAGAGTCACTGCCCTCTAGATGCTTTTGAGAAAACAGAGGCACTGAAAATCAGTTGAGCTGTACATAACCCAGTGTGAACGACAGGAATGGACCCAAATCTACTCACTGCCAGTCTATGTCCCTAGCCATTTAATGCTGCACACGCTTCTGTTGCATCAACTCCTAAAAGTGAAGAATGAGGAAAAATGAACTGCATATGGAAAAAGAGTACATTTTGTATCTACCAAAGGTTGCATTTGTTCTAAAGGACTGTTAGGATAGATAGAGATATCTTAGATTGCTGTCCTAATTGTGTAGAAATACATGAAGTGTCTACCTAAAATATCTTAAGCTATATACAATATTAAGCTACTCTGCTATAATCTCTCAAAAATGAAGTTCAGAAGCTACTGCCATTGTATGGTAGTTAACTGGAAGATAGAGATTTGTATTTCTTACTATTAGTACAGGACTTTTGATCGTTTCTCTGCATGCAAGAGACTCATTAATTCTACTGGAAAAATCAATATAGCTATTTATAATATGAGAACCATTATCTTCTGTTGTTCCATAAACAGCAGTTAATTGTTACTGGGAGCTCTTACTAAGCAAGGAAGGCAGATTGTTTCTTTGGTCATTATATTTAGTGATAAGGGAAAGTTTTCAATAAATGCTTTATAACTGTGGTCTCTTGCTCTGTATTAGCATTCTAATAAAAAGCCAAGTAAAACTGTTCACATGTAAGTATCTGGACAATCACACAGGAAGACCGAAAGGATAAATGGAAGAGACGAACAAGCTTAATAAACAATGCAAACAAACAGGGATGTTTTGTTTGTCTTGTACTTTA
>VZTU01003405.1:0-326572 GCA_013400835.1 Zapornia atra | reverse complement strand
GGGGAGGTTTAGGCTGGAAATTAGGAGGAGGTTCTATACTGAGAGAGTGGTTGGGCGCTGGAACAGGATCCCCAGGGAAGTGGTCACAGCACTGAGCTTGATTGAGTTCAAGAAGGGTCTGGACAATGCCCTCAGTCACACACTCTGACTTGGCTGGCCCTCTGTGGAGCCAGGAGATGGACTTGATGATCCTTAAGGGTCCCTTCCAACTCAGAATATTCTAAGATTCGATGATTCTTTGTTATCTGATTAAACTGTCTTTATCTCAACCCATGCATTTTTTTCCCATTCTCCTTCCCATCCCACTGTGGGAAGGGTTGAGCGACTGACTGCACAGTGCTCACCACCTGGGATTAAACCATGACAAATGAGTATTTGGAAATTAGGGAGTGGTGGAAGGGCATTTTTTTTCCTCTGAAGTTTCAGATGGTGTTTGCTAGAGAATGGGCAAAAGGCACTGTTGTCTGATACAGAAATTCTTCCGTTTCTGTTGTTAGAAAGTACAATGTAGGTGAAAATTGGAGAAATGGGGCAGAAAAGGTAGTGTTCATCAAATTGTCTTTTATTTCCAATGCTGATTAATCAGACATTGTGAAACCAACCCTCTTATAATCACAAGAGTGCCTTTAAAACCAAGCAGCTTTGAAAAGTTCAATGTTCACTTGATTTGTTTTCAGTTGTCTAATCCTTTAGGGTGCACACCCTCTTCTCTGGTGAAAATACAGTGGGTCTGACACAGCCCTCCTCTGCAGTCCCCACTACGTAAATGCCCTGCGTGAAGAATGGCTGTGCTGTGTCCTCAGGAGTCACTCAGTCCCACCAGCACTGGAGGTTAACGACAGCTGCTCCATTTCCAGCCGCTGCTGAGAGGAACTCAAACTGGAGCCGAGGAAGGCAGAGCTTTTCACCTGTCCAATTTGGAGCCTTCAGAGCTAAACACAGCCCACCGCAGTGATACTGTCCATCAGAGTGTGCCTCACAAAGGCTATTTGTTCAAAGCAAGATGACAACAGGCACTTGTAAAGGCTTAGTTCTTCAGGTTGTCTGATTTCATTGTAAGCGGAGGCAACACCAGAGCAAGGAGGGAGCATGAGAGTCAAAACCCAAGAAAGGGGCAGAGAGGAGCCAAGGCTCTGCCTCGGACTGGCCTGAGCACCCAACATTGACATCTGACTGTGGCATGCCATCCATCTGAGTGTCCCAGCAGAGCTGAAGTTGTATTTTTCTCTCACAGGGAGGTAGTCTCAGCAGAAAAGTGCCAGATGCTGACATATTTGAAGAAATTGGAAGAAGAGGGCTATTTACTGGCCTGGAGATGCTTTTATTTTCAACTGCTGTAATTTTCAGCTGTCTCAAGGAATGTAGGTCAAAGAGTCTGCTCTGCAGTTTAGTCTAGACACTCTCAGGCTGTAGAAAACACTTGTTGGGCAGCATCGAGGTAAGAGTGATGGCATGCATCGTATTTCTCTTGCCCCACATCTTGTGTGCAGTCTCTCTCTGAGGCAGGATGAAATGTGACAAAGCATGGCCACATTTTGAAATTGGCCATCACTGCTTTACTTGTTCCCAATGAACACAGAGGGAACAAGTTTTATTTCTCCTGCATTAATGAGCTACCAAAGAAGGAGCTAAACAGCAGTGGAAATAAAATAGAGAGGATGAATTTGGGCATCTGATGAATGGGGACATCACAATCAGTTTTAGAGCCTGGATATAGAGGTATTTAGAAGTTAACATTAAGACTGAGAGTTTACACAAGAGGTTTGTCATCAGAGACAGAGCTACTGGTTACTGTCACACATGCCGGATGATCAGATCTCTGTCTTTCCCTTGCCAAGGTAAACCTCCAACTACAAGCTCTTCATTCCCTTAGAGGGAGCTCTAATGTCAAGTTCCTCTCACCTGAGGACAACTCATATGAATGTGAACATGTGAATCTAGTAGCTGCCTTTTCCCCTGGCCTGAGCCTCTCTGCTACCATCTCTTTTTTTTGTCTTTTTTTTTTTTTAAATCTTTTTTTCCTGGTATCCCCACCTGCATCTCTGCCTTGAAATCCCCTTGTCACAAAATCTGACCCTTACCCTGTGATTCTCCTCTCTCAAGCTACACCATGTCTCTTAGGACTCACACACGCCTCAGGCAATGTTCTGGTCTCATCTCAGCTGGCTTTGAGAACGTCTCCATAAGGACCAAGCACAGTGGATCTATCTGAATGGGAGCAGCGTGGACTTGAACAGGAACCTTGAAGGCAGAGCTTAGCTTGACATGAAGACATCTTAAACATGGACACACATGTGTGGGCATATATGTCCAGTCCCATATATGTGTATTTTTTTTCTCTTGACAAATATTTTAGTCTTCTTATCAAAAAGGAAAAAAAAAGGGTTTTTTTTTGGGGGGGGGGGGGAAAGAAAAAGCCTCCACCCAACCCTCCACAAAAAAAGTCCAGATATTTTTTCATATAGTAAAGGTGCTGCACCAGAAACCTATTTTTGTCAGAAGACTAATCCAATGGGAGTTTTTTTAGCTGCTCAGAGAAGCTTCCTGGCTTTTTACAGATCTTTTGAGTGTTCAGATCCCTACCTCTAATTCTTTATGCTTTATGCTATTTTTGGCTGTTATATATTGTCATTAAGGCACAGTAGATATCAAGGGTTATCTTCTTGTGTCTGCAATTCAAACTTCAGGTAGAGCCTTTCTCTTTCTTTAAAAGGTAATTATGAATATTCACAGCTGTGTCAAATACTGTCCAGGTGTTTGCCCATAAATATTCACAAATCATTGTTGTGTGTGAGCATAAATCTGCATTATCTAAGCATGAATGTGAAATTGTCCAGATAGATCATGAATATTCATTGTCTAAATAGACTCTGAATTGCCCATAAAATGTCTCACATTTTAGCAGCTTGATCTAATGGTTCTTTCACGTTGAATCCACAGCTTCACAAGTGACTGGTTAGAGTGAACACAATAAAGTTTATCATCATGTGCAGTGGTTACTTGTGGTATTCTGATCAACATAGGAGGCAAGCACAAAGTCATTCTGCATTTTCTTTTTCAGTGTATAAAATGAGCTGGAATGTGGTCCTGCCAACCTTCATGCCAAATGGCATATTGTGTGTTTTCACCCCTGATTTTCTCTAGGCTTAACTTGCTTCCTTTGTACATCAGGGCAAGAGTCCTTCTCCCAGAACCATGGCTGCGGTGTATGTATGGACCGGATTGTTTCTGTGGTTGTGCTAAGAGCTGTTGTGACAACCAGGAGGAACTGACTTATGCCCAGACTGCTTGAAGGCTGTTTGGTGTCACCAAAAAATCACCAGGGGAAATGTTTTTCTGCTCCACTCAGGACCCCTGTCTCACCTGGTAAATATCTTCTATCAGATACCCACACAGTAAGGCAGGATTTATAAGAAGAAGATAATATTTTGTATTACACAATTTGATAGGATTGGAAAAATCTGCCAAACTCTAGAGCTTTTAGAGATCTACAGTGCCCAAAAAGTTATTATCAGTAATAATAACAATACAGTAGACTTCAGAGGAGCATTGTCCTGCTGCTGAGGGAGATATGATTTACATGGGAAATGAGAGTCCTTGAACTAGAGATCAATTTAACTTAATTGCTAATGCCATTTGTTCTGTTTGCCATCGCAGAATGTCGGGGTGCTGTAGTTTTCTAGTTCACCTTTTTGTTTTTAAGGAAATGTAACTGGGCTCTGACAGAAAGCAGGGTGCAAAGTAGTTTAAATCCCTAGATGTTTGGTCAGCCACTTGTTTTCAAGACCTGTCTCCTTTACTGTAGCCCAAATGACTTGGTCAAGTCTCTTCCAGTTTTCACTTACAATGCCGTCTGTGCTTTGTGCTAGTGATTTGCCAGAGACAAAAACACTTAAAAGCTGAGACAGAAAAGAGACATGGACCTCATAAAATAAAGGAATGATATTTCTTCACAGTAACCAGCACCACATTGTGCAGCACCTTTGGCTGACATGGGAACAGAGAGTGACCTAAAATCCCTCGGGGAAGATGAGGGCCAGGGAGTAAAAGGAAGAACAGTCTTACGAGCTTCCCAGAGCTGAAGCAGAGGTGAACAGTTACCAACTCACACTTGCAGAATTGTGATGTGCTGAGCCACTTTTTAAAAGAAGGAACTATTAAAAAAACAAATTAAAAAAGGGCCATGCTCTTCTTCAAACTCAACCCTACAGACACAAGTGTGATTCTGACAGGGTCCTGTCCATGTCCCCAGTGGACATTAACTGTGCAGCAGGATGGAAATGATGGCATTTGTGTTAGGAATTGCAGTCTGTTCTCAGGAGCCATGAAAGACTTGACTTAGATATGAAGAAGGTCATGCTTACACCTCTGCAAGACTCACAGGATCTGAACAGCGTAGATGCCAAGAAAAATATCATTACTTTTAATAATGTTTCATATCCTAATGCTGCTACCTCACAGGTTATTTCATCTCGGGGTACTCATGGCTGCACTATAGCATACAATAACTTGGTCTGGCAGTTGAGAAATTTTGCATCTCCCCAAAAGAGGACTGAGGCTTCCTGTCAAGACTGGCTGTGAAACCCACTCTGGAGTGTAAACTGGAGACCAAAATCATGGCAGCATCACAGCTTTGCAAAGCCAGGACTCATTAAAATAACAATTTTTATTTCCTGGATGCCAACACAGAAGCAGCTGTTCCGCACAGCCTGAAAAAGAGGAGTGTCTGTATGACTGAGCCAGAGCACATAATGGTTGAGTTGTACCTTTTCTACCTTACTGCAGAAAACCTGCATAGAAAATGTTGTTCTCCTTAGCTGTGCTTAAATCAGGGGCTCCCAAGCTTTCCTTCTGGGGAGCTATATCCAAACCAACAGGTTGATTGGGAATCATCACTCATTAGTCCTATTGCCACAGTCTTGTAGCAATGACAGCAACTGCTATCAAGACAGAAAGAGTGATGCTGCTTCTGAATGTACTTGTAAGACTGCACATGATTAGATGCTGTTGTTTTTGGAGAATGCATGCACACCTTTTGCCGGTTACACGTGTCATTCTCTGTCCTTTTCTTTTTCCAAAGGTACCCCTTTGAGGCAGTGAGGTAGCTGGTAATGTCATGGCCTTAACATGACTTTCTGCCACTGTCTTTGACTGCATTTGTTGCTCCAGAGTCAGAACCTGCCACATAAGAGCCATGTTTCCAGAGTGTTACACTGAAGATGGCTTTTGACCCTCTTAATTTCCCCTCCGTGTGTCCAAGTCTATGGAGCTGCGAATGGCCTTATTGCACAACAGGCTGCAATGGAAATGACCCATTTAATCATTAATCTAGAAAGCATAAGAAACCTCAAAGACTGTTGAGCTATGTGTGCAGTGATGGGGACACTCCGCTCTTTCCCTAGGAATAAATATTTACAACTTCAGAAGGAGCCATCACTAGCAAATGTTTCCACTGAAGATGCTGATGAGAAGTTGAACCATAATTTAACTGGAAGCAGGATATGGCCTGCTGTTGGCTGAAGGTGCTCAATGTAGTACTTTTACAAAGATAAACTGTCATGAGAAGACTTTAAATAGTTTGTATTCTCTGATGTTTTCAGATGAAAACAGCAGCTTGAGCTTTCTCAGGCTTCTGTGTGCAGGGGGCAGACCTTCTGTTCTCACCTTGCAAATAGCAGGACTGTAATTTGAACATTGTTTCTGTGTTCAAACCGATGGAGAGCTGAGGCTGAAGTGTGACATTGACAATGTCCTTTTCACATTTTGATTGGCAGGTCTTTACCTCCTGCCACTCACAATACCCAGAGAGGAAGCTTTCTCATTAATAACAAAGAAAGAAAAAAATGAAGGCCATTGCCTTGTGTTGTCTGAGCGCCAGTTATAAGGCTTTGCTGACACGTGCAGGGTGGAATAAACACCTGCATTTCAATCATGGGGAAGACAAGTCCATGTACACACTCATCAAGGTTCAGAATTCAAATGGTCTGTGTAGGTGGTTCCTATTAAAAAATTAGCAAGTCAGCCTAGGACAGAAAAACAAATACAGTCATTCAGTTGTGCTCTCACACAGGAAAAGAGTCATCAATGACATACGTGTTACAGGCTCTTCGGGCTACCAAAGCAGAGGGAGCATCAGGCAGAGCATCCTGTGGTTGGAGGTAATAAAGGGTAGGTTTACGTCACTGGACAGGCTTAAGGTGGACAGCACAGGCACCTAAAAGGAGCCCAGCCTAATGGTGGCCCTTCCTCTGCAACTTGCTGAGAGGAGGAGATGAACCTCAGCTCTCCCCAGGGACCTTGAGGACTCAAGGTATTGCACCGCTGTGCGGGGCGCATTGCTGGGGATTGCCTGAAAGCAGCGGGGCCAGAGCGTGCTGGGAATGCACAGTGGAAGAGAAGAGAAACCACTGCAGAAGGAAACCTAAGCCAGACACACCAGCAGCATAACGCTTCCTGCCCTCCTGCCACAAGCCATGGCAAATCCAGGCACCCTTTGACAGCTTCCAAAGTGGCACACAGCACATGACAATGGAGAGAGAAATGAAAGCCCCTCAAAGTACAACTGGGGAACACGGAGATTAAAATTGAAGGGAGAAGCGAGTAAGAGTTGCCAAATAATTCTTTGGAACTGGCACATTCAGATGCACATTGCAATTCTAGGAGCTGCAGGCATGGGTACCTACGGTGGTCCTTGTGATGCTTTAGCTAAAGTTGCCTGTTTCTAGTATGTTGTCCCAAATAATAATCTTCCATGCTCAAGTTTGCAGTGGGACTTCTCTGTTCTTCAGACCAAAGCAGATTCAGCATGTTGGCTGGTTTGGGTTTTGGTTTTTTTTTGGAAGCAGCAAATCTCCTTTTCATTTCAAGGAAAAATAAAAACCTTACCTACTCTATGGTTAGCATTCAGGTTTATCTCCCTCAGAGTGCTGTTTTCCCCCTCTGTAAATATATATAAGAATTATTAAGTGAGAAGCTAGCATGAAGAGGGGTTTTGTTGCTGATTTTTCCTAGTGCTGCTTTGCTCAATAGACCCTGGCATTGCCCTTCATTGCTAAGAAACACAGTGCTTAAGAGCGTCTTACGGAGATTTTCAGGGTGGAAGACAGCAGCATGAAAATGTTGGAAAACGAGCCCCTTTCTTCACAGTATAAGCAGTAGCAGTTTAAACTACCTGCTCCCCGTCTTGCTGGTGGGCTGTTTCCCTCATGCAGACAGGTCACCTCTTAGAAAGGATTGTGTTGTGCCTATTCATTTCTTGTTCTGCACACAGTTTGTGAACTGCTTTCAGCGTCTTTTTTAGTGGATTTAATCATGCCAACAGCAGAGGGGTCAAAGTGTCTTGTTGTCCATTTTGGGCAGATATATACATAGCTATATAATAAACAGAGAGCCTCAGGTGAAAGCTAAATTCAAGCCTCTGTAGAGTTTTTTGGTAGCGCTGGTGTCCCACAGGTGATCACTGGAGCTGGCCAACTCTGCTGTGCTTCCAGTCCCTTCACAAGCCTCTATCTGTGGGCTTTTGCTTCCACTTGGTTTCAGTGGTGGTTTCCTCTGGGAGCATGTTAGGATGCTCAGAGCTTGGGGCTTTTGCAATGGCTGTGACATCCATCACTAGGTGCACTGTGTCCCACAAGTTGGTGGTCTATCACACAGGCATGCACTTGTTTCAAGCCAGATCAGCTCCTTTCCTGGTACTGTTCTGAGCCTTTTTAAGCTTTTCTTTCGTAATGTGACCTATGATGAGTTCTTGGAGTCTTCTGCTTTTATGATGCTTTATTTTCCATAATACAGTTCCTGTTCTCTCTACAGTCCCCGTTTCTTCTGCTGAGCCACAAGAGGAAGCTGCAGGCAATGCCATAGAGTAGGGGTAAATAATAACTGCTAAATTAATCCCAAAGCAAGATGACTTCAGTTACAACAATCTTTTCCACTGTCTTTTCTTGCTTTAACGCAAAATGAAAGGGATCCACCCCACACTGGAAATGCAGGCTACTTTTTGAAGGCACTAATACCCTTTTATGGCAGCATCCCTACCTTGGCAGCTTAAGGGAAAGACTTGAAAAGGTAACTAGCATATCATCTAGTATACTTTGCACAGCAGTGTGGGTTCTTTCTCTTTTTCCCAGATTTTGCTTGTAAAAGAATTTAACTTCTCTTAAACAAACACCAAAGTTTAGGCTAAACAAGCACCACTTTCTGATCCTGCTTGCTGGGTCTCTGCAAGCCCCATGGTCCCAGTGAGTACATCAGTCCTAAATCTTGAGGCCATTTGAGTCTTGCTTGCTGTGTAGACTCTATGATTCCCTGGGCTTGAATACATTTGGGTGCTTAATATAAAACCTGCTCTGCGCAGGTCAGCTCTGTGGCAGGAGGGCAGGCAGGACACACAGCTAGACTAATGACCAACCGGCCAGTAATGACTGGGTCCTCACTGAGTGGAGAGAATGGTTCCCTTCCTTGGAGGTGGAAACAGTTTTTTGGGTGAGAGGAGCAGGAAAAAGTCCCCCCCAGCGACATATCCTACTGAAGTAGTTGTAGTGTCAAACCTTTATTAGTAGCTTGCTTTTATAAAGACAAGGGAGCTGCAGCCATACCAGCACCTGAAGAATATCAGTTCGTGCAGTGACACTGTACATAGTCTGCTTCTAATACTCTCCCATGCTGGCATAATAGGTGCACTTGCTGGATGAAATGGAGACAATTAATGAGGTTATGGGGTTGCGTCCACACCGGGAGTAAATTGGGAAATGCCACTGGTTTAATAATCCTCATTTCAACTTAGAGCAACTAAGGCCCCAAAGCTGCTGCTGGTCTGTTAGTTAACCTACCACAGGGCAAGCACCTCTTGAACTTGCAGATCACAGTTACTGGACATTGGAGGGATCTCCAACAATTGCAATAAAAGTGTTCATGAGGTGAAACCAAAAATTCATGTGTCCCCTTTGAAAGCTTTGGTTTGGAAAATGTGCTTAGATGGCTGGGTGTCTTGAGGTATCTCTTACCTCTCTGCATACAACAAAGAGAGATTGGTCTGGAGGAAGGTTGTGTTTGGTGGTGATGATGGGAATAGAGGAAAGCCTGGAGCATTTTCAAGGCCACATCTGTGCTCTAGCAAGGCCACCTTGGTGGAGACACTTCAGCAAATGGAGAAGTATGCAGTGCTGGGAAAGGCAGGGGCCTTCTCTGATGTCTAATTCAGCTGGCGTGAGGTGTCCTCTGGGCTTCCCTGCTTTCACCTTCTCCTGTACAGACAGCCCGCACCCTCTATTTTATCTCCCTCAGGGAAGTCACTCTCAGTATCACCTCCCCTTTCCTGTGCCATTTGTACAGCAGAGTTGAGCAGGAGAGGCTGAGGGAACAGGACATCTTCTCCACCCGGTTCCTATCTTTAGTGCCCCAAACTGGAATGGTGATGTTAGTCTACTCACCTGCTCCATTTGCTTTAGGAAAGTGACCTTTGATGTTTTTCAGTCTCTTTGTTACTTGGTGGTACTGACTAATAAAGTCTTAGTCACATTTTTTTCTACATTCATAAGCTGTAATTCTTATCTTGCCACTTCCTGGGGTCCCATGGAGAGCACTACAGCCACAGCATCACGTTTTCCCATGAATCCACCTCCCCCCTTGTGACTGCAGCTGTTTCTGTGCTAATTACCCTGCCTAGCTCAGTTTGTTGAGTGCTTCTGTTATTAAATAAACACTGCTGTTGTATCAGCCTCTGGTGAATTTCTGGAAGCGCTACCCGAACACTTGGAGCATCCTGCTGCCTCTAACTCTTGTGGGATAGATGTGGGAGTATGATTTGGTGTGTGTATGTTTTTCTAATAACACACTCATATTTTTACAATAATTTCTGTAAGTGAAAGTTTTCATTTTCCTTCCCATTTCCGTTGGACATCTGTTCTTTGTAGCTGTTCAAACTTCCTTATTTTCTAAGGCTCTGTATTTTCTGTGCGAATGTTGCTCAGCAGGAGAATGTATTAGGGACTTTTCCACCTATGTAAGAGAGCTAAAAAGCCAAATATATATTCTGTGTCTTCATAGGACATGGAATGACTGAAAAACGATGTGGTTCTGTCATGGTGTAAATGGGGATGTATGCAGAAAAAGACCTGCAATCCCAGCTCCTAGTGGTTTCAACATCCAGTTTGGGAAGGCTGTACTCAAAAGGACCTTGTTGCCTCCTTTTCTGTCATGAGTGTGAAATGCTCTTGGCTTAATCTGGCAGTGTTAGACTTTGGCTTTGCTAGCAAATTTTCCAGACACAGGGAAACAGGGTTCAACCTCTGCAGGTTGAACCAACGTCTGATAATTTAACTGAGACTGTTTTCCAAGTCATTGTCAGAAATGATCAACCCACCCCTGGAATTTAGTGTGTAGCTCCAGAATTATTGTGTGGTACAGCTGCTTAAATAATAGGAGAACTTGTATGACTGTCATCTTGAATGAGATTCATGGCTATTTGTGGAGACACTGCAACTTGTTATTAACTGATATCCCAGTGGCTGCTGGGAATTTATGAAAATGTTTGCAAATTGTAAATGTTTCTAGAATACATTCTGGAAATGAGTTATTTGCTGTTTGTCATTCACTGGCCTCCTAGTTGGAGGCATATCTCACATGCAAGTTTCAGTCATTGAGTCCAAGAACAAAAATTATGCCGTATGACTATGCACATATCATGAGTGACTGGGAATCAAAGCGAGCCATTTGTGAACAAATTACATTCGGAAAATTATTTATCTGTACTAACTGGCAGAGATTTATAAACATGACTTGAATTGTGCATGTTTGGAGCAAGTCAGTACTTTTCCCCGATGCTTTCTTCTTCTGTCCAAGAATCTCATTTTCCATTAAGATACATGATATATAAACACATAAAATTTTATTCTCTTGCCTGTGCCATTGGGAGAAAAATCTTCAAAACAGAAGCAGGATATTACCAATACGGTTATGTCTTCCTGAGCCCACAAATAACCCCATCCCTACAAGACATACGAACTATACAAACTGCCTCATTCGTCTCAGCTGAACCTGGTATCTGAAACATAATGAGCTAAAGAATGATGATGACTGAAATATTAACATTTGTATTTCAGTATTTATTAAAACCCACAGAAAAGGCGTGCATGGGAGATGGCCACATTTAAAAGACTAGGAAAACCTGGAGCAAGCAGCAATTTACAAGTAGGACGAGCCTGCGAGACAAGTGAAGCTTGGGAATGTTTTCTCCACTTGCTTTTCCTATCCCCAATCCCTGCTTATGAATATTGAATGCTGTTAGTTTATGAATGATTCATCAACACAAGCACACATACAGAGAAAAATTGGGAAAATGTTTGCTTTCATGGATTTTGTTTAACCTCTGTTTTGCTTGAGACAGAACAGAGCTCAAGCTGCCTGGAGGGACTGCCAATGAGGTGCAGCTGCTGCAAGTCCCATGCAAAGTTTAATTTTGAATATTATGTCTCCTTCCATGAATGGATAATGGTGACTTTTGTGCCGTAAAGGAGAAAAGAGGTCTCATGCAGCAGGACTCTGAACCTGTTATCCTTCTCAGAGAACATTGCGGAGTGGCACTGCAAGGGGCATCAGTTTGCTTATGCATTTCACTTGCATGAGCAAGTTGCAACACACTTGAACCACATCTCTGTCTCAATAATCTCACCCATTATCTTCAGAAAAAGGTAGGGGTGCCACAGGAGATGTTGAGGGCAGAGAGGTCCTGCCATGAACTGTGCGCTGGGATTAAATAAACCCTTTAATGCTGGTGTATTCTTTCAGTTAGGTCTTGCAGAATCTACATCAGGCCTCCAAGATGGGAAGTCTCTCCATCTCTCTGTGCAGTTCAAATACTGCCCACTGCAATGGTCCAGCTGGACTGGGGATGTGGATAAATGGGGGTCAGGACATTTCCTACATTCACAGCTGAGGAGAGGAATAACTAGAAACAGGAAAACTATCATCTCATGCATCTTCACTTCCAAGTTGTGTAGTCCAGTGCTGGGGATGTGTCTGCCACAGGGGATCATGCAAAACAGAGTGCTCTCC
The DNA here is from genome assembly GCA_013400835.1 of Zapornia atra. NCBI lineage: Eukaryota > Metazoa > Chordata > Aves > Gruiformes > Rallidae > Zapornia > Zapornia atra. Next base: position 314,521 of record VZTU01003405.1, on the reverse strand, counting down.
TTGTACATGAGTGATGTATGACACCATGGCATGGGAGAGTGGATGCTGAGGTGAGGCAGAGGGCAAGATGCAGCCCCAGCTGATGGGGAAAGTGAGGCAGGATCCTGCTGTTAGAGGGCTACAGTTTGTGCATGACACTTTACAGCTGTCGTAATGGGGCTGATGCTGGGAGGTTGCAGAGCTGTGTCTGAATGTTGCTACTGGAGGACAGGAGCTGTGAAGTCTGCTCCTGTCTGTTAGCTTAACGTTTCTTCCTTCCCCAAGCCATCCATACAATGAGAGTAATGACAGTTACCCACCTTTTGGGAAGAGAGAGGAATGAGGCTATGTGATGAATAGGAAAGAGTAGTCAGTCCAAATAGCAGGGAACATCTTTTGAAGAAATTTATTAGTGAAGAGGTGAAGCAAAGAAGATATGCAATCGGATCCTTAAACCTTGTAAGGTCAGTCAGAGGAAAACTAGGAAATGCTGGAAGGTACAGGAAAGAGAAACATCCTTTCAGAAGAAAAATTGAAGTGGATAAAAATCTGGAAGGCTTTTCTGTCTTGAAAGTCTGTGAACGCATAGATAGGTGACTGTTTACCCTGATGTTGCTTGGTTCCATTCAGTGATGGCCACAACATTTCTGTGTGTAGCTGGGAAAAAAATATAATAGAACCATCTGGAAGTAATGAGTCAAGGATAATGTAAGATGACAGTAATTAATTCTTTGAAATAAAATTCCACAGGAGGGTGAAAGAAAACAATCAGAAGGAAGGTTGGGAATTATGCCAGCTGGGAAGCCCAGGGGAACATTCTGGGAGCATACGCCCTTCAAATCCTTTGGAAATCCAAGCACACACTTCAGGAAGGACCAAAGCTGGTTTGAAAGTTCCCGGTATAGCATTTGGGCTTGTAGGTGAGGTTTCCTCTTTTGCCTGGGAAGTATCACTTATGTGTGGACACCTGCCATGTTTATTGTCTTCCAATAAAGGAAGTGTTTGGTTTATGAAAGAAGGCTTTGGGGATATAGAAGCAGAGCACATTCTGGAAAATGCTACACTGATAAATAGTGTATCCTCCTGGTCCTGATCTCCTGATTGTTCACACTGTGTGTATGTTAGCTCATTTGTCCCTACATCCGTCTGATACCCAGCCTGTGTCTTCACTTGATTTTAAGTATTATAACACATCTTTTTAATACAATGTTTCTTGGTGACAGTCTAGAGCTGCTAGAACTTCTCTAATGGCCAGGTACAGAGGTGGTCAGCAAATCCAGTGAAGTACAGTCTCAGACTTTTCAGGATTTTAGGTTTTTGCATGATCACCAACCACTTGTTCTGCTGATCTTTAAGTTAAAAGCCTTCTTCTATGGCCTGAGAATTGAGAAAGGGTTCAGGGATTTCCATCCCTTGTGGTGATGGCTTAATTTGCCATACCTGAATTGGGCCAATCCTGGAAGCTTGGGGTTTACCATCTACGGTCATGGGTTGTGTTGCAGGTGCAATGATCTGAGTCAGTCCTTGTTTGTGGCTTTGGGGTCCTCATTGCTCTGAGATGGTGTCTCACTTCTTCATGGAACAGGACAATGTGCATCTGTCCAAACTCCTTCTGAAACTGGAATTGCTCCAGGCAGTAGTTACAACAACCCTTACCTTAGATTGTGAGGAAGGCTTGGGCACAAGCTTTTATCAGCTTCAGTATGCAGACCCCTGTAATTTGGACTAAGGGCTGGCAGCAGCAGTATGCTGCGATTTGCAATGCAGATCAGTTGCCAGGGGATGAAGCAGCACACACTTTACAGGCTATTTATTTCTGGCCCTCTGAAGTCAAGCCTCAGAGCTCACCTGTTTTTGTTTTAGAAGAGTAACAAGAGGTTGCAGCATGATGGATACTCAAAAGAGGAGCAACAGTACCTAGGCTGGGTGTGCTGTGCAGGATGGGAAAGCTACCCCAAAATCCACAGATGGGTGCATTTCACTTACCCTAGTCCAGTGCACAATAAAGACATTCATGTGGGACTGGCAGATAGTAGTGTGGATGTCTCAGGTACCCAAAGGCATTTAGAGGTCTATGTGTAATCTCAGGGCAGGTCTGCAGTGATTGCGCGCCGAAGGCTGGATGGGAACATCTGATCTGTAAATGGTTCTCACGGTCATGTTTCCCTGACAATCAACTCCAGATATTGGAGGCACAAAAATGGTTTCTGGTCTTCTTTGTCCCCAGTATTTCCTGGGTTGCATCCCTTCAGGCAGAGCATGGCTTCCTGTTTCCCTCCTCATGCTGCCTCCGATTTTCTCTCCCTAACACCAGTCATGCACTTTTTTTCATTTTCTTTCTCAGACTATTTTAACACCAAGATTTTAATGTTAACCTACAGACAAAAGATCCCTTATCCCTCTCCAAAAACGGTTGGAAATGTAGCCTCACCCCACACAACCTCTTCTCTCAAAATCATCAAAGCTGATAGCAGCATCACTCTCCTGCATCCTGCCTGCAGGTTTTGGTTCCCTGCAGATGGAGTTTTCATTTAATCAAGCTCAGACTGAATGAAAGCAGTGCTATTAATTAAACAATGGCCCATCTGGTGCATTGCAAATATCTACAACACTGGGAGATTAATATCAATTATATCAGAAGCTGGAGGGATGCACAGACCTGCAGAGACACAGTTGTGTTAGAAACCAAGCAGAGAAAGAATGTGATCCCATGGAGACATCTCTGTGCAGGGAGCACGGAGCAAGAAGCATCAGATCCTGTTGCCAGCCGTGATGCTGATATTCTTTGTTGGCTGGACAAGCCACTCCCAGAAAAGTTTCTTCAGGTGAAAGTCAAGGAGAATCTGGTGCAGCATTCCCAGTTGTATCTTTGAAAATGCATCCAACATTCCTCTGCCCTGGAATCCCTCCAATTTAAAATGTTGTAATAACAATATTTTCCTTTCTCCAAAACATGCTTTAGGAGCTGCAGAGAAAAGTGTCTACAAGGACTAGGAGTAACAAGCTACAACATCTGGTTTCAAATCCCTATTTGTCGTGTCTCTGTTCATCATGTTGTTCCCTGGCTCCAATCCAGAAACCCTCCCCTTATCAGTTGGACAGTTCTCACTCTAAGCTCATGCTTTGGAGAACACTGATTTGGAAACCAGATTGCTTTCTCTACAAGTCATATGACAGCCTTCTGACACAGCCAGTGATGTCCCAGATTTCCTACGTGCATCATTCTGTAAGAGCAGCTATCCAGAAATCCAGGGAAGTGATTGCTGTAGAGGCACAGATCTGATTTCTCTCACGTGTGCACAGAGCCTGGCACATAAGCACTGGGGCTGTGTGGATTAAATGCAATCATTGCTGGGTGCGTTGGACCTTCATTTTTGACTGTGGACGTAGATTTATGTCCAATCTAATCATGGCAAAGCATGTCACCGGGTTTGCTTATGCGAGCACAAAGAAATGGGACTAGAATTAAAAAAATAATAAAGCAAAATAAACCAGCTCTATCATGTTATTTTTAGAGCTGCTGGCTTTATGAAGGCAAGGAGTGGTGTGCAGTCTACAGTGAGTAGCTGTGATGAATACCTACTCAATCAGAAATGGAGAAGGGTTGCTTCACAGCAAGAAAGGAAAACCTATGTCTGTGCTAGAAGCAGTCATGCTAGATTTGTTTTTGGATGTACAAGCCTTGCTTTCTTCCTTGTTTAGTTTTTCAAGGACACTTAAAGGTCACCACAGGGGCTTCTTGAGCAAAGTTCCCTTGTCTAAGACCCCAGCTGACAAGTCACGACCAGCCTCGTTTCCCTGGAAGGCAAAACTTATTTCCAATTACAGGTCAACAGACTTTTTGCTTGAACAGGAGTGAAGTCAATCAGACGCCCATATTTTTTTTTTTCCTCCCTTAATAGATTTCAATAATTATTTTGGCTTCAGGCTGAGTAAATCCAACGTCAGGCACATTGGTCTGCTCAGATTTAAAGCTGCTTTGGCCAGATGGAATAAAGCAAGGGTGGGAGAACTGAGTTGGAACAAATAGAAACTGTCCCAATCCTCAGACTTAATAATCAGCCTGGTTTGACAGGGTTTGGCGGCCAGAGGAATGCTTAGATGAATAATTGCTCTTTTGCATGTCTCCACTCCTGAAAGGCTCCTCAGAAGTTTCCTGTCCCAGTTGAGGCCATAGGTGGGCAGATATATCCGTACCTCTAACGTAAATGCTGCTCCCCAAGCTGAGAAACAGTTTCATGAGGCAGCCACACAACTTTGTCCTGCTCAGTGCAAGGGTGGGGGCTGGTGCAGCCTCTCACATGCTTGCAAAAGCTATGAAGAGAAAGTGGCTTTGGGCTTGGTTCTGCAGTCTCCAGCTTATGCTGGATGCTGCTGCACTGGGGGCATACCTCTAATTGGGATGCAGCTATATCCCAGGGGAAGCTTCCTCTGGGGGATGGGGTGTTGAAAAGGACTTTGATGCAGCTGTTCATATTATCCTGCAGATAACTTGCTTAATTTCCTTTGCTTTTCACGGATTGAGGATGTAGGGACAGCTATTCTGCATCACAGACAGCGTTTCTCTTCTCCCTTTGTTGCAATTTGTGGGGATTTGGAGAGAAGGATGGGTCCTGTTTGCAAGCTACAGAGCAAGCCAGCCCTCCTTGACACCTATGCTCAGGAGACAGTTTTTGTCCTTGTCTTGACACAGGGACACTTGGATACAGCCAGTTTGTTTCTGCAGAAGTCTGACTCCTCAGTTTGTAATTGAAAATCTCCCTTTTTGGTTTATCTTTGGCTGCCTTCTCTGTGGATTTTATTTTATTTTATTTTAGCCTCAGAAAGATGACAAAGAACAGTTGAATGAGAACTACCTAGAAAAAAAAGGAGCAAAAGGAAACAAAAGCTCAAACGCTGTTCAGCTGTAATGCTTTCTCTTTTGTGCCATGGAGTGTCCCTGAGAGTGAAAAACTGAGCAGGTACTTGTAGTTGAGGAAACCTCCAGAGAGCTGGCATCCTCAGAAGCCTTCCAGATCTACGGCCATGAGGAACAGAGAAATAAAGTTGACCTTGTAGATATATCAAAGCTATGCAGGATTCTGGGAGATTTCCAGGTGAAAGCTCTTGTAGATCTAATGCAAGGCAGGGAAAAAGGCTCATGTTAGCTCCAGGCTAATGGTGTAGATTTGAGGGGGGTTAATTATTTTCCGCTGACCTCATCAATCTCAGGTCAAACTGGTGTTCTCAATGAAACGAGGGTAAGGCCTCCTTGGCAGAGACATGGGATTGTAGCCACCTCTGAAGTAAGACTCAGGGATAGTACTCAGCCATGTGGAACTTGTTTGCACATCTGTCCCCTTGTAAAATCTACATGTTTATTTTTATTGATGCTTTTACAGGTTGACAAATACATTTTTCTATGAAGAGAAACGTAATTAAGTTAAGTCATTTATATTAATCAGGAGGGGGAAAAAACCATGCAAAACGGGTAATTTTGCACTGAACGAGTCGGGTAACCTAATGAATATAGATGATGCTGATTTATGTGTTTACAGAAAAGTAAAACTGGGGTGGAGGGTGGAGGAAGAAAATAGACCAGGAAAATGGACTGTTAAATGATGTTCTATGATTTCTGTGGAGTCCTGCTCAAGAAGTGTTTCAAATGTAAATGCAACTTTTCAGTGTGCTTACTGGGACTAAATTACTCAGAACAGCAAAGCAAGACATTATTAGATTCACTGTTTCTAAATGATGGGCTGACCCTTAGTCCAACAAATGAGCTGCACAGATTATGGCTCCTGTTTACTTGACTGGAAGTCAAGTAGTGCAAGGCCATATTTCTACCGGGGAGATGGTGCACTTTGCAAGAAAGCCAACGGTGACATCAAACTCACCACTTTCTCTCTAGGACTTGCATCAGATACTAGGGGGGAAAAAACCACAGCGTTGAAGTATCAGTCACATGGATTTGGTGAAAAAATTCCTATGGGATTAAATGGTGCCAAACTTGCCTGTAACACACCAGGTAGCTGTACAAACAGATGCTACATGCATGGAGAGAAATTCTCCCTAATCCCATTTGATGCCCAAAAATGAGCCTGTTGAAGGCTTTGTGGCAGGTGCATACTGAAAAGTCTCTTAGTCTTTTAAAGGCTGTTGTGGTTTAACTCAGCAGTGAGGTAAAACAACTACCCAGCTGTTCACTCACCACTGCCCCCTCACCACAGTGGGATAGGGGAGAGAATGGGGGGAAAAAAAGGTGAAACTTGTGGGTTGAGATAAAGAGAGCTTAATAGGACAGAAAAGAAAAAACAAACCTGACGACAAGAAGTGCCCAATTAGTTCTGAGCCACAGTTGTGCCCCCAGCCAGCTTTCCCCAAGTTACATACTGGACATGATGTCATATGGTATGGAATATCCTTATGTTGAGTTTGGGTCAGCTGTCCTGGCAGTGTCCCCTGCCAGTTTCTTGTGCAGCCCCAGTCTCCTCACTGGTGGGGCAATATGAGAAGCTGAAAAGTCCTTGATTTGGTGTAAACATTTCCCAGCAACAACCAAAACATCATTGTGATATCAACATTATTCTCATCCTAAATCCAAAACCCATCACTATACCCTCTACTAGGAAGATAATTGACTCTATCTCAGCCAAAGCCAGGACAAAGACACAGTAGGAACAAATGACTTACCTTCAAAGATACGTCTAGCTTAGTATCTCAGGCGTGGCACAGGCATGAGGGGAAGTGCCCCAGGGAAAGCTAAGGAAGTCCTAATGTACCCCAGCAGTTGCACAATGGACTCTCTCATGTTTCCTCTCTCCTAAATGAAACAGGGTATCCAGACACACGGCTCTTCTTCGCGTCACATCTCAAAGAGGAGTCATTACCTCAAAATATTCAATGCCCTTTTATCAGAAGCTTTCACAGCTCTGAACATGGCAGATTCAGATTCACAGCTTTGTTTGCTCAGGCTGCATCACACAACTAGGTTTTGGAGTCATATATCATTAATTTTTTAACCAATCAATAATTAAAAGCAATAAACTTCGTTGGAAAGCTCCTTTTATCCCAGAGGATTTCATAGAGATTTGCAGACTGCATGCAAGGAGCAGAGGGAGCACAGAACCACCTCTGTGCCGGCACAAGGCGGCAGTTTTACAGCGCACAGCTTAACGTGTGGTGGAAAGTAAATGAAAAATATCACTTGCTACTTCATCTTCAGAAAAAAAAAATGTGGGGAGATGAAATATAATGATTCTGTAATGTTTCTGCAGGCATTTGTCCAACACTGGAAAACGCTGGCTGATACTGCTATAGTGAGGATGGCACTTGGGTGCTACTGATGGTAACTTCAGCTTTAGCACAACCAGCCCGCTTGCAGCTTTTAATGTTTGTTGCCTGCCCTCACTGGTGTGGGGATACACAGGTATGGGTGTGTTTCCTCAGTTCATTCAGCAGCAGGCATTCAGCAGCATGGGGGTGCAGACCCCCAAGGGTTTGATCTGAGAACAGGAAAAACATTTCTACCCGCAACGGTTGCTAAAGACAAGCACCAGGTCCTACAGGAAAGGCTTGTGTATCCATTGCCAAAGGGCTGCAGTCCAGAGTGGGTGTTTTCTAAAGATCAAGCCAAATAGAAGTGAATTAAGAGAGCTCTGATATCTCTGTGATGTGGAAGGCAGAACCAGGTGATGAGGACATGTTTTCCTTCTGGCTCTACTGTTTTCAAAACGCTTCACAGTTCAGGCTCACAGTCTTTTTGGATTCCAAACTGTTTTGCTCCCAGAAGGAGGGGTCCACGTCAGTGGTTAAGTTTCAATGCCATTTGATTTAATATTGCAGTTCAGGCTTTTCTGCAAATACATACTAAGGACTGTCCATTTTTATTTCAGTCTCAAAAGTTGCTGAATATTTTATTCAAATATTTTTGATGAAGAATAAAGTAAAAGTACCACCCACAGGCAAAGAACTTCTTTATTAGAAAGATTCTCAGTATTATAAACGACTGAATTACCTCATGGCTTGCTGGGATCTGGGATCTTTCACTGTAGCAAACCTTAAAGCTCCCTAATCTTTATAGGGACTTGTAAGAGGCAAACCCCTCTGTCTGCTAAGATATCTTATATCCCTTGTGTTAAGCATGGGGGGGCACCTCGAAAGATGAGCAAAACTAGCATATGATGAGGCATAAACCCTGCACCTTGGACTATTAAATTACCAAATGAGCCACGCTCTGTGTAAGCCACTTTTGGCACCTGCGCAGGGTGTCTTTATGGAGACTTTGTTCAGCTTCAGGCAGGTCATTTCATGTGCGAAACCTTCCTGAATCTAGGCAAAAGCCTGAACTGCTGCTTTGGTGCAAGTCATGCCACATCAGGCGCATTGTCGCTGTTGTTCACCACAGACAATGACCGGCATTTTGGAGCTTGCAGTCAGTCATCCATGGGAATCTCGTTACCACCAGGCCCTTGGAACAGAAATGGATGAAAGCTGATCAACAATAACTTTAGTGCTTTGTGATTTATGCACATTTGCAGATGTTCCAGAGAATTGCCATTCTTTGCTTCACTGTTTACCATCTTCAGACAAAGAATGCAAGAGCCCAAGAAACAGTCCCTATTGAATGTTGTCAGAATAGCAATTGGTTTTTCCACAACGTTTAGCTCCGCGGTCATCTCTTTCTGCCTTTCAGTAAACACGCAACTGGCGTTGCACCGTAGATAAGCGGTGTCGCCTGGGAGTGCACTCTAATCACGTCAGCTCCGCGGCAGCCTCCCACACACAGCTGGGGTGGCACAGTTTGAAGTGCGCTCAGCTTTTTTACACAGAAGTGGGGGTAAGACTCACTGGTGGGAGTTAAAAAAACCCAAATCTTGGTTTGTTTTTCAGAATAAGTTTTGATTAGATAATTACTCCTGTAGAGACCCAGCTGCATTGCCTGAGTTCAGTTTCATCTCTTTTTAAACACTGCCTCCTATTTCTGTTCCTCCTCCCTCCATATCCTATAATCCTGGCCGTGGCTTTACCTGTTCTGTCCTTGAGTTTCTCTGCAGCTGAGAAAAACTCCCTGGTATGTGCTACTCAGTGTCAGGATGGCCTCCTCCCTCTCAGCCTCTTTCATGTCTTCTTCGAACCCACCTTTCCTCCTCCTCAGCTTTTGTTTCTCTGTTGAGCATCTTGCTATTCTGAGGGTCAAGGATGCTGGATAAACCCAAAGGGTTTAACCCATACAGATATTTTCAAGGGGTTTTTGTGGAGCCTTCTGAAGGATACAAATTGCCGAGCAAAACAATGCTTCTCCATTTGAACACCAACATTAAGGGTACGGTCACACAGCACCTCACATCTTGCCGCATGTCAGCAGCTTCACAGCAGCTGCTGGTGTGTATCCTCTTTTCCCTTTGTGCGTGTGGAAGAGTGTGCCCCTCTTACCACGGGGAATAAGCTGCCGCTCATTTACCACGGGTTAAAAGCATGAACAGGCATGGGCAGTCATAACAACGAGGCTGGTGTGCCGCAGTGCACTCTCCTCCTCATTGCGTGATACCTCCTTCATCATGAACGTGACTCCCCATCACACCACCGACAATCACATGAAGCCTTGAACCCTCCTGTCCCTTCGTCTCTGGTCTCTGCATCTCACTGACTTTTTCTGATGGTTTCTGTCCTCCATATTTCATATTTTAGCAGCCAGGGGAGCCACTGAAGATATCTCTCATCCAAACAGAAGAGCTAGGAGCGATAACCAGAGTGCAGCAGAGCTTTTGATTCCCAAAGTGCTTTGCCTACACCCACACTGCAGACGACAGAAAGTTGGTTGGTGCCAGTCTTTATTTTCCAACAAAACTGCCCACCCATGTTGAAAGGAACATATCCCTCATGGCTGGCACTTGAAGTGCCAGTGCCATGCTAAAGACCGTGCTGCGCACAGGAGAAATGGCCTTATTTCCACAGGCACGCTGCTTCGCAGGAACCTGACCAAACAGTCAGACATGCCTCCTCCCCCCATATGACACAAGGAAACCTTGACTGCTTGGGAAACTTGAGGGCCCTGGAAAATATTTTTGTTGTCTTTGCACGTGGGATGTAGTTTTGTCCATCACTGAGCAGACTTGGGAAATAAGGCATGTTCCTGAAGATCTGTCATCATGAACACTCTACTGGAAATGTGTCTGGCTTGCTTGATGTGCTATCTCAGTCAGATTTCTACTTAGGAAAAGATGGCAAACAAAAGTCTGCCCCAGGGAAATGGTACCACTTACACTAGGCTCAGATGCCTTTTAAAATGCATTCATCAAAAAGGTGCAAACAATATCACCATTGTTATTTAAGCTGATTTTGGTCTTACTAAGACTATACTTACAGTCACATTTCATCAGTAGATCTCACATTATTGTGTAAATATAAGCAAATAATAACATCTTTTATCTTTTGTGGGTAAAACTGGAGTTCAGCCCTTTTTTTTCTGTATCTTCGGTCCCCTAAAAAGCATCCTTATTTTTCTCTCTGTTTCCTCTCTGAATTTTCACTTTCTATCTTATATTCTTATATGCTGTTCTGATGCACTATTAAAGAGCTGACACATTCCCTGAGGGCTATCACTCAGGTGGTCAAATTGTCTGTGTTTCAAAGTCTATAGAGCATTTTGTGGCTGTTCCTGGAAAAAAGAAAAAAAACCAAAAATGTTCCTGGAGTTATTTCTGGAGATAGGAACATGCCAAAATGACCTTGACTTTGAAGGCACTTCTGAGCTCAAATGTTACTATAGTTTTAATGCACCGTAATAAAAAAGCAGCTGAATCTTTATTTGGGAACTCAAAAATGTTGATGTTTGGCTCCAGTGTCTGCATTTGGAGTCCCTTTCTAGCTGCGTTCAATGATGAGGATCCTCAGGATCTGTGTGCTGGTACACAGTTATCCACAGAGTATGGTCCAGTACCTCTTCTTTTTTGGGGTTGTTAAATATCCAGGAAAGCTAAGAAACACAATGGATATTTCCAGATAAGTACTTTTCCATGGAAATAATTGCTGTAGCTGGCACAGTGGTCTTTGGCAGTGCAGGAAGGTAATGTGAAATTTGAACAAGACAAGAGCCATCAGTGTCACTCAGAAAATTGTGTTTGTATGCAAGGATCTGCCACAACAGTAGGGAAAAAGCTGGTTTTCTTGGTTGAGGTGGGGGTTTTTGGTTTGTTTTTTCTTTTGGTTTGTTTTTAAATAGGAAACTGACTGCTAAAATGGTATCTTTGTGATCAAATGGAGCACACAAAAGTGAGTTTTAACACTGCCCGTAGTCAGAATTCGAGCCACAAAATTTTTATTGTCAGATCCCTTGACCTGCTATAAACTAGAGGTGGGTTGATGGTGGGTGAGGGGCTTTCACCATCAAAGAAGATAGGCTCATCCAGGACTGAATGGGCAACACATTCATATTCCCATATCATCACCCTAATATTCTCAGATAATTAAGCAGAAGAAATGAATTGAAAATTGAATACTCTTTGTTATGGCTTCTTAAAATTACTTTTATTAATCAACATTGATTTTTAAAACATTTTTTACATAATAGTGTCATAATTTTTCCTGTTAAAGAGAGTAGCAAAGAAACCTGGCAAAGCCTTGGGAACTAATGAATCTGATTTTGTATTCCACGTGCCGTGGCCCAGAAGCCAGGCTGTGACAGATTTCTTTATTGAAGCTTCCGGCAGGCTCTTTGTGAGAGTCGTTTTGTAAATGAGGGTTTGTAAGCCGTGACCATGGAAAAGGATCATTGTCCATAGGAGTGGATGGTTCAAGGGCCTGATTAATACTAGCTAACAAAAGCTTTCACCTTGAAGGTCACCCCTTCAGATTTAGCCCAGTCTGGCAGTGACAGGAACTTCTTTGCTTCTCAGAACTGTAAGGAACAAGAATGGCAGACAGAAACTCAGGCACAGAATTGCACCTCAAAAAGATACACTAGGGGTGAGAGGGAGATTACTTGCATCTCTAGGGACATCTAATACAAGGGCTTAATTTGTCTGCTAATCTCCCCAGAGACCAATTGAGTTAGAAGGCTCAACAATGTCTGCAGGAGAAGTCCCTCTGTCTATGTGGTCTCTTTAGGGAGCCTAAATGGGCTAATTAGCTGAACTGGGTCATGTATGTGCTGCCCAAAATGTCAGTCCTAGTGGCAGCCTTGCTGGGAAGACTGAGAAGCATTCTGGCATCACTGAGAAGTTCTGCTGCCACGCTTCATGCGTTGTGGCATGTGAAGTTCTGTGCATACACAGTGCCTGAGCTTTTGTCACTTCCTCAGCCAGGTGTTTCCTATTTTTCTCTGTTGTTTCTGGCTTTGGATTCCTCTGTAAGATTTCCAAGACAGAAACTGCTTCCTGCAATCCTTGAAGAGAGTAGAGCCTCTTACTGCCTCCGATTGCTATTAAAATACCAACACATTGTGCAGTGAGTAAGGAGGAGATAATTTCACTGGTGCTGCTTGTGCTGATTCCATTTTGTTGAAAGATTTTGGGGACTGCACTATGACTGCCAAGAAGATGTAACCAGAACAGGTGTGTAAACTCTGGTTTCCTATGAACATGCAAAACCTGTGTAGGTTTGTTCATGGAGAGATTGACCCTGAAATAAAAAGATTCCTTGCCACATTTAAACTGATTCATACATACCTGCTGGACCGATTGGCCAGCCAAGAATCCATTGAAAATTAGGAGGAAAAACTAAATATTTGGATTGTGTCTCGGATCAGTGATGTGCCTACCTGTCAAATGAGGGAGGAAGACCAAATAAAGAGCACACAATAAAGCAGATCTGTAGGAACGTGAGGAAAGTGCAATACGGCAGTTTATTGCTGATTAAGCACCAGCTAATCATTCCATTAATCAGAAAATCAAAACCAGACTGCTGGATGATTAGGTCAATTCACTCATTCTCATTAGCAGCAAAGGAATGAAGGTGGGAGGGGGGGAGGGGAGCAGCTTGTGTGCCTTTCTCATACTGCTCTCCAAGTATCTTGAGGAAAGAAAGTCCCATCAGAGTATGGCTATGAAATTATATAGTTGCCATTGCAGAATCATGGTGGGATGAGTCAAACAATGGTACTGCTGCAGTGGCTGGCTATAAACACTTCAGGAGGGATAGGCAAGGGAGGAGAAGCATTGGGGTAGTCCTGTAAGTCAGGGAGGGTTTTGATTACCTAGAGCTTCATGATGGTGATGACAGGATCAAATGTTTATGGGCAAGAATCACAGGGAAGGCCAATAGACACATATCACAGTGGTATCCTGTTGCAGACCACCCAACCAGGATGAAGAGGCAGATGAAACATTCTATAAGGAGCTGGGAGAAGTCTTACAATTCCTAGCCCTTGTTCTCATGAGTGACTTCAACTTACCAGGCGTCTACTGGAAATATAATACATCAGAGAGGAAAGAGTCTAGGAGTCTCCTGGAGTGTGTGGAAGATAACTTCCTGTCACAGCTGGTGGGTGAGCCAATTAGGGAAGGTGATGTCCCTCTGGAATGAAGAAGGACTGGTGGGTGAAGTGACAGCTGGAGGTTGTCTTGAGCATAGTGACCACAATGTGATAAGAGTCCTTGATTCTTGGAGAAGTAAGGAGGGAGGCCCGGAAAATTGCTACCATGGACTTGTGGAGGGTACACTTTGGCCTGTTAAGGACCCTGGTTGACAGGTCCCTTGGGAGGCAGTTCTGAAGGGTAAAGGAGTACAGGATAGCTGGACATTCTTTAAGGAAATTCTAAGGTGCAGGAGCAGGCTGTCTGTCCCCATGTGCTGAAAGACAAGCTGGAGGGGAAGAAGACTGGCTTGGATGAACTTGGCTGGAATTCAGGAAAAAAAAAGGAGAGTTTATGACCATTGGAAGAAGGAGCAGGCAAATCAGGAGGACTACAAGGATGTTGTGAGGTTATGCAGGGAGAAAATTAGAAGGGGCAAAGCCCAACTAAAACTTAATGATTGCTGCCGTAAAAGGCAATAACTGTTTTTACAGAAACAAAAAATGTTTATTGCTGTAAAAGGCAATAAAAAAAAAACAGTGGAATAAATCCTTTATTTGAGAGGGCCATGGCTCTTGGATTAGCATTGGAGGTCCTGGCATCAGAGGCTAAGACTGCATCTCCAGAGACGTCAATGCATCTGTGCAGGCAAAATGGAATTTTACTTTGTGAAAATTATTATTTCTCATAATGATATTTCCTTATGCTTCCTAAACACTTTTTGCTACATACCTTCAAAACATACCATATCCTTCTTAACATCTACTTGTGTCTGCCCTTGCCCTACTTTTGTATGTGACTATGGAAGTTAGGGCATGAGTTGCAAAGTGTGGATTTAACTGCACACCACTCACAACTGGAATGAACTTCCAACTGCTTATTATTCACTAGAAAAAATTATGGATGACTGTGAACAACAGATAGATCTGAGAGTTTTCCAATCTGCCCCTGGACAATTCCTAAGTACAGAAACATCCACATTCATTGTATGATTTATTTGTTGTGAAGTGTTTACTTGGCTCTGCTCCTCTCCTTGCAACACCAAGCCAACAACAGTAGGACCAAACAGACTTTCTTGTGAGATATCCAGAGCTTCCTTTTTCAATTCTGTCCAGAAAATACAAGAATAACAATTTTTCTTGTGGTATTTTAGTATTTCCAGTCTCTGTTTGATCCCAGAAGCACAGAAGCAGCAGAAAAACAAAAGTGAATAATCAGAGAAGAGATTCCTCACAAAATCTTTCTCAAACAGAAGTTAATGGTACCAAGTAATTCCCTCACCAAATCCAGTGTGTGTCTCTGTGCTGTCTTGCAGTAAATCACCCTGAACAGTTATAATATTCCTTTTGGAAACCCGCACATTTTAAAGCCTCCGCTGAAACTGCAGGTAAACACTGAGGGGGTGAAGTGGAATCAGAACTGACGTTTTTCCTGAACCATTTCTCCAGTATGGATGGAGATAGGTAAAATATATGCTGTTGGGATCCTGCAGCAGTCCTGCAAGAAGCCCTTATTCAAAGAGACCTGTGGACACCCAGCATGGTGCCATCAAAACTGAATCTGACCCTGTGTAGCCTAGCTGTCAGATAGGTCTATAGACCTTCTTTTGCCTCTTTAGCTACTGAATACTGTGCAAAGACTGTCATCTCTAACTCTCTGGGGTGGATTTCAGTGTTGCTTGCTCTAAAGTTGTTGGTAGGTTTTTTTTTAAAATTGTCCCTGACACCCTGATTTTGATCTTAAAACTTCAGGGGATAATTGATATTTTTGGCTCTGGTTATTGAGCAGTTTATGTACCTGAGTAGTCATATTTTCACATGTCTCAGTAACTACGAGGGCTAGAGAGACTGGAAGAACAAAAAAACCCCCAGCCATCCTAAAAAAGAATTTTTAAAAAATCATCTTGCCATCTCTGGACTCAGCTGGAGCACTCGGTAAAACACCGGCTTTATGAGAGTTGGCAAAACTCATTCCCATTCTTTCTCTGGAGATTGGCCTCATATAGCATTTTCTTCACTGTTTCCAATGTGTGCTTGTCAAAACATTTCACTCTTCTTTTCAGTCTACGCAGTGACTGCAGATGATCCCAGCTCCTCCTTGGCCCCCTGCCTTGTTTCGACTTGGAAAGCAAAATGCTTTTAGGTAACAGATGCTCAACTGCCTAAAGATGCCACCTATAATGGGGAAATAATCTCCTGAAATGGAAAGGGAACATTACCCAGGGCTTTGACATGTCAGATCTGAGAGGAGAGTGGAAGTGTTTTGGCAACGGCCTCAGGCAGAGCTGGGCTGGCAGGGTTGCTATGGCAATCAGCTTGTTTATCACATCAAGGTCCCCGTAACAGCGGAAGATGCAATTCACAGAGCACTGAAAGTAAAATATACATATCAGTGTGTATTAGCTTGTGAGAAAAGTGAGCAAAGAGATCGAACTGCCTCAGTGGTTTATGAATAAATGGGAAGTCTGAACCTCCTTTGGGTCTGAATAAGATAAATGACAGATTTTCAGCGACTTCAGTGTCAAGAGGTGATACTGATCAAAACAGAGATATTGCTGTGGCACAAGTACAAACCAGGAGAGGCTTTCGGATGTGTAAGCTAAACTCATTCTCTGTTCATATGAAGAATTACCCTATGTTGGTTAATGATAACTTTGCTATTCCTCCCACTTTCATTGAAAGGAATGGCCAGGCAATCAGAAAGTAGTGTTAATTTGGGCTGTCATTTGAAGGGAGTGAAATAACCTACAGAAGCTGTGATGGCTTATTGCATAAGAGTGGTTGCCTATAGATCACCTTGTGGGAGGATCCAATTTTAAGACTAAGAATAATTGATCTAAGGGATAGTAACAGATGAATGTTAAAATTTTTGTTAATTCTTGCACTGTTATTGATATAAGCACAACCCTATGCCTTGCAAGCTCCTATACAAATTTAAGTGGTTGCAAAGAGTAGAAGGACTATCCGCTTCATTCGATCAGGAAGAAAAGAAATAGGTTTGACTCAAAGAAAAGAACAAGTCCAGGCATTGGTCTGAATGAGATGTCTGCTGTAAGCACTAACCTGCTTACTAGGCTCTGAAGGTCATGCCACATGTTACTGGAGAAACAGACCGCCTTGGATTCACAAAACCTTTCCTGCAATTCACCTGTGACTTGAGATTTAGTAGGTGCAAATGAGTAGAAAAGGAATACTACACAAATACTTCCCTTACTTTGTGCAGGGAAATGTGGGCAGAGACCCGGACCTCTCCCACAGGCCCCAAGACCCCGTGTGACTCTGCAGACTCTCTGCCTCCCCACACAAATGACCTTCATGGGGTTTTTTGAGTGGGCGCCTGTACACATTGCTGCTTTAGTTTGCCCTGGAAAGCTTCGGAACCAGAGAAAAGGGTGTGCGGGATAGAAACTGCAATCTGACGGTCAGGGTCTGCTGTGGCAGCTCTTCATAGGAGAAGACAGAGAGGTCTGGAGGGGTTAATAATACACACAGCCAAATAAGTCTAAAACATGCACTGAAGTATAATGTTATAACTGAGTAAATTATACGCTTCAGAAGGTCCCTGCTTACATATTTAGCTAGTGTTGGCTATGCATCTACTCACGCCATGCTGTGTATATTTGAGTGACTGGAACAATTCCCGAGGTTAATTACTAAACTAACCAAAGGCCTTGACTCATTTGGAGTTGATGGAGACCATTGCACTTGCTCCTCAAATTTATCAAGCAAACACAATTATGCTGGTCATGACACATGGCTTGACTAATAGCACAGGGATATTGGACTAAAAAACCCTGCCTTGGCACATCTGTCTCATCCACAGGGAAACTGTACTGCACCAAAAGATGGGAGCTGATGCAGGAAGGAAAGTAATGCCTACCCACTGGGCATTGCCCCCACCGCCTTGCTTTTAAATTACATTGCATATCTGGAAGTTACAGAAATGTATGACCTAATCTTCCTTGGAAGCTTTGGACACTTTTGCAGATAGCTCTTGCTCAGTGGATTTCTTATTGTAGGATACAAAGCATTCTGGTTTGCTATGACAAGTGGGTCAATAAGCAAGATGAATGCACATCATTGAGGTCTTTGAGATGATGACTGAACCAGCTGCCAGTGAACTTCCACCATGGTTTTCAGTGGGAGCAAGAGCTCTGAACAGCTGGAGAATAATGGCTTCAAGCCATCTGAGGAGCCTGATACAACCTGCTGATCTAACGTCTGCTTATCGGTCTTTGCAAAGACCAGCAGATAAGCAGTCGGTGTAACTGCATGTCAATGAGCCACTGCAACACGAATCAAGTTTCTCTCACTAGTTCATTACCACTGCAAGCCAGTTCCAGAGCTTCATCTTCTCACCTTTTACTGCACATTGCTCTACCCTGAACAACTGTCCTTGTTCAGAAGGTTTCCCCAGGAGGAACTTTGCCTAAATTTTTCATTGTATGTCTGACAGACAGGCACAAAATCACAAAGCCGTAAACAGGTGTGAAGGCAGGGCAATGAATCTGTCATTTCCAAGGTTGGTTAACTTATAAACGGAAAGTCTTTTCCACTTTTCCAATTATTCTTAAGGTAATAATAATTGTACCCTTAAAAAATGCAATTATGTCCCCGATTCAACACTAACTTAGGTATGCAGTTATGGACATCCCTACTTAATAAACCCCTTAAATATATGATTAAATCCTACTAAAGCCCACTCTTAAGAGTTTAGCTGAAGTGGCACTTAATTCATTACTGCTTTAATATACCCTCTACAAATCCTATCTAAATGTGAAATACTGAAGCAGGAGGTATCATCCATAACACCAGAATGATATTTATTAACAGAGGTAGTCCTGAGCGCTGTCTACTTTTAGAATAGTTTTTCCTCTTTGGTTAATCCAGAATGCATCTTGCCTGGCCTTTAAGAACACTGGCTGCAGTGCCTTTGACAAATTTCTCAGCTTCCCGTACCATTCTGGCTGTGAAGAAGAGGGGTGGCAGTGAAGGTACTGTACCAGCCTTCGGGCATCCCATCGGGTGGCGTACAGGCTGCTGGCGGCAATTGTGGCACTTGAGTGCTGGCCATGGGGACACTTATCCTGCAAGTAGGGATGTGGCTGGTGTGGGTCTCACCAACCTCCTTTCCCTGCTTCTCCCCGGTCATGGTGGGATTCCCATCCTTCCCTCTGCTTCTCACTGCCAGCATTTCTGATCTTCCTTTGCTTGGGCTCTGCTTTTGGTCAGATAAGTTGTTATGTGAATGGGTGCCCAACAGATACCCTGTCCAGCTATTTTCAAGTGGGAAAATGGGGAACATGATTACAGAGCTAATGGAGGAAGACTTGGGCTAAGAAGCTTGAGAACTGCTGATTTAGAGTAATACATTTCTTAAAGAAAAGGAAACAAAACAAAAGAAAATAAACCACCTTTGAAACCCAGACAGGCTTCATGATGATCCTTTTAGAGTCTGAACATGTGGGCATTTCATGCAGCAGGATTTGGCAGAAAAGCCAGAGCTTCTTTATTTACAGACTCTTTATCTTCTGTAAGACCTGGTGCACTTTAGCAATCAAAAAGATAATGTGATTTTGACAATTATTAAAAAAAAAAAAAAAAGGGAAATGGAATAAAAGTTAAAAACACTCGTTTGCTCTGTTATATGTTTATTTTGATGTGTTTTAGTGATCACACAGCAGCTCTGACAAATCTACCCTGGTCACGGACATCAGCCCCCCTTTTCTTGTGAATGAAAGGTTCAATCATTTGCTGGAGTAAAAAGCATTTTTTTCTCTTTAAATAAGAGCTAAATTGTAGGAGTCAGTGAGTGCAAAGAAGAAAGTAAGATGGATGAAACTCTCGCATGATAGCAAAGACCACAGTTAATGCAGTCTTTGAGAACAGGTTCTGCAGGTGTATACAGCTTTTCACATAGGCACCAGTGGTGCTATAAAGTCAAGTAGCTTAAAATGAAGTGGATAGACTGTAAGTAAAGGAGGTTTTTCTCATGGAGGGCTACAGAGACACTGGTCTGCAGCAGTAGATGGAAGAAAGAGAGCTTGACATGTATCTCTATGCTTCCAGGAGTGCATCCCAGTGATAGCCAATACTACCTGAGGTGCGTTGAGCCACCTGTTCCCCTCACCCCCGCTGAGGTCTGGTAGCCAGTACGGGTCTCGTGTGGAGAGAGGACACTGTTACTGAGCCTCGCTTCATTACCTACTGGTGCCTGGTTTGGAGAGAGATTTTGCTGCAGGTTGTCACTGCTGGGCCTTGTGTGCATGCAGGAATAACTCACATTAAAAACACCTAGATGTTCGTGTGTGGCATTGATGAGAGTTGGGATCGCCAGTCCCTTCAGGAAACTCTTGAATGTCTTTACTGACCCAGGAATCTCCACTTGCTTCCCAAACTTGGTAGACACTTCCTGGCTCCAATTCCCATGAATTATTCTCCCTCATCCTGAGATATTTCCCTAGATCCTATGAAGACTTAGGGATGCTATAGCTGAAATACCTTAATGATTCAGGATTGCTATGATTTACAATCCTAATTAGGCCGCTCTGTGCATTACGATTGATTCTTTAATTGTGGGATGGTCTGCTACGCTTTTCAACAGGATTTCTGTCTCATTCAGTAAGCATGATTAGTCATGCTCTGTGGGTCCCCTTGGCTATATTTTCAGTCCTCATATGGCCTCAGAGTTTGTGAGAGTGGATACAAGCCTTGTACCTAAGGTGCAGGTTAGGGAGAAACTTGGATGTCTATTAACCCCTTC
The DNA here is from genome assembly GCA_013400835.1 of Zapornia atra. Lineage (NCBI taxonomy): Eukaryota > Metazoa > Chordata > Aves > Gruiformes > Rallidae > Zapornia > Zapornia atra. The sequence goes on along the minus strand of VZTU01003405.1, from coordinate 294,287 downwards.
TTATGCCTCAATTTCCCTGGAGAGGAAACCCTGGCACACAACAAAGAAGGAAACCACTGTATTCTCCAATAAAGCATCAGTCTGGATAATCAGGGAAAAAGAGGTGTGGAATGCCTCCACAGGTAAGGCAAAGCACAGCTTACATGACCTCCATCTTAACACGTTGCGGACATCAGGAGGAAATGTTCACAGCAGAGGCAGTAGGGACCTGGAGAATACATTGGATGGGGTCGTTGTGGTTCAACCAGTGTGATGCTGACTGGAAAAATGGATTCTGCCTGTGCTGCAGCCGCAATACTTCTGTATGATGCTAGGCAGAGAAATCTCTGTGTTTGCCACATCCTGCCCATGCAGTACACGAGCTGTGGAGTCTGCTTTGTGAAACTGGAGAGAAATAGGCAACCTGAATCAAAGCCATTAAAGTGCCACAAAACCTCACATCCCCTACCAAATAAGGACTTTCAGATGAAACGCCCAGCACTGCAGGACATTGCAGATTTAATATCTCACTGTCTCAGCTCCCCATCTCCATGGGAAGTAACAATACCACATCATTTCTCAAGACTTGTGGTGTATAACAATTAATTATTTTTGCAAACCACTCAAACACTGCGATGATGAATGCTTTAAAGAACTTATGATTAATGTTGTCTTCAGATCAGGTCTTCTCTGTGTATATAAATAAGGCCTGGGGTTGTACAAAGAAAAATGAGGATAAAGTGAAATACTGAACAGCTGCTTCTAGGGGGAACAGATCCACCGTGCACTCCAGGTGGTGAGGGTGCTTGGAGGTGGTGTATGTGGGCGCGAAATTAAAGACCACGGCACATGCTTTGCCCACAGAGGATTGAAGCAAGCTAGCACAGACCTCTTTTTATCTTTGAGTTTGCAACTTTTCAACCTTTTAATTTATTTAATGTGAGGGGTTTTTATGTACTTCACGTACCGAGACACAGACACAACCCAAAGAGCTAATTTATCTGTGGCTGGGTACACAAAGTACTTTTTTAAAAGAGGAAAACAACCTTCTTACAGAAATAACTATGGAAATCATGTGGTTGGTAGTGCAGCCTTGTCTATGGGGGACATAGGCCCCATTTAGGAGTCCTGATTTAATATTCTTTCTTGGGTCATGTTGCATAGTCTCTGTCCCAGATCCCAGCCCTGGGTGTCCATGGGATTATCTTGGTATCCTGTATTCCTGGGCAAGAAGGCAGCACTGAGCCATTTTGTGGACTTGTTGAGGAAGGACTGACAATCCAGAGTTCCCCTCCATCTTTTCCGCTTCAGAATTTGGGGGCAAAAATGGTACACCGTCTTTCCCTCCACTGCTGACAATTTGGCTTCAATTCCCTGTGAACTCAAGTCCTGTGGTTGCCATCAGCATTAAAACACTGGACCACACTTTCTGAATCAGTTTGAGTGTCTCAGGGAGCCTACGTCGAGCGCTTCCCAGCTGGGAAAGGCATGGTCACCTGGGAGTTGGTGCCAGCCCTGCCTCCCCATCATTTTAGCATGGGGCAGCGGTGTGTGTGTGTGCTGTAGATGGGGATTGAAATTGTGCTGATGGAGGAAAGTCCCAGCCAGGGATGTAACTCAGAACAGCTCAGGTTTTCTGGGCTAGTGATGAATTAGCAAACAGGAGCCAGTGAACTTCTAACCCTGAGGTTTAGTGTTCATTCCCAAGGCTAAATGAGACCAGAATGCAATCCAGCTGAAGCTTAGATGTCTTCTGTCTTGGCTTCCTTCACTCAAGTGTATGAAAAATGTGGGGTCAAACCATCCAGTGGTGTCCCAGCCTCAGAGAGTCTCAACAGGATAGCACATGGAGCATCTCACCTGCCAAGCGCTTCAGGCATTTTTTCTGCACTAATGCTTCTGCTATAGCTCTTCCTAGGAGACCAGACCCAGAATTAGCAAAGGTGGATTTCTTCCTCTCACCCCCCTTCCCTGCCATATGCACTGTCTTGCTGCACAAGATTTGTGATCCCCTTTTCCAATAAACTAGTGCTCTGCTGTGAAGAGATTCTAACCTATACTAAACTGCAGCTAGTCCAATCAGAGCTTGCCAGTTCAGTTTAAAAACAAACATTAGCATCTAATTTTCTGCATGTATGTTTTTCCTGTATATTTCTTAGCTTTGCCTTGGCATTTCTATAGCAGCGGGAGACTATTATCTTGTCAACAATGGTCTATTGCATTGACATTATCTCTTAATTACACAATTACTTTGTTATGTACTGTAGTACGAGCAATAAAGCATTTGAAGTAGTTCAAGCAAATATAGTTTTAAAGGTTTAAAAAGAAAAAAACAACAATCACCAACTTGTGATTCAAACTACCTGCTAGGTGTAAGTACTATTTTTTTGTTCTCTAGATAGATTAATGAAGTAATTGTACAATTAGTGCTAGAAAAGGTGTGAGTAAAATGGTGATGCTCTTTGTCTTCTGATCGTGAAATATGTGTCAAAGAGAACCGGGCTACTGTACTCATACCGGTCCTTGTCATATTGCCACGGGACTGTTCAAAACCAAAAGGGGTCCAATTCAGCTCACACTGTGTGGCTAGAGTCATCTTGACAGCCATCTGCACTAGCTAGGTGTGCCATTAGGGCAGTGCTGGCCTGGCTGCAGCCCGGGGTACCTACAGTGTTACATCCCAGCACCAGGTACAACTCTGTGGTAACTCCACTGGTTTTTCATGCCAGAGAAGCTAACCTAGGATACCATGCTGCTGTTGCCTGAAAGTATGCTGGAAATGCAGCTCACCGCTCCCATACCTACCAGGTTGTTGCTTACTGTCAGCTACTTTGTGCCCTAGACCTGCTCCCAACAAAGTCAATGATACTTTGTCATTGACCTTGAATGACTGCAGCCTTGGGACTTCATAGCCTAGATAGACCAGTGCATTTGGCAAGTATTTTATTTCAGAAACAAATCTCCTTAGCCCCTTAAAAGTCTAACACTGCTGACTTTAAGACTTATCACTTTTCCTGACAGCCCTAGCTTTGCCTCCTGACAAAATCAATATTCTAAAAATAAATAAATAAGCATACAGTGTGAGCATCTAAATTTAAAAGCAGCAGTTGGCAGAGCCATGCATCTTTAATCTGGATTTAGTCAGCCAGATAGAGTGAAGCTTGGCAAGACCCCTCAGGCAAAGCATTCAACAAACTTACTGTACTTGCACTTAAGAAGTCCATCAGTCCTTTTTCCTTTACACGGTTATAAAAGAGCCACCAGGTATGAATGCTTCCAGGCACCTCTTCCACAGCTTCCCTCAGCCTCTCCCCTGGGATAATGGAAGGAGAGAGTGGTGGCTGCTGGCCAAGGCTCTCTGTGTCCACACAAAGGAGGGGATGAGGATTGATGGGGAGAAGAAGTGGGATGAAGTCAGAGAAGCACGCAGCAGGTGCAAACACCTGTACCAGCTTCACTGAGGTCCTTGCATTGCCTCAGCCCCTCTCTGAGAGGGAATGCATTTGCAAAGGAGGGCCCTGTTTCCATAGAAGGCAGGTTATTTTTGGTTTGGGAGAACAGTGCAGGGAGGATTTGGAGGTGGTGACTTGAGCAGCGCTGCTTTTCTTGTTTCATCTGCAGCATTCCTAGAGCCACAAGTCAAGAACTGCACAAAAATATAATAGAAAGATGCTTCCAGCTGCTCAGTGCCTCGCCCGATCTCATCACTAGAGAATTTTAGCTGGGACTTTTTTTCTGTGAATAGCTATTTCTGGTAATCAGAAAAAGATCTCCTAATGTTGCATTATTGGAGAAGGAAGAGAGGAAAAAACGTTCCTGTCACTCACAGAACTAAACCCAGCAGCTCTGAAGTACTATCTGAGTGCGAGTGTCACAGTGTTGGACAATGAATAAGGCAGGGAGCAGAGCACGTAGGCTTTTACACCAGTCTGCTTGCTTCCGTGGGCTTCTCATCGAGTTTGCAACGCACGGTTCAGCTGAGATTCAGTGGCTGTTTTGCATTGAAATATTTACCAAAGCAAGAGATAGTCCAAGCTGCACTGAGATCTCAGCATCCCGTGACATATTGGAGATGGGTCTGAGCTCATTCAGGCTTTGCAAAAATGTGAATATTTTTAGGAAGGATTTTGAAGGCAGAAAATATTGGGATTTCTGGGGGAAGGAGCCTTGTGCATAGAACCATCAGGGAACAAGTGACAAAACCACAAGGGAAATGCTTTGTCTTGCACAGAAATACAAATTTCCTAGTAGCCCCTGTATACAGGGTCAGGAAATGGCTGAGATCTGAGAACTCTTCATGTTTTTAACATGTTCCTGTCTGTGTGGCTGTGTGTGGCATGCACAAGCTGCTCTGGCAACCCTGGTCTTGGACTCTGAAAGTACATTCATAATAGGAGTTTTGTTGGCTGCTTTTAGCCAGATGAAGCTGCAATGAGAGAAAAGCCCAAAGGCAGCAGGTGCTGAACCCTGGCTCTCTTTTTTGTTTGTTTGTTTTTCCCGAGGGATGCATGTATCAGCTGTCAACTAGAGTTTATGCAAAATAATTCCTTCTGAAAGACAAGAAGAAATACTTTTCAAACATCTGCATGAAGAAGAAAAAACAGAAGTTGATGACAATCAGAAAGACGGGGAGGGACAAGGGTAACATGAACATATAAAATGTCTGGGTTAGACCTGAAAAGAAAAAGAAAAGGGACATACTTTGTGAGCTGTGTGGTTGAAAATGCTGTACGCTATAGACAAATGTGCTTCTTTTCCCTTCTCCTCTTGGCACTGCTGCTCAGATAGATCCTGCCTTCTTGTCCTACCTCTGCAGTACAGGGGAAAGAGTTTTTTAAGTGTCTTTTGAGACATCTCATTTCTCAAGCGTTGGATTCAATTTAGTTTCCAAATGTTCTTCATAAGATTAATATTTCATGGTTAAAGATGTTTATTCAACTGTAAAGACCAACGCTTTATTTTTTCAAAAACGTTATCTCAAATTCAGATCATTCTTGTTGAGGCTTTTTTTATACTTAAAGGAAGATATGAAACACTGACACATTTTAAAGGTGTTTAAGTTTTTATTCTAGTTAAGAAATGCAACGAGAATACAGTTTTCTTGAGAAAAAAATCCTGACTTATTTTGTTACTGCATTTTACCTATTCTGCACCTGTGCCATCTTCCAGCAGCTAACAACCCTATAGGATCATGGGGGGAACTTTGGTCTTTTCCTCTGCTCTGTCTTATTCCTCCTGTCTAGGACCTACTCTACCGTAGAGCATTTCTATTTTGCTCTCTGTTTCTTCCTTCTTAAGTCTTGCAGCGTACTCGCCTCACCCTGCTCCCACTCTTTTGAGCCTTTCTGCTTTGTCTGCATTTCTGCAAATGAAATTTTTTTTTTTGCATCTGTTTTTGTGAAAAGGAAAAAAAACAAAGCAAAACAAATGAGCTCTGTGAAATGTCAAGGAGGCTGTTAAACAACAGTCTCGAAAACAGTGCCTTAATTGCATCACTAATGGGAGTTTTTATCTAATTGAAAAGCAACGAAGCAGATCTTTTTTTGGTGTGTGTTGTGGTTTCCGTTAAACACTGCCTGGGAAGTGGAGAAGTGAAGAGAAACCACAAAACAAATCTTTATAAGGGCTGGGGGTCTCGTTGCTGGAGAGAAGGATGTGCCTCCTTGGGGACCTGGCTGCCCATGTCACTTGCCCTGCGGGGGGAGGCGGTGATGCTGCCTACAACACCCAGTGGGAGGTTTAAGCAGCCATGGAGAGCAGGGTGGTGGGAAGTTACTAGGTGTGCATCAAAGCCATCTACTTACACGTGGTGTAGCACCCACTTAGGTACAGAGAACTGTGTAATCTCAAACTTCAGGGGTTTGCAGAGCCTGTTTTTATAAGAATTTTATTGCTTGACACCATCTACCTCTGAGAGGCTGATGTGGGCAGTTGCAGTATGAACTTTATTTTTTAATAAAATTGGACCATAGATCAAAGTGCACAAATAAGCTACTCTGTACTCAGGGCTCCTATGGGCTCCTACACCAGGCTTACTGTCCATGTGAAGACTGACTCGACTTACACAAGGGCCCTGACATGGCTCCTGAGCACTGTAATTACTGACTCCAGGATGCACTGGGGGTGCCGTCCCTCTGCAACTTCATTTCAAAATACATGCACAGGCAATCAAAATTTCTCCTATGAGAGTGAATAAGCGCATGAAAATTGATCTGTACTTGTCCAGTAGGTCCTGTCCTCCCATCTCAAGAAAACCTTGACAGATTCAATCAATTCCACAACAACCAGCAAACTGACAATAAAACTAGAGGCTGGTCCCCTGAAGCAACGGCATTGTACAGCCAGAATTTAATAATGCAGTCCTTTGGGAGTGAAAGTGAGACGGGATTCCCACTCCACTGCTCTGTGCTCCTTTGGGAAGGAAGCATGCTATTTTGAGGGATCTCTTGTGCTATGTGACGGGAAACAAGGGACCCCTCTGGACTGGTAGGTTGGCACCATTGTGCCAAGCACTGCAGTCTGGCCTTGGAAAGGAGATGGGACCTCACCAGTAGCTCTTCTTGTCCCCCTGTAGGGATGCAAATCACCACATTCAGTCCATGGATGACAGGAATTCAGCACAAGGGCTTAAGACTTAACTATGTTTGTACCTCATCAATTAAAAGAAAAGCCATATGGTTTTCTTGCTCTTGGATGTGATTTCTGTTTGAAAGTAGATATCACAGCACATTGGTCTGGAGGTTTAGAGCTTATTTGCCCTAATATTTATGAGTGCTTGTGATACATAAGTGAAACAATTGGTAGCCTAAATTGTACTGGGAGAATATGAAGGATCAATTCAGCAAACAAAACAGGCTCTGTTCTTGTTAGCTGTACAAATACACACAAAGCACATTCAGAGAATAATAAATATTTCCCATTTCAACAGCTTCTTTCATTCCTTGAAGCTCTCCCTAGAAACTGTGTACCCAGCCAGAGATTCCACCAGGCACCTCTTTAGCTGTGTATAGTAAGTAACTGCAGGTTGCGTATACAGCGTCCTTCCTAGCAACCTGTCCCCCAGGTGCCGCACAATTAACCCAAATCAGATATAATCACAAATTGAGTAATTGAGTGGTAATTGAGTAGCAAATGCTGCTCAATTGTCCAAGCAAAGGAGAACGGACTACCCAGAGAGCTGGCTGGGGAATGTAGCTTGGCAGAGTGCAGCTCCCTGTGTGGAGAGGGTTTTTAATATCCCTTTTCATGGAAAAGTGTCGAGACCCTTAGTGATACTAGATAGGTAAGTAAACTCAGAATCTGAAATACCCCTGTGCCAAAAGTGAACTCCTGTCTGTAACACACTGGGGTGATGGTTTGGTATAGACTCTGGTAGTAACACACCATTAGTTTTTCACATGTACCACTTCCCACGGCAATGTGTTTATCTTCCTGAGACATATTCTGGCCTCTGTCAGCAGAACAGGCTAAGCAGCATTTCACAATAATTAATAAAGCCAACTGGGCAAAGTTTACTTGAAAAAAAAAAAGGAAAAAAAATTCTGATTAGGATAAAAAGCCCCAGCATTGACAGTCTCCCCAGGGGAATCCTGCACAATTACCTCTTGATATCACTGGCATTTTCCATCAGCAGAAATCCTGCAGTGTTTCTGAAACAGAAGCTGCTGTGCTGGCTTCCTCCACACAGCCTGGCTCCCCAGTAGCTGCCAGATGTGCTGCCAGGGGTCTGCAGGTTCCCAAGTCTTTAGGTACCGTGGCTGTGCATTGTGTCCTATTGCTGCACCACAGTGGGGTCACTTGATTTAAACAGTGGCCTGGGCCATGGGGCTGGGATCCAGAGGTGGCTTTCAGCCAGCCTCCTTCAGCTGAACATTCTGGATGGTGATTTTGAGGCGACCTCTGACACTTCTGGTAGTTACAGCTCTGAGGATCAGAGAGGGGCTGCGCTGGGAACACAGTGCAGAGTGGTGGCACACAGGGGTCTGCTGCTGGAGGGTGCACCTCTGTGGCAGCAGATTAGCCTTCTTCCATAGACGGCAATGGGAGCATGGTGGTCCCTGGAGTATAAAGTTTTGTCTCAGACTTTCACGGGCTCTCAAGATTCCTGCAGTGAAGGTAGGTGGTTTTCCTGTCAGCAAAATGGGGAGTCTTGGGGTCCAATGTGAGGTACTGTTTGGGAACTTGTGGCTAGTTATGCCCCCTCCTCCATTTCCCTTCATTTTCTTTCTTCTTTTCATTTTTAGTTGGATAAAACAGTGCAAAAGTAAAGAATAGTAAAGGTGTTGAAGCAACTACTTACTCTTCTTAATTGTGACATGAGCAGAATTACACGTTTCACTTTAAATAAAAAGTACTATTTGAAGAACATAAAACGTCCAAAATGGATTTCTATTTCTTCCTTCAAAGGATGTCTCCAGGAACATTGTCTATTTCTGCCTGACTTTGTTGAGGATATATACAAATATTTCATCCCAAAGAGTAAAAAGATCTGTGAGTCTTTTTAGGTCACTTTCCATGATCTTCCCTCCTCTCTCCATCACCTTTTATGTTCTCCTACCTCTGCTGTGCCGGTGATGCAGCCCTCATCATTTATTCATTACATTGCCATGGAAGTACCTCCACTCCTTTACTCCTCTCTGTCAATGGGCATTACTTCTTTCTCACCCTCATGATGGCACTGCCAAGGAGCTGCCATCATGTCATGCAGTGGCTGACTGTGTGCGGAAGGGGGTCCCTGAATGAGCCCTGCTGTTGTAGCTCGTCAGACTCTCCTTTATCATTTCTTGGCTCTGATTTTAAAGAAAATAAGCCCTGGGTGAGGGGTGAAGGCTGCTTATCAGCCCAAGACCATTGCCACTCTGCTTCCTAAGGCACCCTCAGATGCTCTCTTGCACTTGGTCATCCTGACGCAATGGTCAGCGCTCTTCTGGGGGAGCTTTTACCCTCGGCATTGGCCCTGCTACCATACAAACAAATAGCAATAATGCTTTTAATGGGCTGTCTGGGCTGAAAGCAATTTGGATCCCATGTAGAAGTGTCTTCAACAGCCTCTCTTGAGCTGAAGGGCTCAGGCTACAGAGGTGCTTACAGCGGAAATGCTGTTAGAAAGGAACTGGGAAGAGACTCTTGGAGCTAATAATAATAATGTTACAGAACTAAAGCAGAGGAGATAGAAATCATTAGGAATGAAGAGAGTTATTTAAGTGAATAAGAAGGTATTTTAGAGAACTTGGATAGATTAACAGGGGGACTGCTGATGAAAAAATGTATCTACACAAATAGGATTATGATTAAAAGCTGAATTAGTGAACATAGTTAAGAGGATTATAAAGAAAAAATGAAGCTAAATAGTTGAGATAGAAATAGTGCTGTGGCTTTGAACAGGTTGTGGTTTATCAGCCTGCAACTTCTGCTCTGCAGAGAGAGAGTACAGAAGAGCTGGTTGAGCAGTGAGCCCTGTGGCACAGTGGGGATTACTGGTGCGGGGCATCTCCTGAGGACTTCTCCCATGGGCACACTAGGTGGTGAAGCTGTGTCTGAAGTACAGGGCAACCTCTTCTTGCTGGGGATGCCCCTCCAGATTTTGGGAATGCAACTTCTTTGTAGGGCCGTTAATACCCTGTACTTTCAAATGTCAGCGTTTGCAGTTATTGCCATCCCTTTTTCCAGATAGGCATTCATGCATTGACGACAGTGGGCATGTAATAATGGCAGCCTCTGCCTAGTAGCAAGTAAGAGATTATTGACACCTTTTGAAGAAAGGTGCATTGCAGGAGAATCTGGGGGCAAAACCAATCACAGCCTTTGTGATTGGTTGATCTTTGGAATAATTAAGACTATTTAATGATAAAATAAGGCAAAAAGGGTTTTCCGCTCCAAAAGATCCTTAAATGTTCACTCTGAAATAAACCCCATAACACTTTGAATTGTCCAGCCTTCCTAAGAAAAGCAATGGTGATTCCAGTCCCATTATGGGAAGTACATGAGGGTATAACACATCTCCAGTATTATACTTTCCCTTCGATGAATCTCATCTCTTTGCTGCAGTGGTTGCTCAGGGTTATTCTAAACGTCTATATTCAACTCAGAGAAAATGGAGAGAGAGATAATGAGCAAAAAGGAGGACTCCCTATCAAACAGTCAAGAGGGAGAAACAGTGTAGATGAAGGGGGATGTGCAACCATGTCAGAAGACGGGGCTGAGGAATCCCAGGAGAATCTGGAGGAGAAAGCAGGAGAAGAGAGACTGCAAGCACTACACTGGGACACACACCCCCAGTAGGCTTTCCACATAACAGGTGGCTCTGTTATGGTGACTGGGCTTCACTTTTAATGCTGTAAAGAGCTGGAAGCTGTGAACAAAGGCTGTCCTTGAGTTCAGACCAAGGTATCAATTTCTTACATGTTTTCTGTCTTTGGGAATAACAATTCCCACACATATAACTATGTGTGGTTCTTATTACTGTCACTTACTACCTCTCAGTTATCCCCACAGCCACCATAATTACTGAGATCTGGACCTTTGCTGATACTCCAGGGCCTGTCCTAAGGATATGAGGCACTGGGTTCAAGATGCATACAGCCCTTGGTGTAAAGGCCACTAGAGATGGACAATGCTGTTCAGAGGATACCTTCAGTGCCTCAAATATAACGTTCTTTATTTCTGAGTGAAAACAAAGCCCTGTAAATACTTCTTCTGCCATAACACAACTGTGTAGGGACATTTAGTTTCAGATTGGACAAACTTATGGAGATTTTTTTTTTTTAATTTTTCTGCTAGAGCCTGAGTCCGATGTGAGGGTCCAACCTCCCTCTCAGAAATCTCCCCAATGAAAGAGACCCTTAGTTATAACTAATGTTTCTATGAAATATTTGAACTTTGGCATAACATTGAGCTTCAATAAAAAAACTTAATAAAAAATATTCTGGCCACCTCTACACATATGGTCCTTTTCATCAGCAGTACAGAAAGAGCATTTTCCACTGAGCTACTTATATTCTTAAGCTGTCCTTATGCTAGCAGTGAGCGCTCTCCTCTTGGCTGGCACTACGGCCCCGATCCAGCGGGGTGTAAATCATGCAGCCAACCTTAGCTTCAGCGATGTGTTGTTAAGAAAACATTTGTTCCCTCAGTCAGACTGCCCCAGAGAAGGATCTGTCCCACTGATTTGAATTCCTTTTTGATGTTCACTGTCCTGCATTCATCCTCTGTCCTATTATGTCTTCCTGCTCCTTTGTCTCCACTTGTGGAGCAGCACGTAACAGAGAACAAGATCTTTTTTCCCTCCTTCAGCGAGCCTGATTGAGACTTCCATTTCTTGCCCTGCTTGTTGATCCAGCAGAGCTAAGCTCATATCCTTCATAATTGAAGGCGACATGACAAGGCTCTCCAGGGACTATCCTTGTACACTACATGAATGAACAGTCCCATAAATGGTCAAATAGTTTTCCACTACTTTAACTTCTCTGTTGTGTTGTTCAGCCCTTGGAAAGCAAAGAAGATTGCTCTGTTTCAGCCTATAACCTGTTGAATTTGAAGAGTTGTTTGTCCCCTGTTCTTTTTAATGACTGTGGATATAGCTGTAATAAGTAATCTTCCTTATCAAGAGATGTCTGAGCGGTCTCCCACTGTGGGAGATGCTGTTGTTCTCATTTATGTATGAGGACATTGGGGTGGAGAGAACTTACAGGTCTGTTTTTTGTGATGTCCACAAAATACTGACATCTCCAGGTGAAGTTTTGTGAGGCACCCGACTATCTCCTCCCCAGCAGAGCTGGTGACAATGCTCTTTGGAGAATGCAGTGTGTTTTCCTACAACCGCAGAGCTGGACAGTGTCATGGTATGAAACTCTTGGATCAATGTCATTTCCATGTCCTTCCTCTGCCTATTCAGCCATTCACCGCTCTCACCTCAGCATAAAAAGTCCTCTGCAAAAGGACATTTGGGCAACCAGCAAGGACACGGATGTCAGAGGTGGGAGATGACCCCAGTGCAGACCCTGGAGAGATGTGCCCCAGGTGGAGACTCCCCTCTGGTTTATTTGCCTTCGGGTTCCCTGCTGCAGACCCAGCCTCATTCCCTACAGTTCCAGCAGCAGGAAGGGAAATATCTGGAAGGTCTTCAGCCTGCCAGAGGCTGAAGGAATTGTTTCCCACCTCCTTAATTTTGTAGGAACTGCGCTATCATACAGATGTAAAAACGTATCAGAGGGATTTCTGTTGCATACTGTGAGGAGAGCCTCTGCTTTTGGGATGTTTCAGACCAGAGCAGATGATGTAACCTTCCAGCTCTGCTTCTCTGTCCCCATATCTGATGCAATCCGAGCACCATGAGGGCGGCAGCCATGAAGGACAGAGGAAAAAGGTTGGTCCTGGTGTCCTCCCAGGTGCTGCCTACATGCTCCCTGGGAAGCCAGTGTGCTGGCAAAACAGTGCTGGAAAACCGCCTCTCTCTCAGCCCTGGGGTGGCCACCTGTGACAAGGAGCAGGTGACAAGCCTCTTAAATCCTACTGACATGGGTTAGTGATGTAGCTGTGTTTTCTGGGGCAATAAAGCTGAGCCTGTGCTGCCCATTGCTCCAAGCAATTCCAAGCAGCAATCAAAGGACCCCAGTTTTCACCAGAGATAAAATGATTTGGACATGAACCCATATCTCTGCCTGCTGGCGGCGTCAGCTTATCCTCCTCTGCAGTATCTCATAGGAAAGATGGCCAGTGCCATTGAATGATTTTCCTTCTAATTATGCCATGTAATAACACTGAATAAGTATGTTTGAAGATGCCTTTTTTTCTTCCTCACTCCAGATCTACTCTCTCGCTTGCTTTTTTCTCAACTGTTTTTGCTCTAAGTGCTCTGGGATGCTCTCTCACCCATCCACACACACCTGCCATGGCTGTCTTTCAACCAAGGGATTTTGGAGGGATTAAGCACACAGACAATATTATCAGTGTCCTGTTCCCTCCCTGAAAAGCACTGTCTTCCGGTATTTGCGTACAGTTCTCATTGCCTGCTTGGAGTGCCTGACCTGCTGAGACGTTTGGAAAAGATCAGCTGCCCCATGTAACTGCTGGCCAGGCAGCGAGTCAGAGGTGAAGCTGGGGTGCTGCGAGTGGAGCTGGAGCTGCTAGTGCTGCTCTGTGCAGATAGATGAGCCAGCCTGGATAGAGGGCAAGAGTGTCTCCAGCCCAGAGCCAAAATGAAAAGAAAACTGAAGTTTAAAAAAAAACCCCAAACAACAACCTGCTTTGTGATACTATTCCACAAGCTGTCATAGAATGACAGTCTGGGATCCTCCTTTCCTGCAGTTAACTTTCTTCATTTATAAGAAAGTGGAAATTTAGAAGAAATTCTTTGGTAGCTGCTAACAGCTGAAGGTCCTGAACAGGGCAAGGACATCTATAAAGACTCGGCCTGTACTAACACCAGCCCCATCAGTCCCCTGTGGCACTGGTCATTCTGCGGTACAAATTCAGCCCTAACTTACACCCAAGGAGAAAGAGCTTTTTTTCCATCTGCTGCACTGACCTACATGTGGTCTCTGTTGTTCTACTCCACCCCTCCAAAATAATCACACCCATTCCTTCTCATCTGAAGCCCCTCTCTTACCACCATGCCAGAAGGTTTCTTCTGCATCTTTTAAGTCTGCAGCTCAGCTATCACTTCATCTGCCCCCAGCTCACCGGAGCGACAGTCAGTACAGGCTTTGCTCCCATGCCACGGGTCCCTCCTGTAACTCTGCTGCTTCTCTATGGGCCCTGCAGCTTCAGGTGCAGCCTGCATCCCATGTGCCCAGCATGGCGTGGCACTGCTCAGCCCCTGTTGCCTGCCCCAGGAGCATTCTGAAGGTGCTTTGCAGTGGTCCTAGCTGTGAAAGTAATGCTGTAGAAATGATTTCAACAATCAAAGAAATGAAATGCTTTTGATTTTTGCTGTTTCCAGAAAAGAACAGAGAAATGGAAACCAAGGAGAGTATGGTTTTTTTCATGAATGAGTGGAGGGTCCTCTGTTTCCGGTGCACTAAACATATACAGCAGTGCTGTAGCTGTAAAGGTCAGGAAAGGTCAGAGGAACATGCCTTTCTTCTCATCATCCCTCAAATTCTGTAGAAATCTCTCTATCGGATTTTATTGCTATTTTTTGTGGCGAATCGAGGTCACTCTGCTGGGTGTTTTATAACATACACAAGCGTGAATGAGGGCTAATGCTGCCTGCCAACCTTTGTGCCCAGTGGTGGTACAAGATCTGCTGCAGGTGTAACCTCCTGCATGTGCGAGTTCCTCCTTGGGCTGGTTAACAAACACCCACTTCTTCCAGAATCGAAGTAGCATGATCTCAACCTCAGCACCTAGCTGCTCCATTGTCGCTATAACAATAGTGCTATTGTAACTGGAAGGAGGTGATGTTTTCCAGGGATTCATTGATCAAGAAAGGCTCTGAAGTGTGTGAGATCTGAAGAGAGCAACAAACGGCAATTCAGCATAAAGGCACTCTCTTTCCTTTTGGGAGAGCAGGAGAGAGGAATAATATGATCTAATAAAAGGTATTACGCTTCTTCCCTACATACCTTACCTCTCCAGCACAAAGATGGCCTGGAACAACCTAGTTTGGCTGTGATATAAGTTTAGGAACTGTTGAATTGCTTTCAGTTGGACAACAGGCATTTTGAAGCACTGGAGGCAGCGGAAGAGAATTGGGAGTAGCTGTTTACCCAGTCCTGGTGCTGCTAATATGGATTAGTATTCTTCTCCTTGTGCCACTGTTGCACAGACCCGTACTTGTTCTTGTGTTTAAATGTGCAGGCGTGACTGCTGGAGCCAAGGGTTACTCAGACATCTATGTGTTCGATTGCATGCACAGTTGCAGAGCTAGGCAAGTGATTCCTGCAGCTTTTGGCTCCTTTCAAAGTGTGACCCAGTGATCCTGTCTGAACTGCAGTGACTGCCTTGACAGTCAGGCACTGTATCTGCTTTAAAGGCCAAGCTGTCATGTCCTACTCACCGAACAGGCAAATCCATCAGCCTCCTCTTCACATTCCCCAGCCTGTATAAGAGACATTCACCTGCAGCCTTGTAATCTTGCTCTCTCTTCATCATGTCAATCACTTGAGAAACTGAGACCTGGCATGCACAGTGGGTGGTGGCAGAGGCTCCTTGCTTTTCCTACCCTGCAACACCATCCGGGAGGATGTGATCCCATCTATCAATCACACATGGGATGGAAAAGGGGAAAGCACCAGGTTTGTCTGTTGTTAGCTTACGAAGAACCTGGTTCTTGTGATTAAGGAAACAACTGGGGCTGAGGGCTCCTGTCCTCTGGCTCTGGCTCTGACACAGATGTCCAGATGGCCTTGGTCAAGTCACCTGATCTCCAGTGGATTCTACCCCAAGCCACTTTCCTCCAACCCATTGCCTGCCTCACCTCTTCCCATCAATGTGCCTGTGTACCCCTGCAAACCACTGCTAAGGTACCTGGGCAATTTTAAAAAAAGCAAGCACTCTGGTGCTAAGATTGTGATGGATGCATCTACTGTATGTTCCACTTTCACTGGAAAAAAATATGGGGAGTGCCACAAAAGAAAACAAAATCCCCAGTGGAAATCTCTGCTGGAGATCGTCAGTGGATGGAACAAAGAATTATCCCAGGTCCCACAGTGTGTGCTGCCTCACACAACACAGTGCTAAGCCCATGCTTCTGCAATGCCAAACCAAAGATACCCCACTTCTGAGAATACATTTTGTTATTACACACTCTTTAGGTTTGGTTTTGTAGTTCCAAGATGGCAATATCTTCTCCTGGCCCCTCTCCCACCCCCTACCAAGCCCACCTTAACCTACAGGGAAAGTTGAAGACAATAGTGGGATTTGCTATCTTTCTCATTTTTCCTGTGATTTGAAATCTGCTGCTTTTCTTTACTGTTGGAGAAAAAAAGAGCTTCTTGTATATTAGTGTTAGGCTTGTTTTCACCCCACGCCTTCTTCCACATCTCGTCTCATTCCTTTTAAAGACAGCTTGACTGCGGGTGTGAAATACTGTGTGGGGAGTCCGTACATTACTTCCCTTGAAGTAAATCAAGATTTTTGTTATTTTGCAGTCATTTTGCCTGAGCTATTTACGTCGCCTTTCCTTGGTGCAGGCCTGGGCTCTTTGCTGGGAGATTCAGGACCCAATTGAGCTGTCAGACCCCACTTTCCTTCGCAGGGCAGTTGCTGCCACTGCCAGCCTCCACCCAGTTTGTGCTGTATGAAAAACGCAGCCATTACAAAGCTCCTTTCTCATTCCTCCACCTGATCCTCCAAGGAGAGCTCCACTGATCAATTATTTGGGAAACTGGAGCCATCTGTGGGGCACGGGAAGGTTTATCTTTGCATGCTGCTCACAGAAATGATGTGAACTGGGAGTCCCATAGGAAAAGCACTATTATTATTTAAAGAGCTATCGGCTGTCATTGCTCTGCCCTCCGCTGAGGTCTCTGCAGTTTTCTGATTGCCTGGCTGTTTGGATTTGCACTGATTTATTGTACTTGCATAAATAGAATGACTAATGTGTTTTCCAAAAGGTAATTCCACACCCAACTGTGACCCCCCTCTTTGTTCTGCATGAGCCCTTGGGTGTTATTTTCTTTCCTGTATCCATCCCAAATTGCCTTCTTTCTCTTGGGCTTTAAGGGTGTCTCCAGTATCCTCAGGAAGCTTTGATTGCATAGCAATAGCTGCTCATTGCTGTGCAAAAGGTTGTGGTTTCAGATCCTGTTTAGACTACTGAACTGCAAAGTCACTGGCACCTCTCCCTCACAGGGGCTGGGAGACTGTGTCTGAAATCACCGTGCCCAGTTTTGTGTGTGTGTCCCCAGTAGAAGAAAGAAATCAGCAATATGGAACAAGGTCTTCTCAGCAGATGACCATTGAGATGGTCAGGGAGCTGGAGCATGGGATGCAAGTGAAAGGGCTGAGAGATTGCATTTGTGCAGCCTAGAGAAGAGCAGGCAAAGGAGGATTTTACTGGTCTTTTCATCCGACTAAAGGAGGTTATAGGGAAGATGCAGTCAAGCTCTTCCCAGAGGCACACAATTTTAGGACAGGAAGCAAAGGATACAGGTTTCAGGAAGAAAAACTCTTCTTCATGAAGAAAAATTAATTCCCCAAAAAGATGGTGTGACCCTGAAACTAAGCCCAGGGAGTCTGCGGATCTCCACCACTGGAGAAATTAAAAACTCAAGTGGGCAAGTCCCTGAGCACCCTGCTCTAGCTTTGAAGTTGCCCTGCTGAGAGCGGGCATTGGGTCAGCAGTCCCTTGAGCTTGACTTGTTCTGTGACTCTGCCCTCTGTCCCTGTCTCCAATGAAAGCACTGGGGAGAGGAAGGGACCCTTGCCCAGCTCCCCTTCTCCCTACTCACCCTCTGTGGCTACCTGCTGTAACAAATTGCTGGGCAGTTTTGAAAGGAGGGGGAATATAATTCCCTCTCCCTGTTAACATTATCTGATGTGACTGTCTTTTCCACTCAGCCAAAATTTCTTTCCTGTAGGAAAAAGAAGAAATTGGGCCATGCCTTGCATTTTCAGAAGCCACATGCAAATGGCCTGGCTGCCTAGCCTTGATGAGCTAGAGCCAAACAAGTTTTTGGGGGTTGAGGGCGGGGACGTGGAGGGGAAGCAACAGGTCAAACAAACTTACTGTGAGGCAGTTTTCCCAGTTGTGAGCTCAGGGGGGAGGAGGGGATTTATTTATTGAATAAATCACTGTCTGGTGCTGTTTCTGTGTTTGTCTGTGGCTTTATCTATTAAATGGAGCCATTAGGAGAACTAAAATGCTCCCCAGAGTCATTCAGGATGAAAATACTTTCCCTTATGTCCCAGCTACTTCTTACCACGAGAAACAATTTCCTGCCTCTTGGAGGCCTTTTGCTATACACGGCATGTAAGTGATGGCCTAGGATGGCTGAATGGTGCCATCCTAAATCTCTACTTTGTCGCGCATGATGAGTTAGAATAAATGTAATAAATTGTGGTGTGTCAGTAATGGGAAAGGCAATGAAGCAAGGTCCAAAACAAGAGGAGGCCGCTTCGCAAACAATAATTCCACTGCTGATAGCTCAGCAGTGATCAGACAGCCGTGGCAGTTTGGTGGCCAGTCCGTCCCCTCATGTGAAAGGGGCTAGGGGCTTTGGTCCAGCCCCTCTGCAGAGGCATGTGTTAGGCACAGAAGGGCTCCAACCAGTGTGCCTGGAGGCAGGTTCAGCAGCCTGTTTCCTGCTGCTAAGTGATTCATATGTATTGGGATGAAAATTGTTGTTGGAAGCAACCTAAGGGATACTGGCACTGGTACGAGGCCAGTACAAGCCAAGTAAGTAAACCTGCTTGTTCTTTCCTACTGCATTGCAAATAGAGTTAGTGGGAGTATTTAATTCCATGTCAAAAGGATTAACAATAATTTCCCCCTCAGTCAAAGTTTGTGTGAAAAGCTTTTGCCTTAGAAGACATTTTCCCGCTTCTCCGCTCTGATGGGACCTCAAGCCCAACTAAGAGTAGAGACTGATCTGTCTGTGCCAATGCCTTACAATAAGCTCCTCCAAATAGTCAGGTTGTTAAGCTCAAGAAACAAGGTTGTTCTAGGATGCTAAAACAATTAACTTTCTAAGAGATGGAGGAAACTCAGATAAGGCAAAAGAGAAATAAGGTGCTTTAGAAAGTAGTGTTCCCTGACTGTTGTGTCTTTGGCCTTCTGCTCCTCTTGGCCTTGCTCAAAGCACAGCTCCAAGTCCATCACTAGGTCTCACCTCTCCCACTCCAGTATCTCCCTCTTCTCGTAGGCTCAAATCTCCCACGCCCTTGGAAGCATTTGGCTAATTGACCCAGAAAGAGCCATGTCCCTCCCATGTCATCCATCCAGCCTTCACCCAAAGCAAGATCACACAGCTGCAAGAAAAGATATGAAACTATCCATCTCATGAAAAAACCCTCTTCTTTCCTCACAAGTGGGCGGACTTGCTGCTTGGTCTCCTGAAAACAACCCCCTTTCCGGCTGTGCCCTGGGTTTTGGCTGGTACCTGTGGCAGCTGTAAGCAAGTGTAGATGCTGCTGGCAGCATGGTGGAGATGTTGTGAAGAGCTGCTGATGTGCACATTGCTGCCAGTGCAATCAGGAGGTGTCTGCGGTCAGTGCTGAGCCCTCTCGGTGCACATTGTGACGGTACTACTTGGCACTGGCTGGCGCATACACGGCTGGGACAGTCACATTGGCACAGTCTGCTGTTGCTGTCAGGCCAGGAGAGTCTTTTCAGGGCACTGCAGGCAGAGGAATGAGTCAAGAAATTATTCAGTTTGCTGAGAGTGTTTTTGGAGGAGGAATCAGGATTGTGATGGGGAGAGGGGTTTAAAAGTGTGATCTGTGTTAATGAGAGAGCATTTATTTGCTCCTGTGCCTCTCTCCCACACTGACCAAACTTTTTTCAGACAAGATGCATATTTCCACATCAGAAATTTAAAAATTCACTCACCCTTCCCACCACTCAGATCGATAGTTGATGCCTCTTTGTTCTGACTTGTACAAGACAGACAAACAGCGCTATGGTGAGCCAATATGTCTTTCAAAACTCCCGAGAACCTACATCTAACCCACTGCCTTCCATATATGGCCAAAACCTTACAGAGCTCCCCAGCTCCATCTAAGAAATACAAAGCTGTGACCATGTTTATTCATCGGTAACTGTGCAGGATTTATTTTTTCCTTTCCCTGCCCTAACCCCATGTTGAAGCACGCACACACACACACACACACGCACACACATGCACACTCACACACGTTGTTGGCCAGCTGCAAAACATGCAGGCTACAGTGAGCATTTCATGTAATACCTTTATAGGATTAAATATTTGAACAGTTCCATTAATCTTGCAGTTAGCTGCACCGAACTGCATTACCCTCAGCAGTGACAGCTGGAGGAACAACCGCCCAGCCGCCCTGCTAACTTGTTTACTTTCCCTTCCTGCTTTGGAGTCCCCTGTAATATAATCTGGGGAACCTTTCACAGAGCCAACATACCCCACTGGAGACTGTTCTGTCCTTCACGTCCTTTGCACATTGCTTATTGAAAGAGATCCCCTCTTATTACTTCCCATCCTTTGCCTGCTGGTAGGGAAGCATGCAGCAAGCAGGCTGCAATCTGGTTAGCAAACTGTGCAGAGCACGAAAACAGGAGAGAGGGAATGCAGGCAAACCCAGCTCCTCACCTGCCCTCTTCTCTGTTGCCATCTCCTTCCAAAAGAGAGAGAAATCAGTGTCTTCTCAGATCATGGCTTTGAGATGTCAGTCACAGGCCCTTCTCTCAGCCTGTTTCTGATCCCAGCCTGCTTCTGATCCACTTCCCCACTGGCAGGGGTGAGATTGCACAGGTTCAGCTGAGAGGTGCTGAGTGCTGCACTGGTTTTCTTGGGTTTGGGCTCTGGCTTAGATCTATTCAGCACATCTTGTCTTTCCCTAACTCCTCTGCAGTCCCTGTCATGTGTAGGAGGCACAGCACTAGACTTGAGAGGTGGTTCCAGCTTCCCAGCCCTGCTCTGTCCTACTGCAGGACAACGGCAGGTTATCTCTGCTGAAATGAATGGTGTGTGATTAAGGTTGACACACGTGGGAAGAGGAGAAGAGGACTTAAGTTTTTTCAGCAAAGTATAATCATCCAGAAGTTTCTTCAGGCTGTATAATGAACCTGCTCAGTGTAAAAAAATAATACAGTTTCTTGTGATTCTGGAACGCCTCCTCATTAAAATTGTACATTCACCTTTCTTTAAAAAGTGACACATGAGAGTGTGCATATTGCATCATATTAAAAAGCAGAGAAAAACTGCAAGCACCATCTCATTCTTAGGTAGAGCAAACACTGTTGGCATCCCTAATATGAAAGTTTTTAATTTGATAGTTTATATTCCATTAGCATCCCTCATCTATCAAACCTGAAGTGCATAAATGTAGCATGGCATACAGTACTTTGCATTTGCAAAGGCAGTGCTGTGAGGTGCATAAGAAAATATTTCTTGAGGCTCTAAAAAGCCATTTTCAACATGATCTTGTATTTGCAAAACTAAAAAGGAGACTGGGAGTGAATGGAGTGTACAGATATTATGAGAAGTCATTACAGAGTTACATTCCAGAGACTCTCCAAAAACATTTGCCTGTTTACCTAGTGACCAAACGATTGCCTTATCTAATGATCCATCCAGTCTGTTATTGTGCTGCTCCCAAAAATATCAGTGGCACTTAGTTAAGAGGCAAGGAAGAAAACAGTGCCCACAAACACATAATCCTGGAGGGACCTACTCCCTGATGTTTCAGACTGTGATCAGCATATGATCAGACAGTGGTGTCCTTAGTTTGTTGAATCCTCTAACAAAATTTTTCAAATACTTAGAGGTCTTTAAAGATCTCTATTTTGGGGTCTAAACTAGGCAATCCCATAAAAGAGAATGAATTTTTAGATGCTGGGTGTTGAGTGCTCTCTGAAAATTAGGTTCCTTTTAAAGGAGTGTACCAAAACTCCTGCTGCTCTAAATCACTGCATGTTTTGGAAAATGCTGGCTGCTGCTTTTGGAGATTAATAGCCTTTTAGGATGAGCAAAAAATGTTACATCTCCTTTCATTTGTGTGCAGAAGTCCATTTTTTCAGACTGCCATTGCAGGTAATTCAAAGGATTGCACATAAGGTTAGCAGTCCCCTGTTATGTGTTTGATTTTGTACCTAATAGGGGCATTCTGCTGGCCCATGAGACACTACCCCATTACATAAGCACAAGCAGTGGCTGAATGAAGTTAAAGGAAGACAAAACTCCTAACACAACTATTTGTCTGGGCAGCATAGAGCTCTCCAGTGGGTCCCTGTTGCAGAAAGCCACCAAGGGAGTGGTCAGACTTTGATAAAGAACGGATAGTCAGTGACTCCTTGAGCTGCACAAGATAAGTAAAAGTAATCACCCGCGATTCAAGATAAAAAACCTGTTTCCACAAAGTTCTCAACTCTTTCTTCCTCTGCTTTGTGTACAACAAACATTACATCAAGATTCACCTGTCATCAGACAATGCTTAGACCATTCCCGAATTAGCTGCGAAATAGCTTCTCTTCAAAGGGAGATTTCACCTGCAGTGCTATATAGCACAATGGTCCCTGAGTCTTACCCGCCCTCGATCGTAAATGGAAATCATTTAACACTGGGACGGGAGGTGCGGTATGGGAAGAGATCACTCAATCACTGCTTGACTACTCCAAACCATTGCTTCGTAGTCTAACCTGATGCCAAGAGATATTGCCCTAAATCCTCCTGGGAGTTTGTTCCTGGCACACAGAAATAGTACCTGGGCAGGTGTTCACAGCGTGGAGGGCTTTCGCAAGCCAGGGCTGCTCTGGTAACTTTCAGGTGGCAAAAGAAATCTTTCTGCTTCCTGACAGTAGGAAATCAAACTTCTCTCAGAAACATCAGGAATAATTAAGCTCCCTGGAGTGACTGGGAAGCAGGAGCTGCTCTGAGTAACACACAGCTCTAAGTCAAGATTTAGGGATTTCTCAGGTGCCAGGGCTTTCCATAGTGCACTTCATTGCTCTTCACCACACAATGCCTCAGGGCTCAGCCTGTATTCAAGCCTGGTGTCTAGGGAAGGAGCTATGGAAAAAGCTCTGGTTCAAGTATTCATGAGACTTGGGGCCAGGTGAGGAGACTGGGATTTGCAGTTGCATTTTATGCTCTCCCCTGTCTCTTTAATTTGGTTAAAACAGAACATCACCCTGTATGTGAAAATCCCTACACGGCTTTGAAGTAGACAGTTGAGCCAAAAACCTGGCTGTGCAGGCTGACCAAAGCCTGTGTATCAAAGTGGGTATTTGTTCACAGTCCCAGAGCACCTTCTGTGTCTTCATCCCTGCTCAGTGTAAACAAGCAAACAAAATGCATTGGAAAAACCCCACCAAGAGAGACTTTGCTCTTGTGATTAGCAGAAATTTTGCAAGAAACCAACAGAAAATGACAGCACACAAGTCCCAAAAGGCACTGTTTCAGACAGCACTACAGATGCGAACACAGAGAGCAGATGCTTTGAGACCAGCTGAGAGGTACTGAAGTCAAAGTCAGTTGCATTGTGCTGGTTTAGAGCCACCAGTTGGAGCTGAACACCTTGAACCATAAAACCTATAGCCCCTTCCTGCAGTCATCAGCAAACACATACGTGTGCTCTTTGCTCAAGTCCCCCCAACTCAAGTTGATACCCTCACATCAAGTATGCTTACAGAACCCTAAAGGAAACTCCTCATGAGCTAAGGATGACAGGACATCTGCCAAGAACCATGTGTTCAAAGTAAACTCATGCATGGTTGCATCTGTTGCAAAGTAGGATTTCAGCCCTGTGTGCAGGGGTGGATTTGAACTCTGTTTTGGGGATCATTAAATTCTCAGCTCACCATTTCTTCTTTCTTTACTCTCTCCTTCCAGTCTACATCATGAGAGTCTTGACACATCATGTCCAGCTGTGGTCCACACCACAGTTTGGTTTGGTAGCTTCAGTCTATCTGTCTGTCTGCACGATTTGTGTTTAGTGCAATACTTTCGTTGTACACTGTGTGCCTGGTTGCAGTCTTTTGGCACTCATCTGTCATGCACTGTGCCCCCTTGTACTTGTTTCTATTCTCACAGTGTTGTGGCATAGCTGACATTGGTTTCACACAAGAGTCCTCTTCTGTAGGAGGCAGATCCTAGGCTTTTAGGTTGCAGCTTACATCCCCTTTCAATCTCACCTGTGAACTTCAGAGATAAATTGCCTCTACTGCTTTTTTCAGGATGTCCTCAAAAGAGCCCTGAAGACATCTACCTTCACCCGGGGAAATTAAATTTTTGGAAAACTTACCAAATACTATTTTCCCAGAGTCCAGATGGAGTGTGTCAGGCTGGAGGTGGAGGCTGCAAAATGCTTCTCTGTGAAGGGAAAATGCATTTCTGGAAGGAGGCAGCTAGCACCTCTGAAGACAAACTACCTCCTGCAGAATTTAGTGCCTCTGGTGTTGCTGCAGATGCCCTTTAACTCTTCTGCCTGGGCCCTGAGACCAGAAACAGGCCAACACTCTTAGGTCACATCTTTAAGGTGAAACATGCATCTGAGGTTTCATACCCAAGTCACAGTCTCAGGTGTTGGAGCCCCTGTGATGCATCCTGCTAGACATATTCCATGAAGAGCCAAGTGTGCAGCTTAGGCTTGGCATCGGTCCATGTCCCTCACAGATGTTGGGAGCAGGCAGTATGAGACTCTGCTCCTTGCTCAGAGCACAGGGGCATTCCCACCCCTGTCTGTTAGGGACCTGCAGGCTGGTGCTGGAGTCCCACATCTTTACTGGTCTCTGTTCCTTGGAAAACCAGCTGCTGTATTTCACCCTGTCCTGTCCTCAGCTGCCGGCTTGGGATGAACCATGACACACCACGACAGGCAGGACCAAGATGGCTCAAGACCAACCTGAAGTGTGCAGAAGGACACCAAATGCTGAAGGAAATCACTCTCAGATTTAAAATGAGTTCTCGGAGCTGAGGCTACCCCAGTATCACAGTGCTTGGTCTGCTTGCTGCTGTCTTAAATAACCAGAAATAGAACTGTGGGCATGTCTGGGTGAAGATACGGAGTGATGCACACACAACCAAATATCATACATGTATATATATGTAATATGCGTTACACACCTTTGAACATGCAACCATACCTATTAATCTATATGAACTGCATTTACATAATTGCATTACACTACAGAGAAGGAAGTGAACTTCTTTTATTGAAACCAGCACATGTGAGTCTGTCAGAGCAGAAAAGAACAAGCCACACACTGTCCAAGAGTAGTTTCTGATTGCAGTCACTGTTAAAGAACACCGCTGCTGAGGGATGCAAAAGAGAAAAGCTGAAAGGATGGTGGCAGAAAGAATTGCCAGCAGCTTTCAGAGCAACCTGTGGGTTGCTAATGCAGAGTGTGGAAAACTTTAGTTGAGAAAACCTCCAAGCACAAGAGACAAATAGAAATAGGGAAGGGAGGAGAGTGCACTGGCCTGTCACCCAGCTGCTGATAGGACTCCAGGATGAAAAGTATTCTGCTACATTTAGTCATTACCTAACAAAGAAGCAAATAACCCGAATTGTAAGCTTCTAGAAGGCATATGAATACATACAAGGATTTCTGTGAAGGAAAGAAAATAAATAATCAGAAAACCATATTTGATACTTAAATAGTTTGCTGAAACATTCACACCATGAACCAGAACAGACCTGATCTCAACGCTACAGCTATAGCAAAATAGATGGCAGTTTCAGTGCACACAGGGAGCTGTAGGACCAGAACCCAGATCATCGAGCCTTTTTTTACCATTCTTTTATACTGGATTTATGCTATGTTTACTCTGCAGAGTTATTGCAGCATGGTGGAATGGAGAATGAGTGTTAGGACATTACATATTCGCAAAAGAAAAGCCACTTATTAAGCTGATAATTAAGAACTCTGATACAGACTAGTAATATCATCCCAGAGATAGACTGTAGCTACCAAGAGCTGTCCCTTTCTATCATTTATTAACCTTTACCTAGCACTTATTTTCTAAAGAAAAACCTAAAGGCCTATATATGAAGTAAACATATGACAAAAGCATGATAGTTTGCAATCTAAAACATCTCAAAAGAGCTGAACAGAGATGGATACAACCTGAATGTAGGCAGGCACCCACAGGAAGAATGGCTTTGAGCAGAATCCTCCTGTGAATAACATGGGACACCTCAGGCTTAAGAAGGAAAAAATAGGAGAAAAGGATATGCAGGTGACGTCAGGACCAGAACAGAGCAGGGAGAAAGAGAGGAGGACTGTGACTAGTGATACCAGCAACAGCCTGTCTATGGGATGGGAAAAATTTGTAGGACCATGGAAGCGGAGTTTTAATCCTTTTTTTTTTTTTTTCCCCTGTCATCCTTTAATGGGTAGGATTCATCTTCCTTAATATCAGCCATTTTAAAATTAGTCTGAGGTCATCATCTAGGCTTGTGTGGACAGTGAATAGAGGGAACAGCCTAATATAGGATCAATGAATTTTCTTCCTGAAGTGCTGTTTCTCTGTCTCAGTCAGGTAATGGTTGTAGTTAAGAGAAGTGATTCCTAACCCTAATGGGTGGGACTTTTTTCTGGAAGTGTGGATGGTTTCCTCCAAAGGAATTTGGGCTTTGAGGCATTCTACAGGGGAAAGGCAGAGAAAGAATGGGTAAAACAGAAGAGACATGGGGTTAGACTGACCTCAGTCCTTGTGAGAGTCTGACGTTCAGACATAGTAGAACATGCATTGTATAAGTTCCATGTAATTAGCTGAGATGAAATAATGGGATGAAGACATTGCACTGGAAGTTGAGTCTCTGCCTTATCAGGAGTGTCACAGCTGGGCCACAAGTTGGACCTAGGAGTAGAGTCTGTTTTTTCCATTCCAGCTTAGCATGAAACCTTTGTGCCAGTGGAAGCACCTTCACTGAGTTCTGCAGAGCTCCCCTGTGTAAAATCAAGATCAGCCACCACATTTCCTGAGCTTCAAAATCAATGGTTAAAGACACAACACAGACACTATAAGAACTCTGTCAAGAAATGTTCAGGGGATGGAAAATTAAGAACCTAAAAGAAAGCAAGAGCTGAGGGTGATATTTCTAAAATACTTTTTTTTTTCACCAGAAAAAACAGATTATTAAGCCTTTTTCACCTAAGACAGTAGTGTTTTCTTCCATAGAAAATTGTGGTTTTGCTGGGGGAAAAAAACCTTCATGTACTAAGTGTCAGGGAGCCTGATGACAACACCTTTTTGGTATTATTGTGCTTTCCCTTGTTTTTTATCATTTAATCTGATTTTACCTTTCTCTCTCTTGTAGCTGCCATTTTCTTCCATATCTACTGGCCCTTCTGTGCCCTCACTTAAATCATCAACATTTTTCATCCTTGTCTTGCCAGTTTCTTGTTAAATCTTCTGTAACAGGCATGATCATTTCTACATCTTCTTAGCTCCCTCCCCCATGCAGATACTGACTCACAGCCTAAACTTATACCAACACTAATGTATGGAAAATTAAGCCTGGGCTTAGACTTGCATCCAGGAGAGCTGAATCAGGTCTAGTTTGATTTTCTTTTTTCATAGATTTTTCTATGTCACATGATATTATTTTGGCCAATATATACTCTTGATCCTTCTGTTTATTATTTTCTGGTACCACCTTTTCCCCATTTTGGTTTTTTTCTGTTTCCTCTCTTGCAGACTAGCTGTTCAGATAAAGGCATTTTTAGCCTCACAAGAAAATCCTTTGGCTGTATGGGGGGAGTCATCATTTATAAATGTGGAAATGAAGTACAAAGAAATTCAGTGACTTGATCAAGACCACAGTAAGAAAGCTGCAGCAAAGGCAGGAATTGGTTTTGAGTGTCCTGAGCTCATGCCTAAGGTACAGTTTCCTTCTTCCAGGTAAATAAATAAATGTATCATGAGGCATAACTGATATGCTAACACGTCATTCTGGCAATGCTAGCTATCAGAAAATCCTAAAGATTTCATTCAGAATTGACCTGCAGTGGAATCTTTTACATTTTCTGGCATGTTTTATTTTCCTCTCTTCATGGAGGAGAGAGGGAACCAGGTTAAAAATTGTAGTAAGGCATACAAATGTTGCTTCCCATCACACTCAGTCCAAGGCTACTTCTCTTTTCAGGAGGGAAAGAAGCTTTTTTATTTCGGGGAGGAGTAGCACTGGAGGTTGCTGGCTGAGGAAGGTGACCATTTGACTTCTGCAGGCTGCTCTGTCAGTGCAGAAGAACCACAGGTACATCTTCAAGTGGCTGACTGAAAGGAAAAGCAGACTGCAATACCAGCTTCTAGCAGCTTGCTTTCCACTACGATTTTTAAAATTAATATGTTGCTATGCTCTTTTCTACTTCATGTATCTTGTCAAGGACTTTTCAGTTTACCTAGAAATAGCACGTAACACTATGTTTTAATAAAAGTAAACTAAATAGCTTGTTGCTGCTGGGTAAACACTGTCTGCTTAACTCTCTGGTATCCAGATTTTTTGCATAAAGCACCCTATTTTGTAAAGAACCAGCCTAATTTTTGAAATCTTTGTCCCAGTTGCTATGAAGTACATTACATACTTCAGGTGTTAAGGAGCAATTGTTCAGTTGCAAAATGGCCTTTGCTATAGGTCACTGAGGGCTTCATAGAGACAAGGTGCAGCTAAAACTACCTGCCTGCTTTGGCTGTGTTGGTGTGGTGAATCATTTAGTTGCCTCCATGGGCTGAAATCTTTGCTATCACTGACACTGGCCAAGTAAGTGTAAATACTGCAGGTAGCATCAGAGCGCTCTCTGCACAGCTCTCTGCACAGCGCCTAAGGTCTCTGCTGGATAGAGGTTGCCAAATCCTTCAGTTTTCTTGACATCCACCACACCTACACTACTTCTTTAGGGACAGCTGGTAACATATGGCCTTGAACTGAATACCTCCTTGGAAACTTGCCAGCCCACAGCCAGCTCCCAGTGGAAGTGCCAGTTCTTGGCACGGTTTTGTTGCTCTAACCAGTTGCAATGTAATGCCTTTTTCGCTGTATCAGTGGTCTTTCCCTTTCACCCAGGAAGCACCCTACATGCTGGTATGTTGGTGTTTGCTTCATTTTTGTCCTTCTGCAGCCAGACTCTAGAGCCTAAGATAATGCAGTGACATTTTTGTAATTTGGCTTCCTTGAATTTCATATTTTAGGAGGCACCTTGCTATTTGTACTGATTTCCAGGCTCCTTTCAGTGATAGAAAGGGAGGCAGTGAAAAATGATAGATGGATGTATACAAGACAATTGTTAATACAGGCAACTTTTACACTGAGGGTCATCATCATAAAATGGAACATGCTTGTGCAATATCCCAAAGTGGTGATTCTCTGTGGACTAAAGCATCACTTCGGTTTCTGAGTGTAATAACTGGAAGTAGATTGAAGAGCTGATTCCCAGCTGTATGTACAGTACTTGAGATATGCTTGCTGTCTCTGGTTTCTCTTCACAGTTGCTTGTATCTGGAGCTGCTTAGAAGATTAATGGCAACATTTTGGAAGCCTTTCTCTGTGTTGTCGTGACATTTGCTGCCTTTTGGAATAGAAACCAACAGAGTGCATTTACTAAAGACTGAGCATCTTCCCAGTCTTACGTTAAGCAACCGGACACACACACTGGTTTAAAATAAGCTTTATCTCCTGATCTCACAGGCATGGTGTAAGCAAAGTTGTACAGTTTAAAGCCCAGTACCATGGCACTCCTCATGGTTTATGATTCTGCTTTATAATCTATTTGAGTGAAATCTGCATTTATGCTTGAGCCGATAAAGATTTTCTATGTGCTGCTTGTAAAGGAGTTGGATAAGTTTGTCTGAAAAGACACAATGGTTTATCCAAGCCTTGGCTTTTCTAGACATCTCCAGGATTTTTTTTTCTATGGAGGACATGGGGATCGTGGTGGCTTCCAAGGCAGAGGAGGCAGAGACAGGCAGTGGGGAAGGACTCATGGTCTGATCAAGGAGAAACTCCCAAATCCCTCTCTACCAGACCAAATGCATGATGATGTTTTTCTGTGTCCCTATTCTCCGGAGCACATCGGGAAGGCAAGGAAGTAGTTACAAGCTGAGAAACACACAAAAGCTCCTCCTTTCTGGCAGGCCTGGCCTGCTGCTGCAAAATCCTTAGCAGCGGCAGGGACATGACTCAGTTTGTGTAAGGCATGCGTCACAGGGGAAGGACAGTAATGCACATCAGAGGGACAGTAAAGGATTGTATGCAGGTACAAGAGAAGCCAAGATGGTAGGATGGGTAGTTGCTTAGATTAGCCTGCCCTGTTTAGTCAGGAAAAAAAGAGTAAACAATCAGGTTTTAATGAACCACAAAGCAACTGCCCAAACAAATGGCTGCATAAATCATTATGCTCTGGCACTTTTTCATCCAGCATTTCCATGAGAATTTTGCTTTATGAATCTGGAGAACTACCAGCTTTATAAAGAGGAGAAACTACCTAGGGAAAATCTCCTACTGGGATGCCTTTCAGTGAGAGGTCTTGGACTGCTTAGAGTACCTACCAACTGATTTTGCAATTTACTGACTCAATTCATTTTCCCAGCCTTGTTCTACATAATCAATAATATCCTACAGTCGCACAGACAAAAATCTCAGACAAAGTACCTATCTGGAATTGTGTTGCTTACTTTTAACTGTGGATTTCATTATCTTGTAATTTCCTTACTGCTCTACTGGGGATAGCACTGGATTAATCTGTCCTTAGTTTTTATAAGTTGGTAAGGAAAGCTTTAACAGTAAGAAATTATCAATTTTCTAATGCACAACCCTGGTGTAATCATGTGCCGGACATTAGTTGGTTTTTTTTCTTAAGGGCTTTATTCTTGTGTCCATTTATCACACTTTTTTGAAGGTAGGTCTCAGGTGTGACATTCTCCATGATGGTGAATTTTGAGATCCCTCTGGAAAGCAGGAATTTATATTGTTTTCTAGGCATTTCTTTTTCCCTGCTCCTAACCCTGTTTCAATACATTAAAGATACTTAATACCTTTACAATGCTTTTTGCAAGATTCTTCTTGAATATGACACTGATCAGTTAATTACACTTTGTGCCTGTTGGCTTTAGCAAGAGAAATAACAGTAACATTGAGGTAAGGCAAACCTGAGGTGGTGTGCTCTTATTACAGCAAGTAGTCTTTCACACAGTAACCAAAGGTAGCTAACCAAGCTGACAGACAATTGGGACAGTAAACACAAGGCTGACATATTTTCAAGGGAATGAAAAGGAATTCACTGTAGTTCAAAACATGCCAAACCAGATGCATGATATTATTAAGGAATTAAAGATCATAACCTCCCTGTGGAATATTACTGTTACAGAGAGACTGAAACCAAACTCATGGTCCTGATAAACAGTCACATTAAAAGAGTAAGGTTTTCAGAATAGGCTGGTTAGGTTTGCACTTTAAGAATAAGTTATTTAAAAATATTTATGTGAACTGCCCCCAGTGAAAGCAGTGAATGGCTGAATAAACCATAAAACATTATTTCAATGCGTGTCAGAAACAGTCTGATTTCAGAAGCTGTGAGACAAAATCAGATCCAGTATGACCTGCTTTTCTGAAAAATGAAACCACTTAATATGGATGCCTAAGTAGGGATCTAGGGTCTGCATATAGATATCTTCATTAAGAAGCTGGGTTTGAAATTCTATTATTCTCCCAGTAAGTTTTTTACTGAAGAGCTGGAGTTGTATCAAATGTTTACATGGCATGTAAAAAATCCATGCATCCTATCCAGTCATCACTGTGTCTGGGGAAAGCTATTACTCAGTTCTAAATAATACATTTGTTTTTATCCTGGTCTTTAAATGAATAGTTTTTGAACGTGAATGTAAAAGAGAAGTCAGTGATAACT
The DNA here is from genome assembly GCA_013400835.1 of Zapornia atra. Classification (NCBI taxonomy): domain Eukaryota; kingdom Metazoa; phylum Chordata; class Aves; order Gruiformes; family Rallidae; genus Zapornia; species Zapornia atra. The sequence goes on along the minus strand of VZTU01003405.1, from coordinate 262,828 downwards.
CGACATTCTCAGAGCATACCTGATCTAGGTCATTTAAAACATAACCAGTGTGAATTTCATAGTACAATTAGTAAGTTGTTACTCAAGATAGAAACTAGTCTGGATTTATAACTCCTGTTTCCTCCTTTGTATATAAAGTAATGAACTTGATTGTCCTGTTTATGATGCTGGTATAAAGACAGAGTAACCACAGTGTTGGGCAAATTCCCATACTGTCATATGGTCATTGAAATCAAAAGGGCTTGAGAAGCTGTGGACAACATGTCCTTCACCAGGGAAAAGGTGCTGACCTAGTCTTTATGCTTTCTGGCTGGAACAGGGTTCTGTTTTTCTACACCTGCCAAATAAAACGTTATTTTACACTCATCTCACAATGCAACATGCACACAAATTGGATTGCTAGTCTAGATTTATATATGCAGTGAGGTGTAACACAGTGAGGGGAACCCTAGCTTGTTTGACTTAGAGAGTAGATATGTAAATTGCCAGTCATCTTCAATAATTTAATCTGATATGACATAATGATGAAAGCTGAATAAACTCCCTGCAGCTGTGGCCTTGCCTTCTGCACTTATGATCTAGAATTAAGACTTTGCTGGAGATTATTTAGTGGACTTCACTGTCTGACAGAAGCAGCTTATCACATGTATATTATTAATACTCCATTAACAAGCCTGTGCTGATAGCTGAAAAGAAAAAAGCTATTTCCCTGAGAGGAGGCATACAAGTTTAAAAGCTCTTTGCAGTGGAATGAACGTGACAAGCTTGCTATGAACACAAAAGGCTGAGACATTAGCAAGACAATAACCATTAAGATTTCCATTTTATTGGCTAGAGTTTTATACAACACAATTCATTACATCTTTCCTGATACATCGCAAGCTGGATCCTGAAATGCTTTTCAGTGTTAAATAATACAACATAGTAGACACAATAAATTACATGAAATGGTGGTGTGAAGGATGTTGGATGGTTAATAATTTACAAAGTCTAGAACAGAGCAAGGGGAGAACAGAGTTGGAGTGAAAAGCAAAGGGGAAAATAAGTTTTCATAGGAGATCTGAAGAGTTAACAGAAGAGGCAGACTAAGGAATCTCTTTCAGATGGCTTAAAAAGAAATTTCTAGACCAGAAATGGACCCACAGTGGTAGAATGGACAATTTGTGATTTATCTGGAAATGGTCTAACTAGTGGTACAAAACAGTCCAGGAGATTTTGAAATAAAATGGCGTTGTGATGATATTATTGAATTATTTGGAGCAAAGCCTTAACATGAGTTGGGGATTCTCTGCTCCAGGGAAGGATAGAGAAGAAAGTATCATGCTTCTTCTCCAGTCCTGCAAGAAGACACATTTCCATCTAGTCCTGGAGTAGGATCACAGCAGCTCTGCCCAATCATGCCCTTCAGTCTTGGCTGAAGGTTTCACAGCCATGTTATATAACCTGAGGAACACAACTATACCACAGATGAGTTTATGCTACCCTGAGCTCCAGAGTTGCTGATGTAATAAAGAGGCACAGGAGCACTTCTGGGCAAATAATGAGCCATTAGGGACAGCCAATGGGCTGGCCCCTTGAATGTGAAGCAAGGGATGCCATGACATGTTTACTATCACCACCAGAGGAGCAATCTGGGATGCCATTGTGAAGTGTAATCAGTAATAAATGATTTATTAATGGCTTTTAAATGGGCTGAGTTCAGTATGCGGTGGTAAGGACATGAATGGAGCAATTATTTAAAAATTCATGTGTTCTTGATCATAGAACTGATAAATACTCCAAAGTGCTCTTCGATTATCAAGTGGCAGGCAGTTCACTTGCACACTACATTTATGTTTTTAATTGCCAATAAATGATGACTGTGCCCATGTTTGTCAGGCTCCCTGAAAGCACTCAGCTGCCATTTAGCACTTGTGGGCACACTGGCAGAGTATATTTTCCTGAGTGTTTGAAGACTCTGATTTAAATGCCTGAGACATAGTCCCAACTCTCCTCACCTCTCCCTCCCTTCTCTAGTCTCCCACTCCCACCTTTTACAATGTCAGTCAACAGAGCACAGGCTAAGAATTAGGAGATTTAGCTCTTCTGGCATTTACCTGATGTCTGGTCTTCAACAGTTCAGAGAGACGTATATTTAAGAGTTACTCCATTGCTAAAATGGAGGAAACGATGTAATCACCCACCTACACAGAGCACTTTGATATCTAAGGATGAAGTGTTATCATTAATTTCTGGTTTGGAGAGCTTTGCAGACCTGAAGAGCCTGATTTGTGCAGTAGAGCATTAAATCCTGTTTTTCGATAAAGTAAAAGGGAAGACAAAGTATAGACAGTTGATTCAATTTGGGCACCCCTGCTGCTGCAGTTGCAATTTTATACCAACAGAGAGTTATACCTACTTCACTTCACTGAGAGTAAGGACGTAGATTAGCAACTAGGACCATGATTTCCAGGTACAGATTGATTGTGAAACATCTTTTAATAGCAGTACTTGAAATTCACTGTGTACGCTAAAGAGAAGGTGAGGTAATTTCTCGGTAAAGAAATTGCTTCTGTAAGGTAGAAGGTTTGTTCCTGAAAGCTGATACCATCTGGGTTCATCAGAAGACGTGAACGGAGCCACTGCTTGACCAGGATTTGGGAATCCTTTGCTCCCTGTAGCTTGCTCTAGGCTGATCATCAGAGCAGTCGTGCTTGAGGCAGGGAACAGACACAAACCTCCCCATGCAGAGAAGGAAACTGAATCCTTCTCTCCAAGACAGTAAAAAACCCACTTGAACCATCAGATGTCAGGGTGTTTTGGGATGGGGCTCTCTGTCCCTCCGGTGCATGTGGCCGTGCTTCTGCATGACTTGGTTAAACATTCCAGGTCCCAGTATGGCTCCAGAGGACATGCATACTTAGAGGAAGAAAGGCAGTTTCCAGTCACTGCTCAGAAAGGGACTTATGAAATAAAGCTACAAGTCTAAAATAATTCAGGTCAGTTCAGGTTGGCGCATTGCAAAACCAGAGGTGTGCCTCAGTGCAGGCTGAAAATGACTGTGGGCTCTTCAAGAGTGGGATGGAAGTCTCAGAGCTTTTTCTGTACAGTTGTTCTGGGGATACAGTCCTGAGCTGCCCAGCAGGGTTGATACTCTCTTTAGGATAGCAGGTATTTTGTTTGGGCTCTGGAGACCTTCCAACAGCAGGGACCATGATCCTTCTGTGGGGTATTACCCCTAAGCATGAGCAATGCTGCAGGTTTTTCACTGTTTCACCGAAGAATCCTGCTTTCCTGTTTTTCTGTTCATTACAGAATCACAGAGTCGTAGGGGTTGGAAGGGACCTCTAGAGATCGTCGGGGTCCAACCCCCCTGCCAAAGCAGCTCCCTAGCTCATATTGCACAGACAGGCATCCAGACGGGTCTTGAATATCTCCAGAGAAGCAGACTCTACCACCTCCCTGGGCAGCCTGTCCCAGGGCTCTATCACCCTCACTGTGTAAAAGTTCTTCTGCATGTTGGTGTGGAGCTCCTGTGCTCCAATTTACATTGCCCTTTGTCCTGTCCCCGCCAATGGGTTTTCTCCTTTAACATCTGGGGTGAGAAAATTTTTCACCAAAACTGTGCTCCCTTCCACAAATTTCTGTTTGTTTGGAAGAAGCAGCAGCTTCCAAGGCTTCTGGGCAAAGAGAAAAACCTTTAGCAGAACAAATCTGAGGGTAAAGACAGACACAGGTACACAGAGAGCAGCAGTAGTAAAGGGCTATGAGCAGTTACTTTGGGCATTGAGTGTTCATGACTACTTTTCTGCTGGAGGTACTCATGTCCAGCTGAAACTCAGCAGGGTCCCTACTATTGGGATCTAGTTAGACAAATACTGTGTATCACAAAGGAAACCATCTCTGTAGGATTCAGGCTTTCAGATGAAAGCTATTATTTCTTGCTATTCCATGGACAAATGTAGGGAACTTGCTTCCCAGGTAAACCCCACTACACATACTGAGGCACAAGGAGCTTCAAGAAACACTAGAGAAGACAGCTGAAATTCTTTCTTCTGTATGTGTGTGTGTGTATGTGTGCTGGGGATGTCGCACAGCCGTTCTTCTCCTGTGCCTCTACATCTGGCACATGGTTTCAGAGACAGATGGCAATCACCCACCTAAAGCTAGGGTGCCCTAACCTTGCAAGTAATAGTTGGGTGGATCTTTCTCCTCGCTAGCTTTTTAATGTCTACTAAGGAGAAAATGAAAGGTGGGGTGCAAGAGAAGACTAGAACTAACTTTATTTCAAATTACACATTCTCAAGGCACCTTAAAAAGTCAGAACACTACTAAAATAAATTAAAACCCCACCTAGCTGCAGGAGTCTGACTGCAGGAATGAGCCTGCAGCAGGCTGCTGCCCTTCAGACATGGACACGGTGGATCCCTGCTCCCCGAAGGGCGAAGCTCTGAGTAGAATGGGTTGGGCACATGACTACCTTGTAAAGGCTTTCAGAGACATATGTTGTGAAAGCCAGAGGAGTTACGTAGTCTTTGGGGGCAGGCAAAGAGTGTAATGTCTTTGTTTGACAAGAAAAAGCTAAATTTTTAGATAGTTTGCCTTGATACCATCATTTGCTCTGGGAAATTGTATTTAAACTAGTAGTGGGCTCTGCCCAGACCTTTGGGCTGTTGGTTATTTTTTCAGCTCTTGAAGCCATGCTTATGCGACAAAGAACACTGGGCTGCTTTCACAGTTATTTGTAAGAAGTTTCAAGCACATTTGGGTTGTGGGGCCTTTGTTTCTGCAGTTTTCAGCCTTCTCTGTCTTTTTTTAAGAACACTAAAAAAACCTTGGTTCCTCCATAAAAAAGAAACAAAACTGGTTTTGGGTTTTTTTTTTTTGTGCCACAATAACCTTTGAAAATAGAACACTGAAGAGAACATTAAAATCAGGACAGTTCAAACCACTTCAGGATGAACAGGATTTCAAAATGTTTGCCAGTGTTTGGTGTTGGCTTATTTCTAATTCAAAGTAAGCTGCAGCTGCAGGTTGAACACACAATGACGTGCTGGAGCGGGCTTAGAGAACCTGGAAATTTGGTATCTAGTTTTGATCTTGCTGCACTAAAGCTGTATGTCATTGAAAGGATGGCTTCTATCCTGGATTCTAGCCTTTCCCTGTGGTGATACCAGCCTTTCTTTGCGCAGAGCCTTGCAATCCTCATATAAACACTTGCTGAAGAAAGGAGTAGCAAAAGTATTATGTCTGTGTTCACTGCTTATGGGAGGTGAGAGAAATATTTGAACATACTAGATGGCGGGTGAACATCAGATCCAAGTTTTGAGAAAATAGATCTTCATCTACTGTTCTTTTGCCCTACCAAATCCCCCTACTCTCAGAAGGCTTTGGTCTGAAAAAGAAAATTACCAGGCAGGTCCAAAGGAATAAACTGGTTCCCTGCTGGAAGCAGCAGATGCCCAAGACACCACAGTTTCTGCTCTGTGCATATGCTGATTTCCCCAAAGGTATGGCCTGGGCTGCTCTCTTCTTCGTCTTTTTCAGAGGGAGAAAGACTCAATTATTTTCATGCCAGACCCACGTGGTCATGCATGCTTGAGCCCTAACACTGCAGAGTGCTCTTTCCCCTCCCCTTTGAGCTTCCAGTCTCTTTAGAATTTCTTCAGAAAATGTGTAGTCCCTCAAGGCCTGAAGATGTGCAGAGATGCTGTAATTTCTCCTATCCTGGACATACAATTTGTTCTCATCACCTTGTCCATAACCTTCCATTCATTTTCAGCTTAGTTAAAGCTCTTTCTGTCTTCCCCTCCATCTTCTATACCTCTATCAGGCTTTAAAAAGAGAGATACATTTTAAGAAAAAAAAAACAAAAAAGGAAGAGGAAGGTATTAAAATATACCTTTCCTGCTCCAAAATGTTACCTGTAGTTCCCAGCTGGACTCCAGCTTATGGTAGAAGGGCACTAGTCCAGAGGTCATACCTTGATCACTCAGATTTTGTCCTTAATTTATCTATGGCTGAAGTCCAGAAAGACTGGGAAGATTTATTTGGAAAAATATGGCAGGAATTCAAGGAGCACAGGGCAAGGTCTCAGCAATGCCCTGCTGACACTCTGGTCTCAAAGAACATTGGCTGCAGTTGTTTTTACTGACTGGGAAATTGCATCTTCTCTTTACAGATGGTGTTCTTGGCTCCCTTACCTCCTAGTTAGCAAGTCATCAGCATAGGATAATGCCTCTGGCCTGAGTGTAAGTATCAGCTTTACTTGATTTTGCTCCCAAGATCTTCCTTTCTGCAAGTTTGATGTTGTTCCTCCTGAATAGCTAGCTCCACTGTGAAAGCACATTTGTGTTTAAAGATACCCCACAGAGAGCTAATGGGATAGGTTAGAGAAGCATGCAGAAACAAGGGTGTGAGAGAATTATTACTCTCCTAAAACATTTGCCTTTATTGCTGCTGCTGCTGAGACGGCAGCTACATTCACCCCCCCAGAGATGGCCCAAGCCTGTTGACTGCCTTGCTGCATGATGTCCCGCTTTAGGATAGACTGTGAGACTGCAAACATGACATGGCTCCTAACAGTGGCCAAGTGTGCTGGGTAATGAATAACAAGGGGAAAAACAGAAGACTTGGAAATCAGTGAAATAACCCTTCTGTCCATTTCCCTTCCTGGCTGGGCATGCTAAAGGAAATGGGTGTCACCTCCCCCCTGTCATGGAGGGGGATGATTTCTCATGCCCATGAACAGCAAAGTTGCTAAAACACTTGCATGAAGAACAAACCCAGGAATTTCCTTGCTAAACAATGATGTACTGAAGAAGGGTTAAAAAGAAATTGCCCCAGAGAGAGTAGATGACGCCTTACTTCAGGCTGCAAAGCTGTTGGAAAGCTGAGGACTTGTATTTTCAGAAGGGGCTGCCTTCATTTTGCCCATCTGAGCAGAAGGCAACTATGCTAGCAGAAGCTCCACCTGACAGAGATCTTCCAGCAACTGAAGGAGCTCCACTGCATCTAGGCACAGGAAGCAGTATATATCAAGTTCTGAAAGTAAAATCTCTCACCTTTCTGAAGTCACTTGGTTTGTACAATGTCATATTGTGCCTCACAACATGGGAAGGCACATGGTCCTGTGGCTTTAGAGAAGGAGTAAGCTTTTCTGTGTTCCCTCTGAAAACAGGGATGGTGTCACTTGCCTCTGTAAAGACACAACCTCTCCGGTCTGTTGGGGTCTCATGCATAGCTTACCTTTCACACCAACAAGGCCCACTGCTGATCATGGTTTCCTAGATGACTTGTCCTTACCCACCTTTCCTGCTGGGGTCTGGTCTATGGTCACCTGTGCTTCCAGGGGATATGATACCTCATGTCATCATTACTTCGGTACTCATCCTTTTAGATGAAGTCAGGGCTGGCAAATGGTTCTGAAATGGCAGCCTTGGAAAAATAAGTCCTTTTGGCAATGTGCTCTTGGTCTTTATTGTTTATGCTAGAGTAATGAGTTGGTGAGGTCAGGGCCTCTCTCCTCCGGATCTAAGCTCTCTCTAGCAGATAGCAAGGGAGACAGAGTCTTGCCTGGATGAGATTATAATCATTATAATGAATATGAGAAGAAAGAGAAATCTTAGAACACTTTTTTACAGAACACACTCAATTCTTTGCCCAAACTATCAGAAGTTTAGGGAGTGCTAACAGGCAAATACAAGTCTTCTGAGGAGTCATGTAGCACAGTCTTTCCCATCTGTATTTCTCCGTAACAGCTTTGTCTTCCCCTATCTTTTGCAATTTTTTGGAAAAAAACAGGTCCCCTGACTCCTTGGTGTTATTGTGAAGAGCATCACAACTGTTTTGATGGAGTTTTTGTGGTGCCAGCTCTTAGGCAGCTCCACTGGACCTCAGTTCAGTAAGTGTAACATCCAGGAAGCTTTAAAGTATTTTTCATCTGCAAACACTGATTTATCAAAAAATTAAACTCCCCATAGGACTATTTTCCTTTTGGAAAATAGGATTGTTTCTTACATTTCAAACAATTTATGTGTTTGGTTTGGGTTTTTCTAAAAGGTAAAAGGGTGATGTGGGAGTAAAAAGATTTTTAGTTTTCATCTTATTGTACTGCTTTTAAAGATTAAAATTCTCATGAGGCTGAACCTGATACACACTCAATACACATCTGGTAAGCCACCAGATGGATGTCATCTGGGAAGGACTTTCGACATTGTCTGTTATCAAAATTAGATAACACTTAGAATTCCACAGGATAGGTATTTAGGAAACATGTTGCTGCTGAGATGAATGCAGATATTAAAGATGAAGCTCATTTCCCCTTTTCAGCCATGGCTTCCTTACTTCTTCTCATTTAAAAACATGAGTTCACCTACTTAGAATTTCCTTCCATAGCACTTAAGCCAATCACAGATCCAGACCTGCTGCACTTGGCACTGTGTAAGTCTGAGAATTCAGCTGTCACTTCCTTATTTCTCCATAATTTCCCTTGAATCCTGACACTCCAGCCTGGAGTTCCACCAGAAATAAAGTTTTATTTATTGTTTCCTAAAAAAATAAATAACTAAACAAAGAAGCAAATAATCAACTCTGGAATTTCACCCTTACTTTGTCACAAATGTGCTTGAGGCTTAAAAAAAAGTTTCCTTGCAAACCTCAGATATTAAAATGAATATTGTGTGGCTGGAGCTTGCCCACTTGACAGGGAGAAAATTTTTGTTTTCTTCTCTGTATTACAGACAGTATTTATGAATTCTCAGGATATTTTTGATAAGTTGTACCTTGCTATTACTTTTCCCCCATATTCCCATGGTAGATTTTGGTATTAGAATTAGCATTAACATTAGTATTAGGATTAGGATTAGTATTAATATTTGTATTAACATTAGCATTACTCTCAGTATTTTGTTGTTGCCTTTATGAGGTTTGTATGATGCAATTTCAAGTGAAACATAGAGTAGGTAGGAAGTTAGAGTCTAAGTATTTCCATTGTATTGCTTTACACCATATTATATAAGCTGATGTAGATGAGGGTCTCCAATAAGGCACTGGAAGGCTGGGTATAACTCCCAGCTCTGGGTGCTTTCAGCAATTTTCTCTATCGTACTTCACTCATCAATAAATACAGACTGTAACACCCCTCATCACTGTTAAGCACTTCACTACCTACTGATGAAATAGGCTGTATAAGGCTATCATGTAATCAAGAAGGAAGAAGGTGAAAGAAAAAGAATTTGCACTGAATTACAGAGGAGAAGCAGCAGATTAATCCCACTCTACCTCAGATTCAGTATGTTTCAAGGGAAATATGAGATCTGACATCATGCAGCCTGCATACATAAAAATGCTAAAATAAAAAATCAAGAAAATCTTTCCACTGCAGTATCCTTCTTTAGATTATGTACAGTGACATAGTGGTTAAAAATCAGTTTTCAGAGCTTACAATGTCAGTTTGCTTGGTTCTTGTACTTGACCTGGTTTAGAAACGGAAGCCAGAGCACACATAGTTTTACTCTTGGCTTTTCTTGACTTGATTTGCACTCATGTATGTACTTCCTCCAAAAGCAGTACCACTGAGGGGAAAAAAGGGTCTATGAGCACAGTTACTGATGCTGCATAAATCTTCTGAGGCATAGACTCAGAAGAGGCAGACACAAGGCACTGTGGTTTGGCACCAATAGACTGGAGAGATGGATTTCTATTCAAATGGGATTCTTGCCCTCGACTTCTTTCAAGGAAGGGGTACATGTGAAACACCATGTCTGCTATTCCCATTACCAGTGCAAAACCTATTAAATTGAAAATAATAATATAACAATATTTTAAAATCCTTTTTTTGAAAATAAGATAATTATCAAGCAGTATAGTTTTCTTTCTTCTCCCATGCCTGACCATACAAGCAGTGGTTTGACCTTTGAGTCAATTACTAACACTGAATGTGAAAGACTGGGAAACGAAAAAATGCTCTTTTGTGGTTCATAAGATATTTGCTTGCTCTTTCATTCATTCATTCACTCATTCCAACTACTTTTCTGGATAGGAGACCTGAAGGGTAGAAAAGTTCCTTTTGACTCACAGCCTGGGGTTTGCTTATAATTTGCTTAAGGAAATGCTTTTGCATGCTATTGCATCAGTTGTGCTCAAAGCTCTCCCCACAGGGTGCTGAAAATGCTGTTTTAGGGTCCATCCAAATATGCCAATTTATTGCAAATGCATGATTTAGGTCGCTTAAAGAACCCCTGTCAAAAGAATTAGCAAAAGTGGTTTTAATATGATGTTGTACAAGTGTCAGTTAACAAAGTTTGGCAGTGAGGCTAGCTCTATTACTGTACAGCACAATCAACAGTGATTCAGAACAACCAAGGCACAAATCAAGATTATCAAGTCAAAACCAAAGTTAGCAAGGCACAAGTTAAAGTTACTAAGATAAAGTCAAAGTTACTGTTATTACTAGGTTATGCATGATAGATCTGTCATTGGTAAAATGTCTCTCTGCCTGAAGGAGCAACCTTGAGAGGTGTCCCAGATCAAGGGGAGACCACCATGCAGCCATGCTGGCAGGCAGGGAGAGCTCAAAGGCGTTTCATGCCGTCATATTTGTGGGATAAAGTTGTTGGCTTGCAGTCAAATTACGTGCAATGGGAAAGGTATGCATGAGACTCCTTGTATCCACAGCTTGCTTTGTTCTGTGATAAAGAAATCTTGGAAAAAACACCTGCTATTCATGTGTTAATTGCATGATCGTGCATACATCAATACTTACTGTGTCACTCAGCTCCTTTGTGGGTTTTCAGAGAACAGATTGAAAACAGAGCAGTTCCGTGACCCATTAATGTCTTAGACTTTTACCTCCTTTGATAAACCACTGGTTTGGTTAAGGTGTGAAGTGCCTCCATCAAACAGGGGACATCTGTAATGGAAGAAGAAACAGGAGTGGGGCACTACTTTTTGCCTTGGCTCAAGCCCTATTCATTTCATGGGAACAGGTCACAAAGAGGCTGCTGTGCACTTTTAGGTTCAGGAGGAATATACAGAGCACATCACCTCTGTCCCTTTGTTCCCCACCCAAAACCAAGCTAGAGGAGTTTGCGTATTTTCTGACAGGTCTCCAGCCATCTCCAGTGCTGGGAAGGGCTTTTCCCCTGAGACTGTGCTGCCTTTCATGTGCTGCGCTTGGCTGGCCCCATCCTTTGCTGGCAGCGAGCCTCTAGAAGCAGTGAAAGAGGTTAGCAAGGACCTCACTGTATGTCTAGGCAAAACTAGCTAGGCAGCCAAGAGATTCCCTGCTGTTGTTTTTGGTGGAGTTACCCCTGGGTGTTTCTTCTGCACATCAGTAGCAAGTCCCTAGCTCCTAGTCCAATTACTCTAAGGAGTAAACTGTAGATTTGGGTATCTAACGGCCAGCTCCCCTGTGCCCACATCAGGGTACTTTTCCCCTTTCCTCCACATCAGTAACCCAGCACTGCACAGCCTCCTTCGAAGTCAGTCACTGCAGGGATCAGAGGGGCTTTAACTCATCAGAGAACTAGACCAGCAAGCTTGTAGCTTCTGCTGAGGACTGCCTGCTTTCCCTTATCTCAACATCATTCATCTGCTCCCTGCTCATACCTACCCATCTGGTGCTTCTCTACATGCAGAGTAGTTGGTAGGTGTTAGTAGCCGCTGCCTGGCCTACACAGGACCTGCTTTTCCTCACTCCTGGTACAAACAGCTGACTTCTCACTGGTGTTTTGGACCAACATCTGTATTTGTTTATTCCCCACTCCAATCCTCATGTACAAGCCTCCAGATAGAGGCGTGTTCCTTTATAAATACATCTATGTGGAGGACAAAGGTATTGCCCTCCTTTAACCCATGTATTACTGAATTTTTCCACAGGTTCATAAGTGCTTTTCCAAGGCAAACAACTGCGCTTCCTGAGCAGCTGAGTAATTAACTTGCATGCCATTGGTGAGATGCTCTTTCTGATGGTTTGAGATGTCCCTGCAACCTTATATTCTTTTTTTGTGTATGTGTATGTGTGTGTGTAATGTCCCAAGGCAAGATCAGCTATATGGAAAGCTTATGAAGGAAAAGGGAAAAAGTTATAATTTATTCCTGTTGGCTTCCTTAGGCACCTCCTCTCCTTTCTGTTGTTTGCAGCAGAAAGGGCCACAGCAACTAGTCTGGAGACTCATTGCCCTTCATTTTTATTAAGATATTAAACCAATAATAAGGTTGTCTACTGAAAATGCAGACAGCTGAATAAATTATTTATGAAGTGCTTGGCATAACTTGTGTTGCCTGGGATGAGTCGGTCTTTCCAATAGCCACCAAGGAATTATCTCCTTCCCTTTTTCCCCTCTCAAAACAGAAATCTGGTGAAACCCTGGACCAGTCCTTGGGCTTCATCAGCATCTGCTGAGAGGTAGAGTAAGAGCAGGAGGTCTGAGCAGGTGGTGGAAGATGGCACAAGGAGGCAGCTCTGGCCTCAGCCACCTGACAGTGCCCTGTCTGTGTCAGAGCAGAGCTGCTCCCAAGCTGCTGAGTCCAGTGGAGAGGCAGGACCCACCACCTCAAAGTGTTGTGTAGCTACTGTGTTGGTGCACAAGCCCCACTACACCCTGCCCTAGAGCTGAACGCTGCCTGTAGCCATTTGGGGCTTCTTATGCCTCATTTCCCCCGCCCCGCTCCCATGTCATCCAAACATCCCACTAAACATCACAACAGTCCTCATTTCCCAAGCTATCATTCAATTTTCATTCATGACTCACTTCTTCTAAGGGGCCCCTATAATACAAAAACTCCCAGCCCCATGCAAGCCACGGTGGCTCGTGTTTTGTGAGATGTAGCACGAGACATTCATATTGCCCAGACCATTTCATCTTGGGGCCAAAATCATTCAGAGTACTTTTGACTTAGCTTCTGGCATATGTCCAGATCCCACAGCTGCCTCCACATCATTGAAGCTCTATGCCTATAAACAGCATTAGTATTTTTTGCCTGACAATAGATGGTGCTCTTTCTATAATTATCTGTCTCTGCAGTCCCAGCGTATACCTTTTTTTTTAAAATGGAATGAACATAACAGATTATCCTTGGGTTTGGGCATTATGACATACCAAGCAGCAATGGTAATAACTAACTAGCAGTATACAAAACCCTAGCGTAAACAAACTCTCTGTTGTTGCTGATCTGCAACATGGACTCAGAATAGATTCTCAAATATTAAGTGCTCAGGTGATGTGGGGCATTTAGATAGACAGATAAATAGATAGAAGTTACTGAAATAATAAGAAATGATCCAAATCTCTTTCCCAGCTTGCACCAAACAAAGCTCCTGCTGGCTCAGAAAAGATTTGTTACGCTGGTTTCTTCATTCTGTGTTTGAATAGAAAGGCAGAAGGTACTAACCAGCATCAGACAAAATTCTTTTACACTTTCTTTATCCCTGTATTAATTTTAATTCTTTGTAATGTACAGACCAGATGCCTGTTTTTTCAGGACTTATAGAAGTCATGATTATAGCTAAAATTGAAGACAGTAATATTTCCCAACCAAGCTTACAGGAAGAAAAAACATAAAATACCTAACATTTACCCCTCCGACAAAACACAGCAACTAGCATTTAAAATAGTATAGTGACTTTCAAACAAATACTGCAAAGTCTTACATTTTGGCATGACTTCCTCCCATTCTTTATGTTATTTATACCCAAATGAAGGGCTTCAACCTGACATCTACCTTCAGTTCTTTTCCATTCACACAGGTTGCATAATGTCTCTAATTTTTGATCTAAATTAATTTTAAACTTGAACCTCAACTTGGAGTGCCCCACTTTAGGGACTGAGTCGTTAAGAGACTGACTGGCCAGTATTACAGCCCTTTTCCCCAGTGCGTGTGAGCCCTCCAAATATATTACTCAAAAAATGTCCTTGGGTGCTCACAGCTTGCAGTATTGAAGCCCTCGAGCTGTGTTGCAGTTAAACCTGGCAGGCAGCTAAAACAACTGCACAGCCGTTTGCCCACCCCCTGACACCAGTGGGATTGGGGAGAGAATTAAGAAAAAGCAAGGTTATAGTCCTCAGTTGAGATAAAGACAGTTTAAGATACAAAAAAAGAAGAAAGAAATAAAGAACAACAATGACAAAGACAACAACAACAACAAAATAACATAGAAAACCAGTTGTGTACATCACAATTTCTCACAGACCAGCAGTGCCCAGCTAGTTCCCAAGCCATGGTCCCTTTGGCAAGTTTGGATCATCCGTGTCCCTTGCCAACTTCTTGTGCAGCTCCAGCCTCCTCACTGGTGGGGCATCATGGGAAGCTGAGAAATCCTTGACTTGATGTAAGCATTGCCCAGCAGCAAACAAAACATCAGTGTGATAACAACATTATTCTCATAATCCCATCCAGAACCAGGACAAGATAATACCTGCCTTCCTTCACAAGCATAGCAGAAATGAGTGGTCTGTAGCTTCCCAAGGGATGCACCTTAGCTGTCTAACATCAGACAGTAGGGTAAATGCCAGTGTTGACACAGTCCTCTCTTATCTTTCATCCCATGCTGTGAGCTCTCCTGCCCCACTGGCAGTGCAGCTGAGGAGGCCTTGGTGGTGCCTTACTCAGTGGTACCTAATCTACAAGAGCTACACAGGAGCTCCAACCACCTACTGCTACACATGCATCTCTAGTTCTTAAATTATGACGACAGTCTTGCTAAGGTGATGTCTTTGGTGAGTGAGGCAAGGTGAACTTTTGAGGAGGAAGTCATGCAACAAGAGACAGGAGCTCTGTGTTCTTCTTTTTTCCTCCTGTTCATCATTTTGCTGGTGAGTTATACTAACCTCTTAGCATTAGGTATTTCAATGATGATAGGGATCTCATCTTTCTTTTCTACTACTGCTTTTCCTCTCATTTGGACAAATATGCTATCTCCTCTTGCTTACGTTTCTTTTTTCCCTCCACTTCATCAATATCTAAAAAAACAAAGGGGATGTGTGTGTGTAATCTGGTAAATAGGGCAATTTTTGAAAATACTAATCTATCTAGTTTTATTTTTTGCAAATGGTTGAAATATGACTGACTTCTAAGCAAAATCCTTATATAATAATATTTAGATAAAGACATTCTCAGTAAAATGGAGAACCTCCCCTCATTTTTTCATGGGATTTTTTAACATTTCTGACTGTTGGTGTTAGAACTTGATGAGGAACAATCCAAGACGCTGAAATGAATCTAGACCAATTAATGCTCTAGACTGGAGAAAATAAAAATATCTCTGAAGTTTTTTACACTTATATTATAATGGGATAAATAAATAAGCAAACAAACAAATAAATGGCAATCAGAATGACATTGTAATGACACTATCCTTCTCAAAAGTTTGAATTTTGATGAAGAGGGATTTTTTTTTGAAGGGGAACTTTCTGCTGACAAATGATTGGTTAACCTTCATCATTCACCAGCACTTGGTTTGCTGTAAAGAAGAGAGTGTCATGCTAGTGACTTAGAAATGGTATTCCTACTTGTGGAGTTAATAATTTTTCATTGTGTTTCATACTATTAATTTTCAACAGGGCATGGAGATATGCCTTAAAGTAAGGTCTAGAATGTAAAGGCCAAATCTTGTTTTCATTTATATTTCTGTAAACCATTAGTGTCTCTGCTGAAGTCAATGGGATTATTAAATTTATGCCACCATAATTAAGAACAGATGTTGGCCTGTGATCTCTAATGCACCATGTATACCTAACGTGTCATAATTGGTAATCACTGAGGAGTATCTCTGAACAAGGTACACAATAACATTTCGGTGGTGAACACAGAGGTACTCAAATAAAACAGCAGTGAAATCAAATGACCTTTCAATCTGTTTATGAGAGACTTTGTCATCTCCGCTTCAAGGCAGCTGGAAGAATGAGTAAGAAAACTTAATCTATATCCCAGAGAGTCTTTGCTTCAGTGAAATCCAAAAATACACACAGCCTCAGTTGTGGTCCTGTTTGTTTTCCCTGTACAGGTCTGAGCACTTGAGGAGCTTATGTCTTTTGCGTGCTCAGGGATGGCTCTCATAAGCCCTTCCCCAGAGAAGGATCCATCTGTAATATACTACAAGCAGTCCTTGAGCAAAGATACTAAATGGATACCGATTAGCATGATAAAAACAAAGTTTCTTTTTTCCTGTTGTACCGCAAATGAAGTTCATGGCTGGTTTACATGCTTGGCTGCTTGCCTTAACACAATAAAATCCCAACAGAATCTGCCATCCTGTCTTTCTACAGGACACATCACTGAAAAAAAAAAAGCATCACAGACTATCCTAGTCATTCCTTGGGATGTTTAGTAATGTTATGGGGATGGATTAATGGGTTAGAGTTTTTGAAACTCAGGAGACTGCCTAGATAGATCCCATATAGAAGGTCCAATCCTGAAATGACTGGTTGAGTGACACAGGGACCCCAGTGCCTCATTATTTTTTTTCCCTCAGTGGGGTGGGGGAATCCTGAACTCCACAGGGGCTTAGATGCACTCAGAAATTTCATCAAAACAAGGTCTAAGTATGTGCGAGCTGATCCCTAGTCACAGTGTCCCCATGGGTTCTCTTAAGCTGTGGGACGTGTGTAACATGATGTATGTCAGTTTGTTTGGCACTGGCAGAGGAAGGCGCTGGCATAGATGCTCCCTGGACAGTCTTGGGGGTCCTGCTAACCCGCAGGAACAAGGGTGCTAAACTTTGGTGTCTACCATGGTCTGCCTTCCCAGCTGGTGTAATACCACTGAAGCCGAGGGAGACAGACTCTGGGAGATTGTAAGCTGGCACAGATCCCCTGAAACAAGTGGAGCCACCATGAATGCTGGTATAGGCTTATAATTTGTCTCCTGTCAGCTTTCCTTGGGTTTGACTCAAATTACGGCTCCAGAGAAGAAATGACCCTGTTTTCCAGTCCCTACAGCTATGCAATCTTTGGTTATGGATTTCAGTTCCTCCTTGGAGGATGCAGTTCAGCCCAGTACATATCTCACAGCAATCATGTGCACCAGAAATCCTGCTTAATCCAATAAAGGGCCCTCAGGCAGGGGGGAAGAGAAGACAATTGTAGTCTGAAAGGATGCAATTAAAGCTTTAATGACAAATACACCAGGTTGAAGAGGGGTGGAGGAAAAGCAAGTTCTGGTAGGATTTTTTTGTTTAGAGAACTATTTTAAATTATCTACTGTCAGGGTTTTCCTAGCTGTACGAGCTGTCTCATTGCTGGCTACAGCAGGTATTTAGCAGAGAATATAAGCAGTATGCCATGGAAAATGGTTTATATCAAATAGTGGCATACTAGCACAGGACTGCTAAATGCCTCCTCATGATCCAGTGTGCAAATCCTCTTGTTTCTGTTCCTGCCAACATTCTACCAATGGAGAAAGTGGTACTGATAAAGTGGCTATGAAAATTTGCAAGAACCAGGCAAATGGCCTTGTGCGGTCCAGTCTCAAAACAGACTTAATCAGCTTGAAAAAATATGTCATTGTCTGAAGGGGCTTCCTAGAACAGCTTTTAGCTGAGACTCAGCCTAAATTTTCCTCTGCTCATATTCACTACATTCCAGTGCTTAGCACTGTCAGCAGGTTCAGGGACTGCAATCCCTGTCCATAAATATGCTTTTGCATAGGAAACAGTTAAAGGGAGTGGTTTCTGAAGAGGAAAAAAAAAACCCAACTGATTTTTTTTTTACATCAGAAATACTGGCTAAGATGGTGAGTCCTCAGTAACAGCACTAGTGGCTTGTGTTTCAAAGAACTGCCATAGAAAAAACATGAAGAGTTAACCTAGTAATAAAAGATTCACACCCTGGGAAGCTTAAATTATTTAGCAGGACACAAACATAAATTCCAATGTTAAGAATGATTGAGGGTTTCTAATGAGCATGATGTAAAAAGAAACACTGTTGGATTAATTAAATGTCTTTGAAAAGGTTCTAGTATCTGAGACTCAATTCCCTCACCTCTGCAGATGTTTTTGCAAGTTAACTTTGGCTGACAAACTGGTCAGGCTTGAGCTGATGTTCACCACTGTTGCTTGTTGCTCAAAGCGAGCTCAGGGAAGCCCTTTCGGGCAGAAACTGCTTTCTCTGGACAGGAGCAGAAGGCAGAGGCACTGGGTGTCTGGATTAGCATCGAGGAAGCCCCTGAGTGACCCTCAGCGGCACAGAGGTCCGTCTTAAGATGTCTCTGTGAAGACAGATGCTTATTCTGCTGACTAAATTACGGAAAGGATTCATCTGAAGCAAAGGGTGAATTTGCTCAACAGGGCTCTCGGAGGAGTCTGTCAAGCCCCTGTCTTCTGCCCCTATGGGTTTTACTCCTCACCTGGAGCTGGAAGTGGGTCATAGCAGGGGAAGGAAAGCTTTAGACTGGCTGCCTCAGAGAAGAATTCCTACTTTCAGTTCACACAGGGAAAAAACCCACAAACCTTCAACTTAAGTATATCAGGGCTGACGTAAAACAGAGAAACTGTGCTGTAGGTTAGAATGAAAAAACCCCACAAATAATGGACAAAGCAGAGGATATGTATAACAGCTTTCAGCCTTCAAAACCCAGAATGCTGTAAGAAAAAAAGAAACAGGCACCTTCTGCTTAGGAATCTTAGGTCTGAGCTGGTCCCTGAAAATGGAAAATAATATGGAAAACTGACGTTAAAAATGCTGAGGAGAAATTGACTGCTAAAGGATATGGGTTTTAATATTTCCAGTGTTGAATAATGTCTATTCTTGTGATGCTTGCTGCATGGTATTGCGCTATTATAAAGCTTTACTGCTTGCACTCATGTGATTTTGAATGATTTCCCATTTTATTTGAAATAAAGAAGATCTGTTGCTAGTTTCCATGTCTGAACCAAATGATTGTGACTTTGAAACCCACATAAAATCTTGGGAAAGTAATTCAAAGACCTAGGAGTTCATTTTATCATAATATTTTGTGTCCTGATGGAGAACCTGGTTCTGGCAATATGGAGACAGTTTTTCCAAGGAGAATTGGTGTTAGCAGAAGCCTTCAGCTGAGAGCTTAAGCATTACCTGTGGCTGTGAATATTTAACTTTTAAGCATTTACCCTTTAATGGCACTTAAACCCTGAAGTCAAATGTCTATGTTCACTGTGCAGTCTGTGAGGAGAGATAGGATGTGTCAGTTCCTGGAGAAGGGGCATGCTGCAGAGAGCCCACAGTAATACACATGTCCAAGCTGCCATCTGTCTGTAGTCCAGCTATGGTAACTGGGTACTGCACTTGAACTCATAAAGCCTGTTTTTTCAGCTGGGCTGAATAGCAGAGGTGAAGAGATGTGTTAATGTTTAGCATGGGCCTGTTTCACATGTTAGGTTAAGTCATGAGCCTGGGAGAGCCAACATGGCTCCCAGGAGCACATAGAGGGTCCCAGACCTCTCAAAGGTGACACTTCACATGACATGGCACTGAGAACCAGCTAATGGGACCATCTAAGCTCAGAGGAGTCAGTCTGTTATGTTGCATTAGGGTGTAGTCATGACTGACCAGTTTGGGAAGCTGGCATCTCTGTGGCCCTGATGGAAGTCCTGACTAATTTATGAGTCTGTACTCCAGAACATGAAATGGGTGCAGCTTGTTAGAAAGCAGTTATAGTGTGATCAGATTTTCCTATGACCCTGACTTGATCAGGGCTTTGCGACAGATATATTAATTTTAGAAGTTCCAGAACACAGACCAAAAATCTTTAAATTTAAAAAAAACCCCAAGCAAACAAATACAGAAAAGGCCCACAAACAAAAACAAGCCCTAGAAAAAAAATTCATTTGAATAAAGACTACAATCTGTTACTTTGTAAACAGAGAAAAACGCCAAAATAAAACAAGTAGAAATAGAAGGGGTTTATAACTTGACCCTGCCAAGCTCTCTGCTTCCTTCCATCCTGCTCTGGTTTCAGTCATTCAGAGGCTTACCACTGGCAGTGAACTGTGTGTAGTCCTCTCATGGCCCCTGTGAGGCTGATGCTGTGATCTGCTGTGGAGCCTTTTTTTTGTCCAGTCACTTACAGTTTCAGCAGGTTACCTGCATCTGGGAAAAACTGCTCCTTGATTAAAAACACCAGCCAGTCTGAAGTACTGGTGCTGTTGCCACTTCTGCCTATAGGTTTTAATGCCCTGTCCCTTTAGAGAGGCATAAGGACCAGTGCTATTTCAGAGGGTAGTGAATGTGCTCAGAGGTGGGTCTCTATCCTCCCAGTCAACTGGAGCTAACACACAAGATAAACTGCTCTTGTCTTAAAAAGAACAATACCATAAATAAATAATAAAACAAAACCTGAGATGGGTTCTAAATCTGTCCGTGTGGTGTTTTTTTGGTATCTAAGCATTTTTATGCCACGTTGGGAAAGTTTGCTCTTCAAAAACTGCTTCAATTTAAATTTTAGTACCTAATAAACAGCCTGACCCACAGCTCTGTTCTTTAATGAAGCAGATGGAGGCTGTTTCGAGTGTCAGCACTTGGAGATTTGTGACTGTGATACCAGGAATAATGTGTCCCTCTTGTTTGACAATGCAGTTTCTGTGGAGGGGATGAGGGTGAGCAGTTGAGCCTCACAGCTTGGGGGTCTCTGACCTGGGCTAATGCTGACAAGTCCTCTTCGAGAGTCTGTGAGGAACCTGAGATAATTTTATCTGCAAGTTATGGGCATGGTGATCTCAGATGAAGTGGTGCTAATAGTTTGGGTGGATGGTATAATAACCTTGGTGGTGGGAAAACAGGATCTTTGGGGAAATGGAAGTTGTTTACTATGGTGCAGGTGTGGAAAGGATACAGCCAGCCCAGCAGTCATCCCAGGGTGTCAAGAGGGTGCTGCTGACAAGCTGAGGGATGGAGATCCTCACACCTGAGTCTGGGGGTATGCTGGTGAGGACTAGCTGTGTGAAAGTATGACCTGCACAACTGTTTGGGATGCAAAAGAATCTGGGGAAGGGGATGGGGGGACGGGTATGGAGTTTTAACCTTGGGAGTCTGGGATACAGAGCTCTGAGCAATTTGTGGTGCTGGGGTCTTGTTCTCGCCAGATGGATAGATATCGGATTCTCACTTAGCAGGATGGTGTGAGCCTTGCCTGAAGTGCTTCGGTGTTTCCCTGTCATTGAGTGAGGGCTGGTCCGGATCTGCATAAGAAAACCTTGTGGTTTTGGTTGTATCATTCTTTCATTCAGGAGGCAGGGCAGGCAGCAATGCTAAGCTTCATTCCCATTCATTCTGTGTCTGTGTGTCTGCCGTTCCTGCTCCGTAAATTCCACGATGGTCTAACTCCTTGCCGACAGCCAAAAAGTTATCTGCTGAATCAAGGCTTCTGCACTGAAACTTCCAGGAAAGCCAGGGGGGAACACTGAAATGGCCTGTCAGTGCTTAGGCAGACATTTGAAAAGGAAACCATCAAGACAGGGAAGTGCTTTATCCAGAGCTGGATAGGAGAGGCTGAGAAAGTACTTCCCCCCAAAGACTCACTTCCCCAGTCTTGCTCTTGCGCTGGCTTCGATCCAAGATCTCCTTTTAATATTAATACCGACAATGAAAGCTTGCAGAATAAAAAGGCTCCTCTAATATACCACTCCAAGTATCTCAGAGTGTAGTACAGATGGTATCAGTGTGGTTATTTGGTTTGCAGCTGCTGTTGGAGATGTTGACTTCTTTATACCATGTCAAGTTCAGGTCAGTTCTGCTGAACTGTCTGATAATGTGGCATGGACTGATGCTGGCACCTGCCGCTCCTTCCACTTCTCAGACCCCATGCTTAGAGGGGCAGGTTCTGGAAAGTTGTGAGTCAGGACAGGACTAGGGACAGGGGAGCGGTAAAATCATAACAACTTTAGGAGAGGACAGGTTTGTCTCTGGGTGTGCTGGTAGATAGGGTATCAGGGGGAAAAAAAATGCATTGGGATGGTAGGAGAGCAAAGAAGCCCTCCGCTGTTGGGAAAAACATGTGAAAACCCACTCTGATGCTTAAATTAGTCAATGCCTTTCCCACTCCCCTTCTTTTCACAGCAAGCACATTCCCTTCTTGCAGACTTTCTGTCACAGCCTTCCCATTCAGGTGAAACAAGAAGAAAGATTTTTCTCTTAAAATTCAGCACAAGTGTCAAGGCTTAGCTCCTGGCAGAATAAAAAGTGCCAGACAGTGGCAGGGCAAACATCTTAAAGAAATCATATTGTTTCTGGAACAGTAAAAGTGCTACAGACAGCTCTGTATAGAGAGACCTAAAATGTATGCTGGGAAAGGCACTGAAAAGGCTGTACCACACTGCTGCATCCACATCACTGCCTGCTGCTGGATAGAGACAGATGGGCCATCTATGTGGAACAGTCCTGCTCCTGCTTCCTGAGCTCATGAGGCTGAGGGCTGAGTTTTCAGGGACTGTTCTGATGCTGCTGCTTCATCTGTCAGTCCCTCAGCACTTCAAGGGACCATAATGACAAGTGTCATGCAGTTCTCAACCATTGTCATGGTACCGTGTGCTAACACCCTCTCCATTTCCCATTGGGCACTGCACTGAGTCTGCTTCAGCACTGATTGCCTGTTACCAGATATTTCTCTTATGTGGAGTGGGAAAGGAAAGCACTTGCCCCGCACTCCAACAGATGACTTTTCATCTGCTCTCAGCAGAACAAGTCTGGGCTTGGGGTTTCCTGAAGGACGAGACCTTTATGTTGCAGAAGACAGAGGTGCAGACTGACCCACACTCAAAAGTCCTCATCACCCTGTTGAGTAAAAACTTCTGGATTAAAAAAAGGGCTGATTCCTGTCTTCTCAACTCTAATGAACTCAAGAGACTTTAGGTGATTTATCCTTGCTGTGGATCCATTCAAATTGAATTCGTATGTTTAATCCATAAAGAGAAGTATATCCTGATAAAGGAACTGGATATACTGCTAGTGTGTCCTTTTCTGTCTCCCATTGCCTTATTCACAGGGCCTGATCCCTCTTTTTACTGAGGACATGGTGTAGGAGATTGACTAATGAGTGGACCTGACGCCCATTTATTTTACATGCTGAGGATGCCTGTGATTTTGCAAGGACTCCCAGGATTTGTTGCTGGAATACTTAAGCCCTTTCATAATTTTTTAAATGAACCTTCTGCATCTTGGATGATGCTTTCAATAAAAATCGTGTCTCTTGGAACAGCCCTGCAGAGCATTGTCTACCTCCTTGCTCTGTGTGTGGGAAAGCTTGGGACTAAGCCACTTCAGGTCACACCAGTTGGAAGCTGGGGCAAAGGGGAGGAGATTCAGGCTGTAGCTACAAATCACTGAACTTACGGAATGTATCAAGGCATATGTAAGTTTAATGAAGAGCAAAACTTGCTCCATTTCTTCAGCAGACTTGCTTCTCTGTCTGTAACCAGATTTCAGCCAAATTCAGAGACTTAAAAGTGGAGGAAATGAATGCAGCATAAAAGTGAATCAAATCTGACCCCTGCATTCCACTGAGCCCTCCCCTTCCCAGAATTTCAGCCGGAATGAGGGAGAGGGGTACAAACCTTTCTATATCCCTTTTCATTTGAAGTATATTTTTGCTGTTACACCTTTTTAAAAAAAAAAACCAAACAAACGACAAAACCAAAACAAACCCACAACAACAAACCAAACACCAGTTACATTTTTTTACGGTGCTTTCCTATAAGGAGAAGGTTTATGAGCCTGGACTCAGCGTACTCAGGCTGTGTGCCGGCAATACTCAGCCTGGGGAGAGCTCACTTCTCTCTTGCCCTCTCATTGTCTTTTGGGAGAGCTTCTGCCAAATGGTCTGGTGCTAAACACTCCCCAGATGAGTGATCCCAGTCTCACCGGTTTGAGTCCATTACTTTAATGGTAGTTGTTCATCGGTAATGAACCATGCAGTTAACTTGCCGGAGACATCATGGCTAATTGAATATGAGGCAAGAGGTTCTTTGAGTATTATTTTTTCCTCCATTTGCTTTCAATACTTCTTTGCTCCACAGTGAGGTCTGATATAAGTTTTAATTACCTCTGAGAGCAATATCTTTATAGAGCCCCTCCCTCTTTGTCTGAAGCAGTTTGCCTAGAGATGAGCGATGTTGTACGTTCGGGTCCCTGAAGGAAGCTGAGGTTGGCAGAGATGGTAAATTCTTGTTACCCGCTGAAACCTTGGAGTAGTAAATTTTTAACACTATTTCCATTCTGGTCAATTTGTATTACCTTTCTGTCTATTGTAAGTGTTTCTCCCCCTGTTATCTGGGTGCCACACACAGAACAGTGTAAGTGGAAATATTAATATCCCTCTGAAATATTCTTTGCCCTCGCTTTCTCATCACATTTTGGGTATGGGTATTTCTTCCTCCCTTCATTACCTCACCTTTCATGTTTCTTTGCAAAAGGTTATAAGTCTTTCACCGGTTATAAGTCTTTACTTGGTTGATCTCTACAACAGACTACAGAGAAAAGCTGAGCCCAGACCTTTCCATTCAGCCCAGGCTCTCCCACACCATCAGCCTAGATTCCATGGTAGTGGGTGCATTAGGAATACAGTAACGTGTGAACTGAACAAATGGCACTCAGCTGTTGCTATGATGGCACTACTATTTATTAGTATTATGACAAAATATACATACAGAAAACTTTTCTTGGGGAAGGCTGGTGATCAAAATTAATAATTGAGAAACATTTATTATGAGGAGAATTGCCAACTGTTTCCATTTGACAGAGCTTTTTTTTTTGGTTTGGTGCTTTTTAGAGTGCCCTGCAATTTTTAGAGTGTGCTTTAGAAGTTTTTTGTATTGCATTTAGCAAAAATTTAAAAAAAAACCAACCAACCAACCATGGCAAGGATTATGAAAGAAGCAAGAATTAAAAATTCTTGATGATCATTTCAGTAACAATTCTGAGAGTGTGCTCAAGAATGCCATCCAACACTTCATAAAAAATAGACGCTGTAATATTATATTTACTTTTCAGTGTGTTTAAATAAAAAAGCCATCTACCAATGAAAAAGTGTTTGCCTTTGCAAAAATTCTATTTAGTTCTCTATATGTCTGAGAACTGGCTTGGATTAAAAAGTAGATTGACTTGTCCTCCCACCCCAAGCTTGACAAATCTTACATAAGTTCAGAAAAGAGTTTAAAAGAGGTTTTTTTTAATCACTTCTTGTCCTTTTTTAATCTGTGCCTTTCTGTACCGGAAGGACACTGACTCTATATTTTACAATTTCTGGAGCTGTTGGAATGAGCCCAGAGGAGGGCCATAAAGATGATGAAAGAGCTGGAGCATCCATTCTATGAAAATAGGCTGAGAGTGTTGGGTTTGTTCAGCCTGGGGAAGAGAAGACTCCAGGGAGACCTTGTTGTGGCCTTCTGGTACCTGAAGGGGCCTACAGGAGAAATGGAGAGGCACTTTGTATCAGGGAGGATAGAAACTTAAACTGAAGGCCGGGTGGATTTAGATTAGATATAGAGAAAAACTTCTCACCATGAGGGTGGTGAGGTACTAGCACACGTTGCCCAGAGAAGCTGTGGCTGCCCCTCCCAGCAATGTTCAAGGCTAGTTTGGATGGGGCTTTGGGCAACCTGGTCTAGAGGAGGGTGTCCCTGCCTAAGGCAGGGGGTATGGAATTAAAAGATTTTTAAGGTCCCTTTCAACTCAGACCAGTCAATGATTCTGTGAAATCTCAAGATTAATTTTATCCTCAGAAGCCCTGTAGCACATGCCTTGGCTTTTCAAGTGCTATAACTCCACAGCTGCCTGGAGGACTTAGGTGGTCCCTTTCCATTGAAAATTAATGGGAGCTGAGTTTTTAAGTCCCTTAAGTGGGTTTGAAACCTGCAGCCAAGAGACATAGAGAAGCACCCTAGCCCGAGTATCAAGCTGAAGCTGCTTTTGTCTCACCAGCACTGCTATGACCCCACTGAAATCTGCCGCATGAAAGTCCTGCTGATCTCCTCACCCTTCTTTTTTCTCAATACACTATGCTAAGAGAGTGCTGCAGAGAAAAAAGCTCTTTGCGGGCCTCTTGGAGATGGCAGGGAAGTTTCTATGGAGACGTGGGAGGATGCAGCGGATTTCTGCCACTGGCAGCTGAGGAGAACCAGGCTTGCCAGCAAGGCTCAGCTCTTATCCATTGTCATGTGTGCAGGTGGCAAGCAGCAACGCTTCACTGCTGAATCTGTGGCTCTAGGTCATGACTTTCCCAATTAGCTTGCCCTTTTGTTGACCCTTCCCTCAATTTTCGACTCAAGTGGAACCACTTTGGGAGTGGGGAGTTGTTATTAATTAACACTCAGGGGTCACATCCATTCCAAAAATCATCACCAAAGAGGCAAAGCTCAAAGTTCAGAGATGAGGAATAGCCCACCAAAGAGCTGGTACGAATCTCTAGGGATACAGGGAGGTGATTCAGTCATAGATGTATTTTAGGGCAATTCAGAAGCTTTTGGAGAGAATGTTTTCTTCTTTGTTGCAGACTGTTGCTTTGATGGAGCCAGGAAAGACAAACAGACGGTGGATGCCCAGCTCTGCCTATTGACCCCAGTGCAAGACCCATGCCTCTGTCTTTGCTGCTGTTGAGGCAGGAGCTGGCATCCAGACACACAGGGAGCTGGTGCAAGATATTTTTACAAGAGTTGTGCCTGGTTTCTTTCCAGATTAACTTTGTCAGGAACATGCCCTCCTTATGAAATATACTGTGTCATTGAACTTTCATCTGACTTTGGTGTAGTGCTTTTGGGGAAACACAGGGAAATAAATAGTCTTTTGGGCAAGAGAAAATAGATGTTTTTCCCCGAGCGGAAGGCAGCTGCAATCTTAAAATGCCTCTCCAGAATGACAGCAAAAAGTCCCTCTTGCCCACTGTGTTGATGCCAGCCCAAAAATTAGTCGGTGGGGAACCTGCACAGGAATGATGCACAGGCAAAAGGGTCCTTTCTGGGACACCCTCACGGCTAAGTGCTGTTTTGGGCTTCCTGAGTGAGGAGCACTGTGCTTTTATGGTTCCCACTTTTCCGTTGTTGATTGTGACTTGCTCTGGCAGGGAGTACATCAGTAATGTGAAAGGTCCCTGAAACTCTCTGTTGAATTTTTGAGCAGGAATCAAAGGGTGATACTTCTTCTGAGCTGGGAATGGGAGTAAGCAGGTAGTCAATGAGTGGTCAAACTAGAGTTCTGGCTAAAGCCAAAAGGAAAGCTCTATGAACCTTTCTGCAGTGATAAAGCATCAAGAACAATATGTTATGGGAACCTCAGTTTGACCCCTCAGCCAAAGAAAGGTGTTTTTCCAGCAGCTAAAGGGCAGTAATTTTGTGCAGATGACCTCAGCTTACTGAGGTGTAAATATGAGACTTTTCATTACCATTGGATACTTTCAGAATGACCCACTAAAATAGTTGAGAAACTTTTTGGCAGGTCTCTGCTCCCTACTTCTCTGGAGCAGCAGTATGACAGAAGACCAAAGCAAGCTGTCTTTATTGCTATGCTAGAGCCATCACTGCCAAGAATTAGGAAAGTTTTTCCTTAAAAGTACTCTGTCATGGTGGAAAAAGACAGTCACTTGGTTAATTCACTGTGACATATGTCTGCTCCCTCCTCAATTATCTTGTCATAGTGGCTCAAGTTTATGAGTCAAAGGAATTTGTTTACTATGCAGGGTCTTGTAGGGCCAGGAGGCTTGAGAGGTGACCTGTTATCTTTGTGTCTCATTGCTTGAAGGTGCTGGACTTTGGCACGTACTTTGACTTAATGTAGAAACACCCCTATAGCTGTCACCATCTCTTCCCAGCCTTGTTCCATGCGGGACATGTATGCTTTTGTTACCTTGAATGACATGAAATATAACAGTGATGTAAACAGGGTTTATTCTAAGGGCCAATAGCTTGTCCTTCAGAGGCATGTTTTCTTCTTTCCAGGCTGATCCAAAGGGAAGGCAGATTGGGCTATCAGGAAGGCTTAGAGAATGGAAGTGGTGGTAGCACTTCATGGGCAGATAAAGGTGAACAATGGTGAGCAGGGAATGGTTATCAGGACAAGCCATGCAACCACAACACAGGGCAGCAAAAAGGTTGGATTAAACTATGGCTGAGTCAGCATAGGAGATGCTGGGCATAGGTGGTGCAGGTCTTGGCAAAAGCAGGGACTAGTTTATTGTGACAACCTGCCCTAGGAAGGTGTGTGCAGTAGAGAAGGGAAGGTCTCATGGCTGGGTGCTTGGTATGATTGGCTGACCTTTTAGCACAGAGGATGAATAAGTCACTTCATTAGCAAGATGTGAGTCAACCTATTGAGGTGGGGCAGGGGCAAAAAATATTCATCTACCATGGATCGCTCACACAGCAAGAATGATTTACATACCTAAGATGGACCCAGCTTTATTCTTAAGAGTGATACCTGCCCAGATGTTTGGCTGCTTCTGCAATAGTGAACTATGATTGGCTTGAGTGGGTTTCTGATTGAGTGGGTTAACTGATTTCTAACCACTGGTTCAAGTCCAGTGCACTCATATCCATTTTGTGATCTGCTCAAGCAGCTTGAATCATGCTATGTCTTATTTCCTCACTTTTTGTTTGGAGAAGCCTTGTTATTATCTATGTGGTGCTGGTAAAACTTGGCAATGCCAAATCCTAAAATTTCTATCTGTCGAAGACAAAATAAAAACAATACCCAAATGCAGGGCTCTGTGAGGTTTGGGTTGTTTGGGATGTTTGTGTGTGTGTGATTATGATTTGTCCTGTACTTGTGATTTGTATTTAAATATGCATTTCTTTACTGAGGGAATTAATTTCATCAGTGTTAGCCTTGGAGCTGGAAGCTTGCAGCTTGGGTCTGCAGTGCCAGCCCTTTGGAGCTACTCCTCCTTGCTGAGGGGAGCTGCATGACAGTTTAGGGAAACCAAAGAAATAGCCCATGAAATTTAGCTGAGACTGCAGACAATGTGATGAAATATCCTGGAATTTGGCTGGGAAACCCTGTCTAAAATAGATGTCACAGTTTCTACGTAGCCATCTGCCATCCATCACTGTCTCACACAGTAAGCCTTCCATCTAAAATCAGGAGTGGGCGTGAAGTTACTAATGAGACGCAGAGTCTGGTGCCTTTTGCCCTTGTGAGGTCAGAAGTCTGCTTGAGTCAGATGTATTCATAAAGGGAAGGGAAACATGTTCAGAAGTGGGTGCTGCTTTGCTGTGCACTCATCAGCTTAACAGTGTTTCCACGTGCACTCAAACGGGAGCCAGGCTGTGTAAGCTAGAGAGGGAATGAAATACGTAGTCGGGACTTTGGTTTTGCATTGCCCCCGGGGATATGCCATCCCAAGCAAGACAGAAGGTGTGCCCTAATGCCAGGTCGGTGCCTTTGCTTAGGCAAAGCAAGGAACGGTACTTAGCGAGTCTGCCTGTCAAGAGCTGGGGCTTGAATTGACTTGTGAGATCTGATGAGAGGGTCAGGCATGCTTCAGACTGCAGCGAGGACAGCAGACTATGTGTATTTATTGTTTGGCTTCTTTCTTTTTATTTATTTTTTTGCAGAGACAGTATGTTGTCTAACACAGTAGTTAATTACTACTCGTGTTGTACGTGACTTTCAAACTTTTGATGGTTCCTTGATGGCCCCTTGTAGCCATCAAAATCCAACAAGGGTAAATCAATATTTGCTTTTATATATTCTGTTGCAAGAAAAGATATTCCAAAACAACATACAAACTATGTCTCCTTATTGATTTGTTTGCCTTTGTCTTTTGAACTGCCAAGGTTTTAAAGCATTCTTCTATTTTAAAGGTACTTGTTTCTAAATTCAATAAAACCAGAATATTTTCGCAGCAGGATCTCCTATTAAAATCTATGCATTTGGTACTACTTGTCAGTGATTTTCTTATCAAACTGATTTAGTTCTAGGCAGAAGAAGAAAGAAAATAGATGATCTTAATTGCTAAAGGTATTTTTTAAAAAGTCAAAAGAGATAGCCTTTTACTTAAGTTTCTAGAGAAAAATGAGCTATTTTGTTCACTGAATGATAGAAACAAGACATGGGAAAGGTCAGTAAGGCTATCTTCTCCCTTTACCCTCATGATCAATGCACAGCAACTACCAAAAAACATTTCTGGCAAATTTTCAACAGATTAACGATATCTATGTAGCAATGAGTGAAACTTGTCCTTCTGTGGGGATTCAGCATAAAGCCTATGACCTAGCCTATGACCTACTTCTTACATCATTTAAGCCAAAGGGGATGAGATCTTCATTCTCTAAACCTAATGTTTTCTCCAGTTTTGCAGGATACATCCAGGAGCATTATTTTTAATGATACTGGAAATACTTCCATCTGGAAATATTTGCTTAGGAATGCCTTCTCTCAGGCAAACCACAGAGCCTGAAAAACAAATAATCATTTTGTCCTTAACTCATTAGTCTGTAAGGTGAAGGTTATGGTAGGTGACCCTGACACAGACAGTAAATCCAGAGGTCAGTGTCTGTACTCCATTGCCTAGAAAGGCAAGCATTCCTGAATACACATTGAAGAGCTCAACATTGACTAGGTGGAACTGTCCACAAAATTAATATATACAAGTAAATTTGAGTCCTTTCCATTCATCTACAGTTAAAATTCAACTCATCCCATTCAACTTAAAGACTGGAAAAAGCCAATTCCTGAGTATCATATAGGATCCATGCTGGTTTTGCACTGCAATCCCTATCTGCATTCAGCATGGGTCAGAAAATAAAGCAAAATACTTTCAATTTCCATTTTATAATGAAGTTTGCATTCAAGCACAGCATGATAGGATTAATCAAGGTGTTTGGCTTTACCTCAGTTCTTTGCAAATGTAATGCATATTTCCTAAGTGAGAAGAACCACACATACCTCTCATTCACAAACACTTTCTTCTTTGCTCCCAGGAGCTAAAAAACAGCCAATGCCCTTCATCTGGGATTTTATTTGTTTACATTTATAAAGTATTTAATTTGAAACTACTGTACCTTCTCCTAACTCTCACAACGATTGTCATTACCTGAAACTATGAAAATAACTTAGTCTTGTCATTGTTGCATCAAGGAAGAAGACTTTTTCCCATGAATACAGAGAAACCTTTTCTAATGGTTTGCCCATGCTCCACCTGCTTCTATAACTATTTGTAGTACTATCATGACCTTAACTAACATTACTTAGGCTGACAGGAGTATTGCTCTGCTGGCATAGGCAAAAGTACAAAACCACAGGAATATTTGTGCAAACACTGCTCATCAAGCCCCAGATCCTGTCTCTGGCAGAAATCAATAACGTGGATGCTCAACTGGAAAGACAAAAAGCATGGGGGGCGGGGGGGGGGAGAGGAAGCACACATTTTGTTAGCTTTTAGGATAGACCTTCATCTGCTGTGCTGCAGATCAGAGCATCCGGAGCATTAAGTTTAATAGCTGTTTGGGATAACAACCTTCTGTGTATGTGTCTATCCTTTCTCCAGCCCATTGATTCCTTTGACCTGCAAAACCATTCTGAGGCAATGAGTTCCACAGTTGTACCACATACTTTGGGGGAAAAAAAAATCCTTTTCTCTGCTTTAAACCTGTCATAAGGCACCTGGAGGGCACTATTGTATTATTAAGGAACATTAGGTTTTCTCACAGTCTCAGAAAACATAGTCATATCTTCCAAATAGATTTGGTAGTTCAAGATAATTTTGATGTCCATTATTCTATCTTACCTCATAAATAAAGAAATAAGTAAATATATAAATAAATAAATACAGTAGTAGTAATCTGGCAGAGGGTTAAAGGAAAAGGAAAGACTTCTTTTCCTAGGGATCTGAGGAGTATTCAGCTGATGGGACTAAGCCTTCTGTATCTCATATGGAGGTTCAAAGATGCATGGATAAAATCTAGTTCTGTGTAAATTTATGAGACTTTTGCCCTTTCTAAATTAGCATTTCCTTTTCTGGTCAAAAAGGGCAAAAGTTACTGAAAGCAGTGGCTTGTATCTGTTAAGATCCTGCTCTATCCCTGATGCTCTGAGGATGTAACTGTAAAACCTGCTACTAACGTGATTTGGTTCCCAAATAAAGCAATGGAGGCTGCTTCTGTTTTATGTGCGTACTTTAAAATTGTGGCATCACCCAAAGCAGTATCTTCTTCATTAGGACTGCATAAACAGTTAAAAAATGCAACAGTTTTCTTGAATTCCTTCAAAGGTTGAGTTCAAGTTCACATTGTGCAACAAGAAAAGTTTGGTCATTTATGATATGATTTCACTGCAACTTTCTTACCAGTCTCTGGTCCTCCCACCTGTCCACCTGTTTAGGAGAGACCTATATGTAGTGTCTTGCTCACGAGGAGGCTTTGCAGCAGTAGAAGTCCAGGACTTCTCACGTCAGGTTTAACTTGCAGCCTGGGGCTACTTATGTTCCAGAATACGTTTGCAAAACACCATCTCGTCTTTCTGAAGGCCATCCTTTCTCCTGGTCCTTTGTTTCACCAGTAAGGAGTCTTTCCTTAAAAATACAGGAGCTTACAGTTCCTTCAGAGTCTGAAATACCCCCCAAGTATTGATGTACCTCATTCACCTGTCTGTTACTTCTTGTATCCTCTTTTTCTATTTTTCCTTCTTCATCTTTCTCTCCATCTCTTTATCTAGTCCAGGTCTGTCTTCAATTTCTCTTAGTTAAAATTGGGAGTAAGAGCTACCTTTATTTGATGGCAGGTGGCATCCTTTCCAACAGGGAGCTGGTGGAAGGTTATAAAGCTACAAGGGACTTAAGACTTAGCAAGCAACCCTGTTTTTTCTATGAAGTTTCTAGTGAAACTTCACTATGCATGTACTTTAGGAGATTAAAAGTACACTGAGGAACAAATATTTTTCACCTTCTTTGTGGAAATTACTGACCCGAGGTAGGGTTTCGTCTCCCCCAACTTCAATGAGGTGCTCGGTCTAGGCTGGGGATCTAAGGCCCCCTTGCTGCAGTGAAGAGAGATGGAGACCTTCACAGAATGACTCATCTTCACTTGCCCCAAGTAAAGTCTCTGTAAACATCACCACCTCCAGACCATCTTGGCTGCATCATAGAGCACAGACCTATGTCAGCCTGCATACCCCATGCTTAGGTGGTTCAAGCGAACTGAAGCTCACCCACAGAGCTCATCCTGGGATTCCCAGCAGTAAAAATGGATCAGTAACATCCTCAAGTGAAGGTGGTGAGAAAATACTTTCTGTATATATCTGCTTCTGTCAGCACAGTAATAGGATCAGGTCAGTAGTGGTAACTCCTGGATTCTTCCTATGCCACCTGTCTGCTACTTGCAAGCTGAATTATACATATTCTATAACTGAATTGATATGTAGGGTTCTGTTAGCAAACCCTAGCCTGTACTGTGCCCCTCACCTCAGCCATGATGTGTCATAGGGAAAGACATTGCCACGCTCCCTCTAGGAGTGGCATCCTGACTGGTTATGAACAGGAGCTGTCAGATATATCTGGTGACTAGGAGGGGGTCTGTTGGGAAGTGATCTTGCTTGAATTGGCAGTCTAAGGGGCTATATGGGCACAAGCACGGTCACAGAAGCCTGGCAGTGTTCCCAAAGCTGCCTCTTTCATCCTGGAAAAAACAGAGAGCTGTGGTGAAGATTCTGAGCTGCAGAGCTGCTATCCCACCACGTGTGCACATGCTCTTCCAGACCTGGATTGGGTTATCAGCGGCTCCAAGATGTTCATGCTGACCTGGTATAATTCTGAGAGGTTTCTAAACCAATCTGCTCCAAGTGTTTTGCTTTGCTGGGGAGGTACCTAGGGTCTGTCTGTAACTGTTCATGGGTTCTGCCTGCTTGCCTTTGCACATCCCTCAGTCACAGCATGCCTCTAAACACAAGGACAGTCTCTACTTCCTAAGTATGTAGTTGGTAATTTGCTCTAAATGCTCAACAGCTTGGATATCTAGGAAAAGGAGATCATTTTGAGAGGGGTAGAACTCAGTCCATATAGCCTTGTGTGTTGTCCCTAATGATAGACAGCAGTGCCCCATATAATAGCCTGCACATGAAGGTCCAAAGTAATACTTCTCCAGAAACAGCAAGGTTTCTGGCACTTTTGATAGCAGAGGGGTAGAGTAATGGTTGGCAAGCTTCATTCCGTTTGTAAGAACATCCATGTACGACCTTCTCCAATGTCTCAAACTCAGTGGCATGGTGCTCACTGCATCCTGCCACTGGAGGTGAGCAGGCATCTCCTTAATTCTCTGCCTTTGTGAGTAATTCCATTCATAATCTGCATCTCAGTGAGCAGGCCCTCTGGAAGTTAATTAAAAGACAAACTGCAGCACAGATCATTAGTTTGTACATGGACCAGGAATGAAGAATCACTATGGTCCAGCAAAATTAGCAGCAGATGCCCAAACAAATCTCTAAGCAGACTTAACTAGCATGCCCTGGCAACAGATCTTGTCTGTTAGAGAGTATTACTGTAGCACAACTCAGGCAATAGCAACAGTGTTAGATTTCTCATTGTGCAATGTTATCAGTTCAAAGTTAATAAGATTGCTAGGAACACACAGCAGCTAGCAAAATGTCATTCCAGACCTTTAGTCTGCAGTAAAATCTTCACCTGCTTTCTGGATCAGAGCAAAAGTTATGCAGCTGGCAGAAGTGACAGGGAAAGTGACCAAAAGTGTTCTGTGAGTAGAAGTTTCCATCTGCAGGAGGGATACAACATAAAAATTCCCATACATGCAAGTGGCTCAGAGGTACCTGTCTTTTAATTGCTTCACTGAACACCTTTGCAGTTTTGCGCTCTGCTCCCCATGTGTGTGATAACAGAGAACCCTCCACAGATATTTTTTTTTTGGTTTTTTTTTTTCCCCAGCTCTCCATCACAGCACTCCTGTAAGCTTCCCTTGACTCTATAAAAGATTTCAAATCCAGAGAGGTTTTCCGAGTCTTGCTGCTACCTGTAACACTTTTTGCTCTGGTTCACTTCTGTGTCCTCTTTCATTTCTCTTTCTTGCCTTGCATTGATTTTGGAAGCTCTTCAGGCATTTTTCATCTATGTCTACAGCAGTTATACATCCTGGGTCTGGAATCTGGTCTGGGAAGATGCATGCATCTTACAGCCCTCTCAAACCTCTAAAAACACAGGGGTCAACCCCAGGGAATTTGTAGACAGTAGTTGTCTCTCAGTGCCTTTTTATCCAGTCAGGGGACAATAAACAGGCCAGTGGGCAAGAAGTAGAAAGTGAGGTTGTTAAGACAAACTTAACATAAGTCTATGAACAGGGAGAGACATTGCCTTGCTATGAACACAGCTTCCTCAGCTAAAAAATCCAGACTGGAGAGAGGGGTGGGGAAAGAAATGAAAACTTTGAACAGCTTGGATGAAGAAAGCAAAGACTGCTTTCTGTTTCCTAAGAAATACCCCAAGGAAACAGCCTAGATGAATGTCTACTAAATAACAAAGAAGAAAAAGTATTTTAGTTGCTATTTCTCACAAGGGAAAATGACAGCATATATGGAAAGAGATAATACAGAAAGATTAGGATGAGGTGGGATGGGGAAAGGGAACTGAAGCACATTCTGTAAGTAATGTTAGAAAAGCAGGAGAAAAAGGAATCAGATTTGAATTATGCTGTCATAAAGCCATAGTAACACAGCCGCGAGTCAGAACAGTAGGATTTTGTCTGTGTGTGGGCAAAGCCAGGCCAAGTCTCCAACTAAGAAGAGATCTGTAGGAGTTAAGACTGCTCAAAACTGCTTTCTCTCACCTTTCTCATCCAGGACTTTCTTGCCATTGGTCTTGAATTCAAATGCTCACTTTATCATAACATATGTATACCCTGGAGGGAGCTATGCATATTCCCAGCACAGAGCTGGAAGGACTTCTCATGTTTTGAAGACAGTATAGTGATCAACTGAAAACCTGAATCTTTGGGGCTTACCAGTGCACCCAGTGCTGAGATCAGATTGTATCTGTCCCAGTGCAGACTTTATGTACACAGGGAGAAGGAAGATTGTTTTCTTGTGGCACCCAGGTATTTACACCAAAGGGCTGCTGCAAAGAGGATGAGTCTTGGAGACTCTGGCCTTGCACACCTTATTTTCCATAACCTTGTAACTTGTGAGTTATACCCTTGAAAAGTTGACATAAAAAACTGTCAGACTGAAGTGTGAGTTTATTTGACATTGATATCTTATAGAGTGAAATAATGATACTAGACACAAAACACAGGAAAAAGATGAAGGTGTTCTGTTGTTAGAGCAACAGTTGATCCAAATTTTCTGTCACCAAGCCACAGCTAGTGAGAGTTACAATGAAAGAGCATTTGATGGAGAAGTTACTCAGCTTGCCTCACATGCCAAATTCTCAATGAGCATAAATCAGCATAGCCCCAGTAACTTCAGCGATGTTAAGTTACAACAGCTGACAAATGAACCAGAAACGTTTCCATTTAATTGGGAGAGAGGGAAAAAAAATGTATCTTGGGGATATTCTTCTTTAGCTGAGCTAAGAAAAATGGGAGTGTGATTCCAACGCTGGCAGTTTTTAGAGATGCCTCAATAGGACAGATTGGTGCCTGGGTCCTATTGATACATAATCCACAGAAGATGCAGCTTGCAAAAGCAGACCTTAGACTGAGTAAGGCTAAGGACAGATCTATCAAGCACAGGATGTCTTGAAAAAAAGCTACAAGTTGAAAATGTGCAGCCAGTTCAGAGGAGAAATTTAAAACAATGATGTTTTTATTGCAGTAAATGAAAAGGCTCACTTGACATCTGCCATTATAAACACACAAAATGCCATAAATCCCAAAAGACTGAGCACATGTAATTGGGCAGATAGCAAAGAAAGCAGCTTGGACAGTGCTTTAGCACAAGCTGCTTAGAGAAGCGATTTAAAAAGGAAAATCATGAGTACAAGCAAATGGAGTCAATAAATGAGAATGAAGGAGGCTGCTGAAGGAGATGACTCGGAACAGAGCAAAGGTTTCTAGAAGAGACAAAAAAGGAGGTGGCGAAGTCACAAAATTTCAAAGGACAGACAGAAATCACGCCTGGATTTGCTGAAGCATTTACAGGACCAGTGCCTTTGCTCTGCGTGAATGAACTTGCTCCTGCCAATGCTAATGGAGGCACACCGTAGCATACCAGCTGAGGATCTGATTCAGTGCCTGGACATATGTCCCCAGCAAGCTTTAAATAGCCCTCCCAAAGTGCATCCTGTCATGGTTTGTTTTAAAGCCATGGCAAAGCAAAATGGATAAAAGCAAGATCCTGGATAATGAGATGCTAACAAGGACTACAGTTTTCAAAGGTTCCCAGGGGGCTCTCTCTGGGATGATAATTAAGTAACCATTCCCTAATTAAACTTTATCTGTTCGTACAACCCAGGTCTTACTCTGCCTCTTAGGATACAGCCTTCAGGCTCAAAGGCTCCAGGTGAGACACAGAAACCCTGTCAAAATGACCAGAAGTTGTATACTCATCCTAGGTTAATAGCAGTGGTGCCATGAAGACTTTATACTTCAGTTTTGCATTATGTAAAGAACTAATATCTGGTGATGTACTGGTGTTTACACGCATAGAATTCCGTAACATTTTAGCAGGTTAGTGAAATGTAACCTGTTTTATCTTGCCCCGGCCCTGTAAGATCTCATGGGGAAGCCAAATGTTTTGCTAGAACTTTTTAAAATGCCATGACAACTAGCAAGGGAGATAAACTACCTCCACATCAGAAAATAGCATCTTTCTTGCAATCTTATCAAATGCAACTATACAGCACAGCATACAAAGTATACGTGGGCTGAAAAACTAATGAGGAGACACATATTTGTATAAAAAGATAGCTGGAAGGCCTGATATGTTTACCATCAAAAATGCCCCTTGTACCTCCAGGGGACAAGACACGTTACATGGAAGTTTGAACACTCAGTAATGGTTTGTGGTTAGGGAGTAGGAAAAAGAAAGTCAGATTTCACCCTAAAACCCCCTAATCCTTAGGAGCTGTTTTCCCTAGAAACTTTCAACACCTTGAAAGCAGCTCCTCTTACAAGTTCTTGATGGTGTAAGAAGAATTTGTCAGAGAAATTCTTCCTTTAGAATGTCACTTTTTGAGCTGTTTGTGCTGAACATAAAAGCAATTATGTAGCTTCTGGATGCAAACATAGACAACACACTCTAATGTATACTGCTTGAAAACTAGATTTAATGCAGTTTAAATAGAAGTGAAATCTGGTTTGCTGAGTCAAAGGAATACCAACACTACCAAAAAAACTGTTGAGATCCCATCTGTGTCTTCTCCCAAAGAGAATAATTACAGTCTTCCTACATATGGAAGGAACGATAGCTAGCTTTGAAGGTATAAAGAAAAAATGTGATAAGCACAAAGTACAGAGAATCAAGCAATGACAAAGCTAAACTTCAGAGAGCTCAGGTAGGATCCTTGGTTCCTGCCACAGTCTTTTAAACCTTGGCTATGCTTTCTTTCTCACAAATAGTCACAGCTTACAGCAAGGGTCCAAAAATGCTTAACTGACCAAAAACCCGACACACCTCCTCTCCCATCCCTCAGAAAATAAATAATCCCAAGACCCACCACCTTCCACCATCCACTACCACCCCAATCTGTTTAAATTGTAGCTCGTACACTCACGGAAAGACAGAAAGTGAGAGAGAAGGAGGGAGTGGTGCACCTCAGCGCTCTCTGGCCCTGAACAGCACCTGGGAGCCTTTGAAATCACTGGAGCCTCCTCTGGTGGCCCAGAGCAGAGGCAGTGCTGGTAAAGTCAAGCATGTTCCTTCCTATACAGAAAGCACTGCTGCAAAGCTCAGCATTTCCTAGCCATGGGTACTGAGGTTAAAACAGCTTACTTGGCAATAAATTGCCTAGAGATACTTAATGACCCATATCAGAGCCACATACTCCAGAATGTTAGCTTTTTAAATAACCTGTAACATTTCAAAGTAATTGTTCATATACTTGAGACAGAAGACTTTGAGAATCAACATATCTCAACTATTACTCTGCAGCAACAACAGCCTTGCACATGTGGTCATGAAGAAAGCTGCAGCTGCTCAGCTATCTGCACCTGAGCCTTCGGCCAAACATCATGAAATACATTACAGTTGCAACCCAGCTGAGCCAGGAAAGGAGAGGAAGCAGAGGTATCTGGGATGACAGACAGAATGTATTTTAGCTCTGAATTGAAGCAGACAAAACATTTCATGTAAACTCACTGAGTTGAAAAACTTCTGATGTATCTCCTGATCTGGAGAAATGTATTTTGTTCATAAACCTGCAGCAGATGACTATAAAAATAATAATGGGCAGGAAAATAGTTTGGTTTGGTAGAATCTGTACTTCCTATTGAAAAACTATTCCCAGAGAAAATTCCTGTCTCAACACTTTCCTCATACTCCTCAACACTTTTGGAGACAGGCATTAGAAACGTATCAGATCTCCTGGGACTTGCAATAAGAGGTTAAGAGCAGGCAAGATAAAACTCCTACAGGGGAAGAAAGGGATTGTGTTATTCCATTGAGATCAAAGCCTTTCCTTGAAGACCAAGGACTCCACGTTATGTTGAAGCAAGTTACACAACATGACTAGGAGGAGAGGTGACATGAACAGAATCTTATGGTCTGATTTACATCACTGACTCCCACTTGCACTTATTTAGGAGGGGTTTTTTTGCAATTCACCATCCTGTGAGAAAGTAGATAGTACTTTAAGCCTATGTCAACCATTCTTTATTTTTTTTTAATAGTTTACTTTTTGAGCTGGGGTTTGTCTTTGAATATAGAGGTGTAGATACAGCCAGCTATGACGAACAAAGATGACTAGGACCTCAGCAGTTGTTTCTACTATAATATTCATTATTACTATAATACTACTATACTAGATAATAGCATTACTATAATGCTATTGTATTAAATATAATAGTAACTACTATTATAATAGCATTAATAATGTCTATGGCAACAGATATAATAAAAAGACCTATTACTGCACACAGAAAGTGGTGGCTCAGTGATTCTTATGCCAGAAGTCTTTCCTTCTCCTCCTCTCCCCAAGTAAGTCCCGCAAAAACAGTGTAATTTTTTAGCAGAGAAAGGAACACAGAAGTTCCCTGATTGTTCCAACTTGAATATGCAGGTCTTTGAATCGGAAACTTGATTATTATATTAATTGAAAGTAAAGAAAAAAAAGGTCTATTTTTCAGCACTTGATGTGAGAACTGTTGCACAGGGAGTGCGGTTCTGAACTCAATGGGAGTCGGGAGCTGCCACCTTGCACAACAGTGTGATGTCTCTGATCAGGGCTGATGGGAGGTTGCCTGGGTACCAAACACCCCTTCCCGGCTCCTGCTAGGTTCTCCTGCCGTATGTAAACAGGCAAACTGCCTCTTGTTTCCATGCAGGTTCAAAACTCAGTAGGGGCTAGAGGAAGGTAAAGCAGTACCTCAAAAGAAAGATGCCGGTCTGTTTCTGCAAAGGGGAGATCTCTGCCTTGCATACAGTCAGCGCCTCCCCTAGAGTGCACAAAAGATCGATGGGTCCTGCTCAGTTTGGAGTCAAGATGTGACCCACCAGCTGGCAATGTTGCCCCTGAGCATGGATCTAGTTTTCCCCCTATACTTCTGGTCTGATGGTAAGTAAGCAGCTCATTGTGAGGTGATGGCTCTCTTGGCACTGTGTTTGTGAAATGCAGTCCACCACATACTGCAGGTTGCTTGAGGACTCATATTATTGTCATATAAAATTAAGATAATATCCTCTGTACATTCCCGTTCCACATATCTTGCAGGCTTTACAATCTGAACTGGCTAGCACGTAGCTCCACGCAGGGGTCAAGAGCTGAGAGTGTGTTCAGCAAGAGCTCCCTTCCTTCCACTCTGTATCCTGATGGCCAGACGGCACACTGCCAGAGCAGAGAGAGCTTCAGGGATGCTTTATTGCCCTTGTCTAGGCTACAGATAATGAGGAAGGTCTTTAGTCTCCAGGGCTGTCAATCCAGCAACTTCTCATCTGCATTAAAATTGGTCAGAAGATGTTTTTAAAAGAAAATATAATGAGGGGATGCACTTAGGAAAATGAAAAGCTTGGCTGCTTTTTTTATCACTTCTCAGGCACTTTGTATCCTTCTCTGATGAGAGCTATTGTCATTCAGGGCAGCTCATCGGCTCCTTGTGCTGGGAGCAGATATGAGCTTGGCACCTTCTTCCTTTCCTGGTGACAGCCAGATATACACTCCGCTCATTTCCTTCCAGATAAAGCTTGCCATCCTGCTTTGAAGCTTCTCATATTTCATTTGGCTTGTCAGATAGAAGCCCCTGGTACAGTCCGCTCACGAAGATTATTTTTTGTTTTGGCATCATATTAGCAACAGAAATTTCTGAGTTGCCTTCCCCTCTTCCTCTCACTCCTCATTCCTGGATAAGCATATTGCGCCTGTAGCCCCTTTCATCCAGGACTCTTGCAGTGCTGTTACAAGTGCTGATGAAGTGGTGCCACTCCCTTGTGTGACCTGTAGGTGTTGTTATCTGAAGGTGAAACTCAGGTCTGAAGAAACGAGTGGCCTTCTTTTCAGAAGCCGTGGCTGTCTTCTGCTTCTATGGGGTGGTGGTCTCGTTTTTATGGCCAGGAGCAATGTGACTGAGACTACCAAGGTAATCAATGACTGCTGAAGTAGTAAAGGGACCCAGAAGTTCAAAGCTGGATGCCCTCCTCTGGTATAATCTGTCTTTTTTGAGTTTCTTAAGTGGTGCCAATTTGTACATGAAGGGAAAGGAAAGGGGAATGTGTTCCCTCTTACGAAATGAGCCAGAAAGATGTTGCAGTCCTCCAGAGGGATGATTCAGTGCACATCTCAATGGAAATGACTAAGAGAGGCCTGGTGGCAGTGCCAGTTACTATGGAAGGAAAGTGCTGCTTGGAGAGCGCCATAGAGATATCAGAACTTGGCATGGTGAATACAAGCAGTACCATGTAGCAGGAGAGGACAAAACAAAGCCTAGAGAAGTAGCTTTACCTGTGTGGATTATAACCTCTGCAGAGAAAAGGCAAAAGTGCATTGGCTGGCCATCTTGGATTTCACAGAAATATCCTATTACCAATCATAATTTTTACTCACAGTACAACCTTGTTTGGAAATGCATATGTACACTAGAGGGATGAAGATGAGGAAGGAGCTTTATGCAGTGTTTTGCTGTGCTATGTAGAGTGGGGATTTGTCTAGATGCTCTCTCTGCCTTGTACCCCAGTTCCCTGTTGACCTATTTTGTCCCAGGTTAGATCTACCTATCTTTCAAAATGGGGACAGAACATGATACATCCTGCTGTAAATTGGAGTGGAAGGAGACCCCTCAGGGCCATTCTCTTTCACTATGTGTTTGGGACTGTAATGTGTGCTGGCCCATCTGCAGGTCAAGGCAGTCCTTAGTCCATTGCCCTCAGGGGAAGAACCTATTTTGTGAAGGCCCAGTACTGTGGAGAGAGAGCAGGTACCCTTGCTAGGATAGAGAGAGATAAAACAGGGGCTACAGTGGGGGCTGGAACCTGCCTCCACCCCAGCCAGAGCCCCTGTGTAGAATAAGACATCCTTGTTTCACAGGGTTTTGCCATGAAGGTAGAATAAATTTGTGATTGTGAGCCTGTCAAAGAGCATGGCAATAATGGGCCTTTAAGAAGAAACACATAAGCTGTGTAATTAGGATAAGCCCTTTCCCTGTTAACAAGTTCTGCTCCACAATTATTCAGTCAATATGCTGTCAGATTATAAAAAGAAACTTTCCCAGGATGGTTATGGTGCCCACACTATCACAGAGATATATTTATGCTATCGTTCTTCTTTAATTTAAGCTCCT
Organism: Zapornia atra; assembly: GCA_013400835.1. NCBI lineage: Eukaryota > Metazoa > Chordata > Aves > Gruiformes > Rallidae > Zapornia > Zapornia atra. The sequence goes on along the minus strand of VZTU01003405.1, from coordinate 220,026 downwards.
AACATGATCTACCAAAATGCTAGGTGCTTGAGACCTGACTGTTGGAGATGCAGAGTACCAGTAATGCCCAATAAAACTAGCATAGTGAGACCTGAGGTCAGCCTGGCTCATTATATTCAGCTTCTGTATCACCGGGCTGGTTGTCCAAACATTTATCTTGCAAACACACTCAAAGCGTTTTCTATTTGTGTTAATGCAAAGGGTACTGTGTATAGGTCTGAAAAGATGGATGTTATTTTCCTGTCTGAGTCGTCTGTATTCAGTATGAGAGAAATTGTCTTCATTACTGATGCACCAATTAATTGACATAAAAAATTACAAGACTGGACAATAAAAAGAAAGTAAGCAAACCAGATAATAGTCCCTTTTCAATGGTGTCACTGTCTTTCCCTGTCTGTAAAGCCTGGACTTTCTAAAAGGGCTACTCAGGAGCCCATTAAGGAGAACCATCTCTTCCCTCATTAAAATATATTTCAAGCCACTGTACAGCAGAAACCAGACTGTCTGAGCTTGAGGGAAAACCAGTCTTGATCAAGATAGGGAAGAGCTGCAAATCAAAGTGACCATGACCATGTTGAATGACTTGAGAACTCTGGCTAGAAGCAACACAAGCTCTGGGGCAGGTTCAGTTTCCTTCCTTTTTGGGAGGTGCTGGGGGATGCCATGTGTCATCACAGACAGCTAAGGAATGCTTCAAGAAAACAATATGGTAAATATCCACTTTTCATCTTCTCCTTCTAGTTATCATCCTCTCCTGGAAGTTCTTCTGCTGAGTGTAGCAAGCAAGTAAAATTAAAAAACCTTCACCAACTTCATAGAAGAGTGTGGGGCTTTAAGAGGTAATACTTCTGAATGATGTAGCTGTTTGGACAATATCTGAATGTAAAACCTTGATTGTCTCTAAAAGTAGCTGCCACTTTAGATTTAGCTACAACTACAGCACACAAAAACACAGAGTGTGTAATTACTTTAAGATTCTTGGCTTTTTTCTTTCTGGTTTTCCCAGTTTCCTCTTGACTGAATATGGAAGGGCTGTTCAATGTCCATTTGTTGTTGGACACTATTGTAGGGCTAGAGCTATAGGGATGAGGGTATCTTACAGCTCTCCATGGTGGCTTTCTACAGAGTCACTTATTTCATCTTTTTCCTCAGACCTTGCTTCCCTTGCTTGTAGGCACATGGCAGTGGGGGTGGACAGAAGAAGGCAGAGCCCCCGACTCTCACAGGAGTGGGATACAGACATAGAAATTGCCTCTGCTTTCCAGGCAGGCTGCCAGCCCAGCTCCAAGATTTCCCAGCTGCTGCAGTTCAGACTTCAGCAGTTGTCAGGGATGAGTGACTTTGGAGCGTGGCTCCTGGCCAAACCACCCTAGGCAGCTCATTGCACTAATCCAAAACTGTAATTGGGAAGTAGGAGGGGTCAGTGGGACCATGTCTTATCCCCACCACAGCCCTGAGTTTTTGTTAACTTAGGATTATAAGAATAATGAACAAACCCAGAAGCCTGTCTCCTTTATTTAGTTAGTTTGGGGTTTGTAGCTGGTAATCCATTATTGTCTGTGCAAAGTATTCCCAGTCCAGCCTCTTATCAGAGGTGCTTAGCTATGCAGTTCACATAGGATGCCCATTGGTATTGATATATAGATTCCCAGCACATCTATTGTGTTTTACATGTCTTGCAATTAGCTTTTGCTTTATCTATTTTGTGCCTAGCTCACTGCCTGCGTGCCAGGAAAAAGAAAAGACTCACACTGTGGAGAGGGGAATGGAGGGCTGAAGAATTACTGAGGGAAAGTGGAAAGCAATTTACACCCTGATGAAAGCAATGCGGGGCCAGACCCTGCAAGCACTGTTACTGTGGAGAGCTGCGGTAGCTTCTCACTGCCCGGGATGATGCCTGCTGTAATGAGGTGACACTGGAAACTCAGTAAGGCTTGGGGAGAAGTCGGGGTGTGCAGGATGAAGCGATGCTGTAACCCTTCAGTAACAGTGCTGGAATGCTACAGTGATCAGATGGCTAGGAAAAGGAGAGAGATACGAACGGAGAAGACGGCAAATTTTTCCTTATGTTCTGAAATATGCAGAATTTAGTCCACAGGCAGGTTGTATCAGTGGAGTGAATAGCCTAGTAGGTTGGACTGATCTAAGGAGTGACCATCACCTCCTGCGTCATAGTCACTGCACATTTTCCTTGCAAACCTTACTCCCTCCTCTACTACAGCATTCAAGTTTCCGTTCTATGGGCTGCTTGTTGCAGCTGTGGGTCTTCAGGTACCTCTGCTAGCAGGTCTCCCAAGTGAGTCCCAGCCACTCTTGCGGGCCTTTTACTCACTTTCACAATGGAAGACCCAGCAGAAGCTCGAATGTGGGCAGGCAGTGTCTGGGCACACCAGCAGGCTCTCTCCAGCACCAATGTTCTTCTTGGTGCACCTTGTCAGTGGGCACTTTAGAGCCTGGTGTTAGGCATGTACCCCTTCTCTATCCATGCCCTTTCCACGGTAAAAGCATGTCTCATGCTCTCCAGGCTCTGTGAGATGAACTAGACATCACTGAAAAATCCAGGCCATGCTGATATGTGGAAGGGCCAGGCTTGGCAATTTTATAGGCACAGTCCAATACACCACAGTTATTTAAAAGTCTACTACCAGAACCTCACTGAGGTATAAAACTCACTGGATTCCAAGGGGTTTGATACCGGTAGAGGATCTGGCTGCCAGCCTGGTCTCTGTTGAGAAGCCCACCCTGTGTGCTGTGCCACAGTGCGGTGACTGCTCCTGGGGGCACTACTTGATCATTCAAATCTGGCTTAAGACTCTATGCTGCACTGAAGTCCTTTAAGTCAAGTGGGCTGCAATCTGAAGCTAATTAGGGCTCGCTCCAAAGCCTCCGGCAATATGCTTAGCAACAAACATGGAGTGGATGATGAATCCAAGTAATTTTGCCATTTCTGCTCTCATTTGTGCTGCCAAGTCAATAGTGCTGGAGCATAGCCCCAGGGACCCTTGGAAGGCTCAGAAGAATCCTCCCCAGAGTGTGGTGGCTCACAGCATTGGGATCCCTCTGCTTTATGCATTGTGTGGTCTTTCAAATGTGGCAAACCAAGAACACTGCCAATTCCTGTACAGGGACCCTCTTACTGAAACTGTGTCAGTCAGGGTGAAAAATCGATTTGACTGACTTCACACTGCTACTTCTGGAAACCAGCATTCATCCCATGCTGAAGGTCTGCACGCTTTCCCCTAAATATCCTTCTAGGATGTGCCATGCTCATTCTCAATTGTGGTGCTGAGCCTGGTATGGTCCTATTTGCCTTCCTGGTGCTGGCCTGTGATCAGTCATGATTGGTGCTGAGGTGACAAGGAGGAGACAGTGGACCTCCCATGTGAGGAGAGCAAGGTGACTTTCCACTGACTGGGCATAACCCCTTTATCTTTTTGCCATTGCTCTGCCAGCAGTCAGTTAGCAGACACATCTGTGCTGCCTCCAGCTCCAGCTGCCACACAGCCTCAGACAGGGGGAGGGGAGAGGGGCCGGGGAGCGGGGGGTGGACCAGAGGAAAGAGTAAGTCCAGCTGAAAAGAGTGCTGCTCCTGCACCTATTTTTCCCACTGCCATAGTCTCACAATGCTTCTGTGTATCATCTGATTGGTGCCAGGGTGAGACCAAGCTGTAACTCACTCCACCTAGCCCTCTACCTTTAATTACCTCACTGCCAATGATTTTCATTTGTTATTTTGTTATTAGTCCACATTACTCACAGTTTTGAACCACTGATGTCAGCAGACATTTCTCTTGTCCTCAGGAAACGAATGATCACTGCAAATGTGAGGAAAGGGTGAGTGGTCAGTGGATGAAACATGGAGGAGACCTCTGGGAGGACAGCTCTGAAAAGGAGTTGGGAAGTCAGTGAGGATATGTAGGGTGAGATTGTCAAATGCAGCTGCAATGTCTCTGTAAATTATTCTACTAATAAAGTCTCTGTTCAATTTTACAAGCACAGTATTCTTTTATATTATTATCCAGCATGCAGTATGTGAAACATCCACCAAATTATCTAACAGGAAATAATTCTATAAAAGTGCATAATAAATCCCAATGTAACATCTTCAACAGCCTCCTTAACAAATGGTCTAAGTGCCAAGGACTACGAGATTACACTCAGCCAAAGAGAGAAATGAATAAATAAATACAATATTGATCTCAAATTCCACTAACAAATCCACTTCCATTTGAACAAAAAAATCAATCACTCAAAGCGTTATCAAATTTCTCATTCTTATTGTCTTGAAAATCTACCTGCTAGCCCAGACTATGAACAAAGTAGGCTTCTTTCAAAATGTGGGGAGGGCAGGGGTGGGAGGAAAAGAAATATGTCGCAGAGAAGAAGACAAACATATGAGATCTTTGTGTACATATATCAGCCCAAGGAATCCAAGTTAGAATGCATTGTTCATTTTGTTGGGATTTTTTTTGTTTCATTGGGTTTGGGTTTTGTTTTGTTTTGGGTTTTGGGGTTTTTTTTGTTTCCCCCAACTGCAATTAGGAATGGACAATCTAACGCTAGGGAAAAATTAGGGCAAAATCTTCCAGAGACCTGGTGCATTCAGGAGCATGATTTCCATTAAAATTGATATGAACCACCTAAGTCCCTATCTGGCTTAGAAGCATTTTAGATCAGAACTCACTATGTGTCTGACATTTAGAACCTGTTTATATGTGTAGTAAAAGCAGATATTATATATGAAGGAGGGTGGTTTGGAGCCTGAACAACTCAACTTCCAGCCTATGCTTTGTTATGAACTTCCTTTATAATACTTTGTAAGTGCCTGGAACTTTGAAGAAGATGAGGGGCATTAACATGCATAGACATCCTCTTCGAGTCAGGTAGCTCCTGATCTGCACTTAGTAGTTGTTATGAAATGCTGAGCACAAGGCCTGTCTGAATTTCATCCTCTTCCTTATGAAGAGGAAGAAATGCTAGTTACATTAGGAATATTCCTTTGGACAAAGGATCCTGAACTCCTCCTCTGAGGAATTCCATCCTTTCTGAACAACTGCCTCTGCTCTACAGCCTAGGTACTGGCAAAACATGGGATATCCTCATTGGATGTGATCCTACATGTACCCTGCTTCCCAGGGTCTACATCTGTCCCTCAATCTAGGCAGGTCTTTTTTAATTCTCAGGTCTGGTAATCTGCCTTTGCTGTGAGGGAGAGACCAGCTGGCCACGAGTCCTGTTTTCACTTCTCTGTCTTCACCCGTGAAATGGAATTTGCAGTGCTTTCCTGACTTGTGATGATGTTCAGAGATAATGCACTGAAAACCTTCAGGTGCTGAAATATTTTGTATTGTCAAAGCCCCATTTAAACATGACTGCAAGACATCAAGAAAATGATATCTCAGCACAAATTAAAGACAAATTAGAAAATGTTACCTACTCCTTCAGTGGAGGTCTTTATGTTTCCTACTTTATGTCTGACAATCATATTGATTCCTACTGATGGTTTCCTTGCCTTTCTTGAAATATTGATATTATTTAAAAGGATATTTAATTCCTGAGGCCTCCCTATACTTCAATAGCCTAATAAAATAAATCTCTTTTTTTTCCCTTTGTTATATAACTTTAAAAATATTTGGTTGGCTAATATGCAGTGATAGTGGGGGATTTCTACTCAAATTAGACCGTGATGTTCAGATCTGTATGTAGTCTGAAAACAGGCTTCTCCTAATGCTGAGACATATATTTCAGAGATCCTCCATGCCCATTTATTCTTTCAAATGTCATTTTTAACTCATTCTCAGCTTTAACTTTGGTTTAACTGCTGGAGCTGGGTGGGCATGTGTTTCTTACCTTACTTTGCTGGGATTTGGCACAGGCATAAGCGTCCAGACATAAGAATCCAATTACAAGACCATACACTTGTAAAATCTTTTCATTACCTGCATGAACACTGCCACAGTCTCTGATTGAGGCCTCTACACAATCTTGTAGTGAAAATAATCTAACAGGGTCCATTTAATTTCAACTGAGAACCTGCAACTTACTGCCAATAACATCTCCTTACCCTGAGATGGGTAGAAACACCTGTCCTTTTTTCGCTTATCAGAACAGGATATAAAGGAGCCCTCTGTAAATGAAAGTCAGTCCCTGAGTGTCTTGCCTGAGAAGTGGTAGATGCATGTCCCTGAATAACTGAGAATTTGAGAGGAAGAACAACCTGGTTATAGGTGATTAGATCTGATGAGAGGATTTTGTGAAAATTGTTTATAAAAGACAGGACTTTGAAAAGAAATGGTGGAAAGGACTGCCAAGCAACTTACGCTGCATAAAAAGACATGATCTTGTAGAATCTCACCTGAATAGAAGTGCTTGCATCGTGTGGGGGAACATCTATAGAAGGTTAGAGAGCATTTCTTCAGCATAAATTCAGAGGTTGTGCCTGCTTTCCATATGGCAGTTCCAGAGCTTGCCTCAGTTTTGGTTAGAGTTGGCCCACAGCAACACAAAGAGTAACAGCATCTACCTTGGTTGCATTACTAAGCCACTGGTAATGACCTTGGCTTTTTTTCCTTTTCAGAAAAGTTCTCGGTCTGCTTTTGGGTGCCAGAAGAAAATACAGTTAATATACAAACTTCCTAAGGTCCTGGTTACGGACTTGCACACGCTGTCAGACACCAAGCAGGCAGCCAGACCCTGGGGTTAGCAGAGAAGCTCATTCCTTACAGTGGCCAGGGTAAACGTTTGTAACTGTCTTTCAGAAGAGCTAGTGCTGTGAAGCTTGCGAGTCAGAAGTGTGATTGGAGAAAGACCGCTGAAGCCTCATTTTGTGGATCTGATACTCTTGGAAAAGCTTTGAGTTATTTTATAAATAATAATAAACTTTGGAGGCTCAAAAATGAAACCTACATATCCAGATGGTTGGACTGCTGGACTGCAAGCCAGGGGTTTCTCAATTCTCTGTCTCTGGTGTTGACTCCTGTAGTGGGTCTCAGCAGCTTCCTTCATCCCTCATGTCTTCATTGGTGAAGGGTAGTAAAAGTTACTAAAGCTTTTTGAGTCTGTTCTCACATATGAATAAACTGTTTAATTTAACCTTTTTTTCACTGTGCATGAATTGTTCATGAAACAATTCTGATTGTATTAGTTTTTCATAAAGTATTCCCTGAATAATTTATACAAACAAGTTGCAGCCAACGAGGCACTCATCTATCTGTTTTAGCTAATTGTACAGACACTAGTTCTGAAGTCTTTGAGAACACTCCACAATCTTTACTGAGTATTTAGCCTCAAAATCTCTACGTGAGATAAGGCAGCCCTCCATTTTATAGCTGGGGAAACGAGGCACTCAATGACAGCATAGGGGATTTGCAATAACCCAGAAAATTCAACTTGCAACTTCTGTGTTCCAGACTAAATGCTAAATCTCAGTTATGAGTGAAAATACTGCCAGAAATTTGTAGTAATAACAGCAGCAGTGGCAACAGCAACGGTAACAGTAATTCATACCAAAATTGTTAAAATTGTTGTTACTCATGATCAGGAGATAATCAGAAACAGGTAAAAGACCAGTAAATAGTTTACCATTAGATGTGATGGGGGTGCTGAGGGTAAGCCATGTTACACAGACTCAGTGTATAGGTACATTATTTTACCTTTCACATTTAGTGACATCACATAACAAGCACTAAAAAATAATACCTGGACTCTGTTACACTAATACGTCATTGCAGCTGCAAATGGGCGAACCATCACGTCTTTTTCTACAACTTCAGTAGCGTCTCAAAGACTGAACTCCACTCTTGATATTTATGTTCATAGCTTGGACTAGAGAGCAGAGCGCCACTGTTGCAGAAACGCTACCCTGATTGCAGGGATGGTTGGAAATAGCCAGGAAAACTTGAATACCCAAATCAGCCTGGCTCAGAGAAAGGCAATTATCACCTGCCTTCGTGTTGGGCAGCGCAGACACAGCCACACGTCCGAGGTAATGAAGTTGTGAGTCAGGACTGCTGAGTTTTCACTTCACACAAAGGGAAGAGGAGTTTGAATTTTAATAAGAAGGCTTAGTCATAAATGCAGGTGTCCCTGCTTTTTCTTTCTTTATTTTTCTCTTTATTTATGAAGAGAAAGTGTCACTTTTTCTTTTGTGTCACAGGCAAGTCACACAGAAGAAAAGCCATTTTTCTCACAGCTGAGAAATGCTGGAAAAGAACACTACAGAGACAGGTATTTCCCAAGTCTTGGAGACATGCCCTATTTCATCCCTGCATCTTCCACATTTTCTAGTTCCTTATACATTCTTACTAATACCTACTTGGTTATTTCACTCACCCTGCAGGTATTTTACATTATTTCTTTCTGGCAAAGCTGTAAAGACTTATATGAATTTTAAACATCTTTATGGTTAAGGCTGTGCCAGCATGAAACCATTCTCACAGATTATGTGGGCCATGCTCGGTCTAGACAGTCAGTCTGCCTCTGAGGCAGCATGCTCAGGCATTGGGCAATGGGTACAAAGCTTGTGAAGCACTGCTGGATACTTGAGCAGAGACACCATAACTTGTTCTTCATTCCTAAAAATGCTAGTGACAGGAAACTACATCAGAGGCTTTTAGAGCACAAAAAAGGGCACATCCCCTTCAAGATGGAATTAAAGAATCACTCTCTTTGGACACAGCTCTGATTTCTCATGGACTCTGGAACTGGCAGAAGGGTGAGGGGCAGGAACCTGAAGGTGTCTTCACCTCTGGGTCCAATTTATGGGTTCCTGTTTCAAGTTGTACATACAAACACACCAGATCCAGAGAACTGAGAATACAAATGCCAGAGATAGAAAGCTCCCTTCTATTCATATGGAATCCCTCCTGCAGCATGGCTAACAGGTATATACTGGCGGTGTTCGTGGGGTGGGTGCTGACCAGGAGCCATGCTGCTGCCCAAGGGTGCTCCTGCAGCTTGGTATTCACCCATCTCACTGGCATTCTGCTTCCAGTCCCCCTCCTTACAAATGCATTTAGAGCTTTTACTAGGTGTTAGATTACCTCTTCTGAGAAAACCAGAAGACAGCTCCTGTTTTTCTGCAGGGTTGGTTGTATGTAGCAGGGCTACAGCAGTATCAGCTCCTGCCCTGAGACCTGCTAGTCTGCTCTCTACCATCCAGTTTGTCAGGGTTAACTCTCCTTCTGCTTAATTTCTCCTTCTGCTGTAAAAAAGGTGTCTGTTTCCAGGCAGTAACTAAATCCTGCTTACTGGGAACTAGGTGGAGATGGCTCTGTTAGCTAACATCCATGTCCAGTTCAGTCTCTACCCGTTATGGTTATGGTCAGTGGTGTGATGGCTATTCCCTGAATCTGGAAAAGAGCCTTTCTTCTTATTGGGGCACAGGTGATCTCACATGCTGAATGACAGGGTTGCTCTTCACTCACTGAATTCATAAGATATCAGCCTGCAGCAGGGATCTTTTATTTTCTTATTCATCTCTCCTCTCTTCTCTCCTGCCTCCCATTCAGAGAAGAGACAGCTCTTTCCTGTCACCTCCCATTACATACATAGAAAGGAAAGTAAGAAGAAAATGATCCTCAAGTTGACATACTCCTGAAGTTTCTAATAAGGCTGTAAGTTGATCATATGAGAAGCATGTTTAGCTAGGCTGTGCTAGGGATGTTTACCAGAGCATTTGTCTGCAACAAATAATGTGAGAAGGACTCTAAGATCAGAGTGCAGAAGGGACGAGGTGGGGTGTAGCCTGAGAAAGGACTGGCAGCTAGTACAGGGAGATCACATCTACAGAGGGCTGGAGAGCCCTGGGAAGATGTACACCTGCCACAATGTCCACAAGGCTGAATTTGTCTCTTAGCACATGGATGAATCCATGGAGTCAAGAAAAAAGTGGGCTGTTTAGAGGAATTTGCTTCCAAAACCGTCACCTGCCCTTCAAACAAACTCCAGTGCAGGAGCTGGGCTACAGCTGACCAGCACAACATGATTAAAGTCAGTGTGAGCCTTTCTCCTTCAAGCTACCCTCTTCCCCTCTACCTACCCCTGTCTTCCCCTGATTTCACCAATACAATAAATTGATAGCAGATAATCTGGCTTCTTTCTGTCAGCCTGCCAAAGTTAGCACCAGTCACACCAATGTGTCGATCTTCTTAGCATCCCATAGCTAGGACAGAAGAGATAGTCAGGTTCCTCTTTTTTATTTCCTTCACTAAAAATTTGCTCTGTTTCTGTTCTCTGATAAATTAGCAAGGAGTTTTTGCTGATGAGTCTTACTCTTCTCTACTGTTAAATCCCAGGGCTACTGAGCTGTGACAATTTAAATGAGTGAGATTTCTGAAAACTGATGAGTGCAATTTTAAATGTCTCATTGAAACATATAACCAAATCCTCCTTAAAGCTGCCTGCAGGACAGCGATGTTCCTTTTTGTGGATGTGCTGGCATTTCTCTCATTGTGAGGAATCCGATTAACTCAATGAAACTCATAATGCCAATGGGCTGTCAGTCTCTGCTGTTTGTCATGGACTATCTCCAGTGGATACCACCAGTAGCCCTTTAGATATCTGTGTAGCCATGTGATAACTGAAATGGCAAGATGTAGATCCATCTTTCAAATATTGCTGTAGCATGCAGGTTTAGATGATTATTATGGTTCATCTGTGATTTCTGAAATTACTTAGCACCAAGTGTCCCTGCCTGGAATTTACTCTTCTTTCTCTACCTGTTTACCCATACTGAGTTCTGAATGTTCTAAAACAACTTTATCCCAAAATGTTCAGTGTCTACATGGCCCGATTAAAAAAATGGTAGGAAAGAAGACTTCTTCCATGTTGATTAATGGGAAATTACTAATCTGTGGCACTGGAGGACTTTTCACCTGTCTCTGTCAGGGGCTTCCTCTGTAACCTGAATGAATCCCCCAGAACCAAATTCAGGTCACTTATTTCACTGAAACAGGTGTTTAGGTGTTTATTAGGCCAACCCCCCTCCTCCCCTGCCATCCCCCAGTTCAGGACAAAACCAAATGCTTCATCCCACCTTGTCTCCACTACTGTGTCATCATCATAGCAGTTCCCCATGGGTGGTACCTAATGAGGATGGATGCCTAGCCCTGGTGCTATCAGAGTCTAGGAGCTGGATTTATTACTAGCTCTAGGTTCTTTTACTGTGTAGAAACCTGTAACTCCACAAGTCACTGAGTTACAGTGTCAATGCAGAGAACTAGACATTCGTAGCTCTGCTTCACTTGACGTATCTCACATTTCTTCTTTAGGCTGAGAAAGATGGGACGTTGGAAATACTGATTTCTCGTTGCCGGCTCATGGTTGCCAGCAGTCTAAGTTCAGGTGGACACCATCCTCTGGTCCCCTTATGCTCTTCAGAGCTTCAAGGCTTGTGGCAGCTGAGATTTTCAGTTCTGAATCTCTCTTCCCATTTCATCCTTTTTTCTCCTGGGACAGGCTCAATCTGTGCTCATGTCTCATTCACACTCAGGTATAATTGAGGGCTTCTCATACCCTGAGACTGTGAGTGAAAGTCAGGGATTACAAAAATAAGACAAATGTAACATCTGAGGGATAACTAAGGATGAGACCATGGAAATGCTGAAGAATGAGGAGGAGTGACAGACAGTTTGGTTGGAAAGTATTTCTCTGCATTGAGGAGCTGACTGAATTTTACCAAGCTGGTGCTGCAAGGAAATAGGAAGTGCATTTTTTCCTGTGAAATCACTCAAGAAATTATTGTTGCTTTCATCCAGGGCCATTTCTGCATCTACCTTTTTTTTTATTTCCTGGAAGCTGGTGAAAGTGAACTAACTCAACATGAAAATAAATCCTAGAGGTTCAGTCAGTCAGGTTCTCTTTCATGGGGGAACTTTCTACCTTGACCAGAAAGTAAAAGGACTCCTTTGGGGCCAGCATGTCACAGAGGACTGAGGAGAATTACGTTGGGATCAATTTCTGTTTTGTCGTAAGTCACCTCTGGTTTTTCTTGCTTTCTCTCTCTTACACAATACTTTTATACATGCTAATGGGTGGCATACTTTGCCTTTTTTGTTTGACCATGGTATACTGATGCTGTCAGGCAGAGCAGGTGCTCAAGTGTTTGCTGGCCTCAGGGAGAGACAGAAGCTTGCAGGAACCCAGTGTCTTGCTGGTACCCCTGGCTGTTTCCAGCCCACTGTGGGTGCTGTGCTGATGAGCACGGCGGGTTAGAGGTTGGTCACCGCCTTGAGACAGCACTAGGATTGGTAGAAGATTCAGAAACGCCAAACAGGAGAGAAAAGTACCCCAGAACCATCCTCCACCCAGCCTTGGAGCTTAAAATAAAAGGGAAAGAACAGGTCTGCTTATAGTATTTTCTAACTCCTAGCTCCTTTAAAAAAAATGACGTACAGGCTCTGGCATACACTGCAAAATATGGTTGCTTGTGTAATGGCCACTCTCACCTCACAGCTGCGTACCATGACTGCTTTGCCAAGGTGCTGGCAAGCATCCTGCTGTACTTTCAGGAATGTCTAGTGGCTGCAGAAGAATTTCTGAGGGAAAAGTCTGGGGAAAAACCTACATGACTGTGAGATAAGCAAATGCGATAAATGATAATGTGCCATTACTCATATTTCTTTTTTAACTTAAAATATTAGAACTGTGACCTACAAGTCCAGGAGCAGAGTCTCAGGGTTTTTATTCCTTCTGCTTCTGTGGTATCTCTGGAGACCAGCAGTCTGTAATTGAGGTATTATTCACTTCAGTAACATGTACTGTTGAACCTGCCTCTGTTAATACCCAGCACCTGAGCAGAACACGTAGAGCTGCACAGTCAGCAGCAGAGGGAACTCTAATAACAGCCTACAAAGGATGCATAAACTCTGCATCAATACCTTCCCTTTACATCTGCGCTAGAGATGGGAGGGAAAACAGTACATTGATGTCATTTTCAGAAGCATTCAGCATCCAGGTTTAAAATGAAAAATAAGAAATTTTATTTTTTTTTTAGAAACAATTTCAATTTTACATGGGTCAGCTGATGCATTTTGTTCATATCTTTGAGCTCTCGTGTAATTTAACCCATCCATCTTTTTTTTTCTATTTTTTAATAGAGAAAGATAATGCTTGCACATCACTGTGTTACTAAATGCTGTATAAATACAAACGTGTTTAGTTAATTCATGGTGAATAATTCATTAGATGAACAGCATCTAGGATTTTACTTTTTTTTACTGTCCCTGAATTGCCCACAGACAGCATTATTTTTTGCTGCTGACTAATTTTTGTAAATAATCCTTAATCTGCATCATTCTCTGATTAGTTTGCTGAGAATATGCAAAATTACAACTAATTGTTGCTTTTAGTTGGACAGATGTCATACATTTCTATGCCATGCTCTTCTGACATGCAAGCACGTTTCTTTGCTCGAATGATCTTGTCTCTGAAGTTGCTTGTGAATAATAGGTGGGGAAGAAAATGGGGTGAATTCACTTGGTCATTCTTTTTATTTATGTTACAGTGGACTTTAGGATTCCCAAAGTAACTCACAGGTGCACAAAGCTTGATGTTATCCATACACATAGCAGGAGGCAATTCCTACAAAAGCACTTTGCATGAAGTAACAAAGTTCTTTGAAGTGTTACCACTAAGTAGGAGAATTTTAATTCCTCTTTTGAAGTATGGGGCCCACAAGCTGAGCCCGCACTGCACTTGTTGGCTCTGTGTGAAGGCACTAGTGGCTTCACATAGCTGGAGCTGTTGGAGACTCCTGTGCTACAGGTGCTGGAGCAGAGATTTCCTGGAAACCATGTAGAGGACCACGGTGGAGCAGGTATTTCCATGCAGCCTGTGGAGAGGAGGAGTGAGAGAGCATCTGGCTGGGTGCCTGGCTGCTAGTCAAGCTTAACCCAGCTGCAGAGGGACACAAAGTCCCTGAGTGAGACTGAAGACAACTGCCAGCTTCAGCAAGGAGATCAGTGAAGCAGCAAATAAAGAAACATGGAGAGCAGGGAAGCATCTTTGTTTTCCTCTCCTCTGTGGAGTTTATAGCCTAGTTGTCAGGATAGTTATGGAGAAACATCCCACCTGCACTTCATACTAGTTCTTTGGGTGTGTCACAACCAAAAATGCAGAAACTGCCCTTGGAAGAAGTACTTAAACAAATGATTCTCCCTTTCCATGAAAGCTGTGAGCTGGAAAGGCAGCCTCCTTGCTACTTCCTTTTATGTCCCAGTGAATCTTTTATTTATTTGTGCCAGAAGGAACATCTTCAACAAACAGGCTGTAGAGAGTTTAGATGCTCCCTCAGTCTGTGTTTTGGGCATTTCCCTAGAGCTAGAGAGAGGTACCTCTGACACTGTTCACAGAGACTCCCCTTGCTGGGCAGGTGTTTGACACAGAGCTTCCCTGCTGTCATCTGGTTGGAAGGGAATTGTTTTTCCTTTTGCAAACACTGCTCTGGCAAACGTTGTCACAGCACATCTTTGAATTCAGATTCTTTGGCCAGGCATACAGAAAACAGCTGGGCTTTTGGATCCTGGTGGGCCATCAGCATAAGTCCTGTCAAGACAGTGTCACCTCCGGCCATAGTCAGAAATGGGACTGGGAGTGAGAAAGGGATTAAATATTGAAAACTGAGGAACCTCTCAACATGGAGCACTGGACAAGCAGCAGTTTTAAGCATTGCAGAATCTTCATATGTCCCATTTTAAGTGCTTAGCTTTCTTTTTAGATCTGAGCAGAATTTATTTATCTAAGGTCAGACAGGGAAAAGGGAACTGGCTCTACATATCCTGATCTGCAGCCCAGTTGCCTATGCATGAGGCTACTCCTAGAGTAACTGTGGAATATTTTTGATGCTTCTGCTGCAGCTCCTTTTCTAAGTAAGAAGGAGCAAGGAGACAGAAGCCTGTGGCAAGAGCCAGCACAAGAGAGAGGGACCACAATTTTTGGTAGGGAAAGGAAGAGGAGAAAAGAAGGTATGTAGCCCAGATCGATTCTCTCCTGCAGACAGAAGTGTGCAAAAGGTAACTGTCACCCTCCATTAAAAACAATCACCATGCAGTATCAGTGTCCCTGACACCATGATGCTGAGAAAAGAGAATGGAGCCAGAGAGGGCTTAGGACCCCACCCACACTGCTAAAAAGTCCAGGATCAGCAAGCACAGACTCTCTAGCATCATCGCTGGAGGTTGTCAGGAAATGCCCATGCATTCAAATACCTCACAGCAGAGAAATTTTAAAACAATAGTTATCAGGAGGGGCAGGAGGGGGAAANAAATATATACAAACAAAAACTTGGGTTTCTGTTGAGAAATTTTGTCAGGGTAATATTTTTCTGAACTCTGCCTCTGAAACTCCTGAGCAATTGATACGGTTCAATTAACAGTGTGCTGGGAGAAGGTAGGTGACTCAGAAGGAAGGAAACATCCCTACTTTCATTGCAGTTTGTGGCAGGATTAGAAGTGGCTTCTTAGGAGCCTGAGAGAGCTTCCGCTGGCACATTGCAGGTTATTAACAAGGAAGATTTCACTTCCTATCACTGATTGACTAATTATATCTATATAGTTCAAATGAAGATGTTCTGAGACATCCCTTCGCAGCTAGAGCAGGAATGCATGCCTCTGATACTTGATCTCTTGTACTTATGGTATTCATGAAAAGGAGTAGTGAGCAGAGCCAGAATCAGTGCAGGCAAATGCCGGTCCAGCTCAGCACGTGCAGCCCTGCCCTGGAATTTCGGCCCTGCTCTGCGTAGGCATATGCAGATATGACCTGCCCTCAGATCCCATGCAGTTGTATCGTGCCCTGGGTCATCAGTAGCGTTATCAGTTGAAAGCAAGATACAGTTAGTCCCATAGTAACTATGAGCACCCCATGCCACATTATTTGGAAATGTAGAAAGTCAGGGATGCTGGAGAATTTGTGAACAGGAAACCATTTTTTCTTGTAAAAGAAACATCCCTAAGTGGGAGACATGCTGTCTGCATTTTGTCTTCCAAAATGCAGACCCTCTGCTATGCTAAGATACAGACTATACTGAGAACATAATATACCACATGGTGATTCACCACATATATTTGTGTGCATCAGATGCTTCAACAGAATGCAGACACACCCACTGTGTCAGTGCCAACATATGCTGGTTTTGACTTTCTTTTGGGGAAAAATTGTAACCCATGCAACACTTGCTTGAAGCATGGAATACCTACCAGTATCCAAAACTGCCCAGGTAGAAAGCTGCTCTATTAAACTGCCTGTCCTGCATCAGCCCTTTCCATCCACCTTTCTAGGAAGACTTGCAATCAATTCCTCTCCTTCCACTGTCTCCTTGTCACCTGGCTCCTGGGAGCCTTACAGTGGTGGCTTCGTTATTCTCACAGCAGTTCAGGCAAATATTGTTTGTGGAGTGAGTCACTGGTTCATACGCTGATTGCTATCTTATCACAAGCTCCAGTCAGAGCCATTTTAATGATGCTCAAACAGCTGAGTTATTAAAACAGACCCAGAGGCAGCCAAACATAAAGGAGCTGGAGTCGGCTGAAGAGATGAGGCTGTAGCACTGCCCTCCTTGTCCCAGTGATGGAGAGCCGCACAGCTGTGGGCACTGCTCTGGAAGTCCAGGTTAATGACTGTGGACTCTGGGAAGGTCAAAGAGCTCTCTGAAGACCAGGGAATACTGCTTATAATCTCAGCATTAAATTGTATTTAGAGGGTCTCTAGAGACTTGTCCCACAGTGTGGCCCCATCAACTGCTGCAGTTATATGAGTGTAAAAAGTAAAAATATGGTTCTGTCCCAAAGGAAAACATGTCCCTATTACAGAAAGTAAGTCAGTCACAATACAAGGGCTTGTGACACAGAGGCATGGTTACCTATTACTACTCTGGATAAAAACAGCTTGCTTATGGGCAAGGTCTTATTATAGCTAAGCTGAGGTCCTCCTCTGTTTTATTCCATAAGGATCAATTTTACTCTGGAAGTACTAAGTTCAATGTGAGAAGACAAGTGTTGTAGGACATTATACGTTCCTTGATGTCCCTGAGAAGAGTGAGGACATTCCCAGAGATGTAGTGAGGTCTCACACCACCAGAATAATGGTGGTTTGTGGAAGGGGCAGGACAGAAATCCTGATTATCCATTTGTGGGTGTCACAAGAAGTGTACTTCCTACATGAAGCAGGAAAGCTCTGTGTACCATAAAGGCACTGAGATTTTGATTGATGCCCAAGCTTTGGACCTAGCAAAATTTGATGCTTCTCCAGCTCTGATGGGAGATCACAATATTCCTCTGAGAAGGTGGTACTCCCTAAGAATGAGGAAAAGAATTTGCTCTCCTATTCCAGCCCAGTTCCTCCTGAGATCCAGCCCTGAACAAATGATAATACGTGTCTTTGTACTGGATGTACAAAAGTTTACACTGCATGATTCATGTGAAAGAGGGGAGAGGGTAGGAGTGACATCGCCACTTCCCACTTCATATAAAACCTTGAAAATACAGGGGCATGAATTAAAACAAAACCTGTGGATCTACAGGGGAAAGGTCCGTCTTTCCTCCTTTCAGAAAAGACATACTACTCAGCCTGAAAAATCTTCTCACTTGCACTTCAGCTTTAAGTCCCTTTGTATGTCACAGAGGAAACTCTTTCCCTTTATAATCTTCTTACTGGCCTATAGGTAATTGAACAGCAGATCCACACAGTAAACCCTTCAAAAGGAATTACAAGGATTACATATCTCATATTCACCTCATTTCACCCTTTGCAGATGTTGAATGTGAGGCATCAGGTTCTTCTTAATCCACGTAACTTGGATATGTGGAGTTTTCTGCCAAAACACCCTCCCCCTTTACCTTCTTTTCCTCTCATTTTCTTTCTTTCTTTGTCTAGCAACAGTGTCAGGAGAGAACTCAAAGTTATAGAAAACTTAACTTGAGAGGCAGACAGGGCTCTTCAGGAGGGAACACTAGAGCCTAGAAGAAAGAAGAGAGGGAAAGCAGGAAATATAAAGGACAGATTAATAGAGAGGATTTGACTGGTGGGAGAAGATCATGGCCTGATCCATAGGCTGGTATACATTAGTCTTTGTATTTTCTGAAGCGAGCTAAAAGCCAGATAAACATGAATCACTCCACTGATTGCCAGTAAACCTGGAGTGAAGGACAGAATGCGATCACATTCTACAGATATTTCATGGCTGGAGATGCAAGAAAGAGCGATGAATTTAATTAGTGAAGGCATTTCATGGAAGTAAACTAAAAAAGACATTGATTTTTTAAAAAGGAAAGGAGTTTCCTGAATGTGCTAAGCCAATGCCATCAAGAAATCTGTCAATGCAGTCATCTAATAGAAAACAAAGTATATTATCTCCTTAGAAACAGTAGACCTTACAGTAGGACTGAAATAGGAAAATCTCTACATTAAAAACCATAGGCAATAAGAACTTTTTGAGAGCAGTAACTTTCGCTTAAACCAGCTGCCAGGGAATGCATACAACTTATTTAAAAAGCTCAGCAAATGCAACTGAAATTACTTCTCTGTGGGCAACATTGCAGGTCTTCGCTCCAGTTTGCAGTAGCACAAGAAGGCTTGCTGCTCTGAGACCTGCTGAAAAGTCACAGCTTAGATAAAGTCAGTGGAGATGTGACCTTTTGTAGGAACTAAATATGCTTGCTCCTGTACAGTGAAGCAGTGCATTTGGTGACCACAGTGGTGGTGTAATGCCAATGGACAAGACCTCCTAAAGATGCAGAAGGTCACATCACTGTAATGTGAGATGGGGCAATAGAAATTCCTGGTTTCATGGCAGTGGAGTCAGAGCAGAAAGCAACTCTGCTGAACTGCTAAAGTGTTGGGAAAACAGGTGTATGAGCCATCTGGCAGCAGTTCACCAGTGTGACCAGGCTGCCTTCAGGACCTGACCTGCCGTATGCTGCATTGTGCAGACAGCACCTCAGATGTCTGTGTTTCAGGAATCCCTCCCTCTCTGTCCTGAGAAGTTTTCAAGCTGAAGTCCTGCTCAAAAGGGGTGTTGGAAGCACATACCTGAGCTAGCAGTTGGTCATTTTCCCCAGTGTAAGCAGAGTGGCACAGAGCTTTGCCTGAGCTTATTGCTAGCTGTTTATTCACTCCGAATATTGCAGCTTATGATGAACTTGGGTCAGCTTCAGTGATGGTGAGCCGACTCCTGAGCCTGTCTGGCTTTAGCCAGTCTATAGGCTCTGTAACTACTAGGGGGACTGTATTCACTATAGGTGATGTCTAAATCAGTTAGGAAAATAGTATAGAATGTCAAGAAAACATAGGCTTCTCAGGGCTTGGTCTCTTCTTGAATATGGATTTAGACTACACAGAAGATTTTGGAAATATTCTCTACTGAACATTTTTACCAAGGGAAAAGCATGAGAGTACTTGTGTTGACCAGTGTTTCTTTCTAAATTCTGTTTTGCTTTCTTTTATTTCCTTTTTTTCTTTTTCTTTTCTTTTTTTTTTTTTTTTCCTTTCCTGTAGTGTCAATCTGTCTCCATATTCTGGCCAGGAAAAACTCAGCTGTGCTTTCTGTGTTTGCAGGGAATAAGTAAGCTTTTACTTCTATCCCAACAAATAGAGATCATAGCCTTTTTGCCCTCCATTTGTTGTGGTGCTATTAATTTCTTATCCATACAGCTGCTGTCATGCTACTCCAGTGGCTGGTATTTGTGGAACAAACTGAAGAAGGAATAAAAACTCAGGGCCTGATCTAGTTTATCTTAAATGTAATTTCATGAGTTCAAAGAGTGATCCTTCTTAGGAACAGCTGGGGTACAAACCTGGCACTAATGCTAAAAGCTTCATACCTCACACTATGGTGTACAAAGTTCTTCCACAAGGGTCAACAAAGCTGCATCATAACAGAGATCTGCTCTGTTGTGCAGAGTGGTGGTGGTGTGATCCCTGGTTTGTCAGACAGCTTGAAGGTCTGATGATTTTAAAATTGACCTGTACAAACTCCTTGTACTGTGGTGGAGTCCTGACATGTGGAGCCAAGATGGAACTTGACACCACACTAGTGAATGGACCAAATTGAAAAAAGTAACCAGGTTTTAGAGGTGTTTTCTCATTTGCTGGGTTGTTATATGCACAAGAGAGACTTCAAAGCTCTAGCCAGATGGGAGTTCTGCCTGCAGATGAGTGGATGGATAGATTAGTAGTTAACCAGTAGCTGGTGTTGAAAGTGTAATTTCAAGCTCAAAAAAAAGGCTGGACTTTCATATACTCCTGTGATTTTATTAAAACAAGCACATAGCATAGTTAGGCAGCCTCAGCGCTGCCTGTATTGGTCATGCTTAGTGAAGTGCAAAGCTAAGAAGTCATCCCTTGTGCCCATCAGAGATCCTCATGGAGTTTTAGTTTTCTGTATTAGAGGGAACACAGGAAGCAGAGCATAACTCCCCAAAAGACAAGCTATCTGGGAAACAAGGCTGCTTGTTTCTGTCACTTTATCATGCTCATTTTAATATCCCTAAACTTCAAGATATGACCCAGAATTATCTATGATCAGCAGTAGGCAATAAATTAGTAATTCACCATGTGCTTGTCTACCTGGATCCTTAGTTGTACTATCCATTTTGCCCAGAACAGCCCAGGCAAGAGTGGCTGAAAGACAATTTGTACCTGTCCAAACTGGCATTTGAACTGGGAACCACGGTGAAGGGTGGACTTCTGTGATCCCATCGCCATGCTGCTGTTTTGTGCCAAGCTATTTCCCTCCTTCATTCTGTCCCTACCTTCAGTGGCATGCCCTTTAAATGCAAGAGTTGGGGGTAGCACTACAGTTAGAAACATAGAATCATCAAGGTTGGAAAAGACCTCCAAGATGATCTAGTCCAACTTTCCCCCTCCACCTTTATAGCTTTCTAAACCATGTCCCTAAGAACCTCACCTAAGTACCACCTCCCTAAGTACCTTTCCTCAAATACCCTGAGGGATGGTGACTCCACCACCTCCCTGGGCAAACCAGGCAATGAATCTTAAGACAATGTTCAGACAATGGAGTCTTCATGCAACCCTGTGAATATTAGGAAAGTCCCTATATATACATTGAGGAAAAGTCCTTCTCATACAGAGCAATGGGAAACAAGTAGGGTCCGTGGTTAGAGCCAGTTGCCTGCATCTCTCTTAGGATTATTTGGAGTGTGTCCTTCACTCTGACAGGAATAGGTTCTATGAGAAAACTGTGTCTAGTTTCTGGTTCTGAGAAGGCTTTTCTCACTACAGTCACTAGTCTCTGCTGGAAACGTCCCACGGAAAGGAAGCCATCTGTGAGGACTGTCAGTGACAAAGATGCGCATCCACAAGCTACTTTCCTTGACAGTCTCTGCACTCCGTGCTGAAGATAACTGTCACTGAGGCAAGATTAAGGGCTCTTGACAGCTGACATCCCGTTTGGACTTCATGGTCATTGCACTTCAGCATTGTTATTTTACCCTTTAAGGTCTGCTCATTTAATGCACTGGCTTGTTATCCATGGTGCAGCAGTTCAGTTTTGTCCCACTTGTCTTCACAGGTATGAGTGGACTCCCACCATCCATCTGCAGAACAAGAATTGGATCATCTGTCCTTATCTCCATTTGTACTCTTGAGCAGGGAATGGAGAAATGAGAGACTATGATCATGAAACATCCATGCATGTATATAGGTAGAAGTAAATAGAGATCTACTATTCAAGAACAATATTAAAGTTACAAAGTCAAGCACTGAGAAATCAGAAAAATGTCAGCATCAGAAAAGCTCATGCAATCTTAATTTGACCTGCTTGTGAAAATACATTATAAAGTCTTCAATTATACAGTCACATCTTGTTTTGTTTCCAAGACCCTCTTTTAGTCAGTGTGCAGGGCAGTCAATGTTTTCTTGCTGAGTTGTTAGTCACTACCCTCCCTTCCCCATGTAGCTCAATGGATAACATTAGCCTTGCAGGCACCATATGCTGATCAAATCTGAAGAAAGAACGGACCATTCCTCTCTTCAAGTTTTCTCACCACTCTCATACTTCAGTGGTTCAAAAAAATGTACCCTGATAAAGTGAGACACTACATTCGTGTGCAGTAGCAAAATTTAACTCTTATGGTCAGTGTGCATGCCCCAAATGCAAA
Source organism: Zapornia atra (assembly GCA_013400835.1). NCBI lineage: Eukaryota > Metazoa > Chordata > Aves > Gruiformes > Rallidae > Zapornia > Zapornia atra. The sequence continues at coordinate 197,911 of VZTU01003405.1, read as the reverse complement.
ATTCTGTGTTTGATCCATGTGGAAGTGAAAGGGATTCCAAAACACAATTTGTACAATAACAGCATTGCCAGATTCCTAAAACTTTTAGAAGGGAGGCAGTGGAAGTAAGTAATAGCAGAATCAGAAAGTCTCTAGCCTAATGAATAAATGGATGAGAGGAATAATTTTGGCTAAGCACACTTAAATAACCCAGAATTATTTAAAAAATGGTTCCATAAACATAATGTTGTTGGAGTCGATGTTTGTTGGAGTCCATGTTTATTGTCCTTTGATGACTTTTCTACCAAATGCACTTGGTTTATAAGCAGCACAGAAGTAATCAAGGAACACACTGAAATCTCACCCTGACTGACAAGCTGTACTCTTTCTGGCTCTGATATCATTGTTGATAATAGGCTCTGGGAGTGGAGCTTCACTAAGCTGCTGTTGACAATTCATTTGGCATATTGAAACCTGGTTTCCTCTCCTATGGATGTTTGGGCTAGGCAAGCCTAAAGGGGTCAAAAGTTCCCAAATCTCATTACTTGGTAAATGGAAGACTAGGCAGAAGAGAGGAATGGGGTATTTCAGAGCAGACACTGCTGGGAGCAAATTCCTAGTTCACGTGGGATTTATCTTACTTATCTTCCACCCTCTGAATCTGAGGTGACTCAATTAAGGTAATCTGTAGGCTCCCAAAGAGGGAGACGTTAACCAACCATCCGTTACCCTCTCTCTTTTAGACATTTTATGAAGATGGATGCCCGTTTGGAGGCACCCATCTTTATCCATTGACTATAAGGAAAACTTTGAGATTAGGTAAGATGTCTAATGTTCAGGTAGCTCAAATATGGGGAGAGAAATCTCTCCTAAGGGCGTGATGGAGCCTGCTTCAGTGGTATGTTTTCCATTCAAAGGACTAGGACATGCTTCATCTAACAGTTTCATCACATTCAACCTTCACTTGTATAACATCCAGACTTTACTCAGATGGGAGGAATGAATCAGCCTTCCTGGAACATGAAACTTTCTGTTACACATCAGTGTAGTATAGGACCCAAACCACTTTTTATTGGATGGCTAAATGTCTTTAACTGTATTGATGAGGGGGAAAGAGAAAGGTGAAAAGCTATGCACACTGGTGCTGCAGCTACATTAGTTCAATCTTAACTCCATCAGACTGTGTTATCGTTCTGTACAACTAGAAAAATGTAAGTGTACAGTTGTATGCATATCTGTCTGCATTCTGCTTTCAGTAGCAAGGAAGGAAGGACTCCCTTTTACTCTTCACCCTCAGCTTCCTTTCATACACATATACTCATGGTACACACATTTTTTTACCCTTCAGGCTGACAATGAACACACTAAAAGCTCAAGAGAAAATCACCTGGAGGACAACACAAATCTTCACACAAAGAACAGAGTACTTTGTGCCTGACAGCCTCTCCTTTTTCTGTATCCTGACAGATGAACATGGTACAGCATGAAAGTTGGAAACTGAAAATTAAAGCAAGAAGACAGAGAGGAAGAAGAAAAGTCAGAATGGAAAAAAGAAGTAGTGATTGATAACAATGTATTATTAATGTATTAAGAACTCATAGAAAAGAGTTCTTGGAACTGAATTTATTAATGACTTCAGAGTGGCATAATTTGAATATGTGAAAATAGAGCTGCCTTGAAAAAGAAAGCTAAAGCCAAATTATATATCTTAAGTATGTATAAGGGAGAACATTTTTTATTCCAAACTGGGTGGCCAAAAGCCTCCAAGATTAAAGAATTCTAGCAAGGTTGGAAGGCATTGACAGTGATGTTAGAGACTCTGTCAAGTGCTTTCTATATATTTTAATTCTTTTTTCTTACCTCTGTCTATCTATAATAGCCCTTTCAAAGTTCAAGAACACAACACTTCCCTGCTGGGATTATTCTCAGCCATGTAGCGTGCACAGCCGATCCTCTTTTCCTTCATCCCCACCATGACTTGTTCATCACATCAGAGAGCCTGGAATTTCTCTGTTTGTGTTCCTTCCTTCTGAACACAGGATTATTACTGAAGATGTCAGCAGAGACATGGTAAGCGGCAGGAAAAGCCCTACAGAGCTGAACATCCCCAAAAGGGAGAGCAATGAAGAGCAGAGAGCTGCTTTCAGTCAAGTTTGCTCCCCATTCAGAGAAATCAGCTGCATTATTTATTCTGTCATAGACTTTATGCACTCTTGGTCACCAAACCTCTTGGTGCCTCCTCTTCCCCCTACAAAATAGGATTGTCCATAGTAATAATGAAGATAATTTACAGCAGTGCTGAAGTCTGGACAGAGGAATGTTTTTCTACTATTTTAACTGGGGAGCCTTGACACTGTGCTGAGACCCCTCTATAGAGAGAATGATGTGAATAGCAAATGCAAGAGCCATTTAAATGCCACCAACAGCAATTCTCTGTTTGTTTTGGGGTTGGTGGTTTTTCTGCTTCCTAAATTAATTGATACAGGCTGCATGCCCATCCCTTTCAGGATTATTGTCAGCAAACAGTATACAGGCAGAGTTTTAATTGTATATTCGCTCACAGGAGAGAGGTTTGAAGCCTCTGTGCTCTTGCACCTGGGAAAAGTGAATTTTAAATTCACCTTCTGGAAGTATTTGTATTGGATAACTAAAGCTTGCATTTCTGCAACTGGGGAATAAAAATACTACCACTAATCATGGTGTAACTGCACAGCTCTCCTGTGAATAGTGAGCTGCCGATAAAAACAGTCTTGCAAGAATGTCATCAAATAATTTTGAATAAGAAACTGCTCTGAAGCAGTCACAATCTGCTAGTGGCTGTCTCTACAAAGCACAGAGAAGACCATCAGGTAAAATATTTACTAGCAATTCTTCAGCCAGATTTACTCACAAATTTTCTTCTCAGAAACTAGAGCTCAACATAACAAGAGCCTTCATTTTATGATTTAATTTCTCCCCTTGTACTGACATTTCTTGCACCTTTTTCTCACCTCTCACATCTTTAACCACAGGATTTGGTTAAAAATCTTTACTTTGAAGCAATATTAGTAGTGTCTATACAGGCCTTACAGTCCCCAAAGTAGTCTATGTCTGCAGCAGGTGAGGAATATACTTATTTTGGATGACAGTCCCAGCTCTGATATCCGTGATTAGAAGGGACTAATGGGCTAACTTACACTGCAAAAATAGGAAGACTGTTGTATTTGCTTTGCTATTTCCAGTCCGAGGCTCACAAACAGCTAAAACATCTGCAGAAGAATCCTAAGAAAGCAAGGAATGGCATTCAGATCTCCTGCAGCTGACACTGATCCATGAGTTACAGATCCAGGTATCCTCCTTAGAAACTGAAAATAAAACCAGAAGAGAGAAAAAAAACCACTCACAGATCTTCTCCCACTCTTCCTCTCCAACTAACATACGGATCATGACATTCTGCATGCAGACAACTGTTTTCTACAAAAGTACGACCTAAGCTTCTTCATCTTATAGAACCTTCACCCTCCCTTGAAGTACTGGCAGAATTATAGGAAAACATGGTATAGGTTTGGGAGACAACAATGAAGAGGTTGTGGTAAAGAACAAGAAAAATTGTCAGCTGTTAGTTGCAGTGTGAGGAGGTAATCAAGAAAGCTTAGAAAAATAGCAAAGGTGTTGTCTCACCAACTTCTCAGAGACATGCAAACACAGTGGTCAGGGGTACAGTCAGTCAAAATCCAAGGGCAGGAATCTCTGAAAACAAAGCTTTAGGCCCTGGGGTTAGGTTTTAGTTTTGTTATCTGCACTGTATTTGATCTGCCCCTTAATGAGCACAATGAGGCAGGATGCTCCCAGCAAACAACTACTGCTCTGAAGGTTTCCAGGATGCTGTGATGTTTCCTTCCTCCCTTCAGGGGCCACATGCTGCCTAGGCCACTGAGCATGAGTGTGTCAGGTCTGAGAAGATGCTGCTCCACATGTGCTTCCCTGCTCATTAGATCCAGCCTGATGATCTGCAGCAAGTGCCAGTTTTCCACTGTACTGCATCCGTGTTCTTGTTAGCGTTTCATTTTGGAGCCCAAGAGCACTTCAGAGGCTCCTTGCTTGAGCAGCAAGGGCCATAAATGCTACATACCAAAGCAAGAAATGGACAGGAGTGTTTGTCTGCTTCTGGTGATAGGTCATCTTTGTCATCTGGATGTGTGTTCACAGCCTGTTAGTTCCCAAGACTAAGTTGATATCGTAGGAATTACTATAAGAAATATGCTGCTGCCTAACTAAATGCTCTCCTGTAGGCACTTTGGAGGTGCAGCTGATTTAATGCATGGCTGCTGATTGGCACTCCTGCGGGCAACACATTTCTGCTTCATTTCCAGAATGCGGCAGGCTGTATGTGACTGAGCAGCCTGGCTGCTTCCAAACTGAGCATTTGTACCGATCCATGGGTTGTCTACTCTAAGCTGAAGATGTTGATATGAGTACAATTGTGATGGTGCCTAAATAAAGCTGTCAGGTGGAAAAAAAAGATTGTCACTGGTGAGTTTTTCATGCACTTACAAGGACTTAAAACTGCTGTGGTGAAGTGGGACTGTTTTCAAAGATGTGTTAGAACTCAGTGCATCTGCTCCAAATATGTTTTTACTGTTAAAGCCAAACAATTGTGACTGCTAATCCAGTATATCTAGCTTGAATTCTTTCTGAGCTAAGAGAGAACTGCACGACTAAGTCATAGGCCCTTGTGTCTGCTGGCACCTGCTGACACCCAGCTGGGGATGCTTCCACTAGAAACTCTCTGCTCCATGCTGTTCTTACACATGGTACAGGAAAGTCCCTGTCCTGGGGAAGTTCATCCCTGCCTTTAGGAAAGACAGACAAGGCAGGGAAAGAAGAAGCTGCTGTTTTGACAATGTTGTTTGACACAGGGCACAAGTAGAAACTATCTGTATCTGCATGCCAATATCCATGAAGTCCTTGTGTTGTTAAGCACATTGTAGCTGCACCATAAATATCCTGCAGCACCTTTCAACAGAGGATTATTCTGGGTCTGGCAGAGTTCTGCTCAGGCTTTCTTTTCTTCTCCTTTTCATAAGCTCTCGGCTGGGCTCTGAGTTTACCACAGAAGGCTTGCAATCTGCAGCTGTCACAATAACTTTTGCATTGTCTGCAAATACCCATCTCCTTCATATCCTTCCTGCCAGCCAACTGCCTGCTGTGTATGCTTTATGGGTATTGCTGTTTTCCTCCTGCTCTTCCTAGCAAACATGTTTGTCCTGGCCCATACAAACAATGCATCCTGTTTTGGCTGGGATAGAGTTAATTTTCTTTCTAGTACCTGGCACAGTGCCATGTTTTGGGCTTAGTACCAGAATAATATTGATAAAACACTGGTGGTTTTAGTTGTTGCCAGGTAGCTTTCCTTTTCAGCGTCTCACACCCTGCTGGATACATAGGAAGCCAGGAGAGCACAGCCAGGACAGCTGGCCCAGGGTGGCCAGGGGCATATTCCCTGCCATGCAACATCAATCTTCCAATATAAGTGGAGCAGCTACCTGGGAGGCAGGATCACTGCTCAGGAAGAAACTGGGCACTGTTGATTTTATTTTTCCTGCAGGTGCTGAACAATTGCATTTGTGCATCACTTGTTAGTTGTTGTCATTATTAGTAGTATTTTCTTTTGATATGCTATTAAACTGTCTATATGTCAACCCACAAGTTGGTTGGCTTGTTTTTTTCTCCTCCCCATCCCACCAGGGGTAGGGGTGAGCAAGGCATGGTGTGGGGCTTAGTGCCTGGCTGGGGTTAAACCAGGACACAGTGGATGAGCTGAATAGCTATAGTGAAAGACATGGAGAGAAAGACATTCAGTTCTTGTTTGGAAACCTGTGGTTTCACTTCTTGGTTTTGCTATTTCCAGGTCACTATTGGTAGCTATAAATGTGCAGGAGGAAGAAAATGCAAAGGGTTGCCTGTGTCATACTCTCCATGGATCGTCCTCAGACAGCACAGCCCAGGCTGGCTGGGAAGGCACAGGGGAGTGGTGTGCTTCAGCATCTGTCCATAGGCAGTAGAACTGCCAGCCAGAGCATGGCAGTGTAGCAAGGTTGGCTCTCCCCACATCTCCTTGCCTTGCAGGTGGCTGGACATCCTCCAACTTGCAGTACTCCCCATAGAGACACACATGCCTATAGGGAACAGCAAAACACGTGCTCTTGGTAAGGCTTTTTTCCCCAGGTTTTTTCTGAGCATCTCAGCTTCTTTTCCCTCATGCTACAAGGATCTCAAGAACAAAGAGGAAAAGTGAAAGAGAAACATGCACAATTAGCTGTGCTGAAGAAACCTAATGCAAAAATGCCACTGGAGAATCCAGTGTGGGGTGGATGACACAATAAAGGCACCCTGACAGAAGAAAGTAAGGGTGGTTTTTTTAAGGAAAGAAGACTGTGTGAAGGATACTTGTGAGTGAAGTGTTCTGTAGGGAGAAAGAAAGCTGTGTGTGAATGAAGAACATTCACAGATGAAGGAAAGGGCTGCAAGGAGGAACAGAGATCGAAAGGAAGGTAGGTAGGAGGTGGGGTGTACATACAAAGGGTGAGTGTTGGAGTTTCCTGTGGAGTTGGGGTGGGCTGGATCTGGGATGAGACAAGCCGTGGCAAGCAGAGAATTTATAGGGAAGAGATGTCCGTGTGTGTGTCTGTCCTACCTGTAATAACAGGATGTGCCTCCAAGTTCTGTGGAATCATCTCTGTCTTCTATGAGAATAAAAAGGTCTGGGGAAATGAAAATAATTTTTAAAACTTTAGATATAAAAAAGAACATGGAAGTAGGTCACACTTGTGGGTTTGACAGAGCCTGAAAGAAAACTTTGGCTATATAACGTCATTAATCAGCCCATGCTGAAATCTGCTGCAGATGGTGGTGTACGCTGAGCTGAAAGAGCTGAAGCTCAGCTGCAAGCTGTGGGCTGAGGCAGAGGTCGGTGATAAGGGCAGTAATACCTGATTCGGCAGTCCTGCTCCCAGAGCAGAGCTTGGCCTGGGGACTGACAGGCTCCCGGTGCTGCACAGGCAGTGAGAGGACACAGGGGGATGTCAGAGTGAGCTCCATGCTTCGTTTCTGCAGTCTTACGAACCTGTGCTGACAGAAGGCAGGGAAATGGGATGCTTTGTGTTGAGAGCTCAAAGCCTTTATGTTTGAGACTTCCTTTCCTGCTCATCCCACAAGAGGATATGCTACTTTCTTTGGCCTCCCTCAGCCTTCTGCTTACTTGGGGACTGTTACTGAAAAAAAAAAATCTTTTAAAAGGGCATTTTTAAAGAAAAGAAAGACAGTATAACTGTTACATGGGAACTCTGCATTTTGGTGTGACTGCCTGTATTTGTCATCTACATTTTCATATATAATGGTCAACCAGAGAACTAATCTGGTATTTAGGATCTCTTTGGCACTGTCCAGTTTATGTGGCATGAGTATAGGGATGATCCTTAGGTGCTTGGGAAGCAAGAATACATAACAATTCACCCTGTAACTATAAGGACAGTCAAACATACAATGGATAAATATCCTGAATAACCACACTCAAAGGTGTGACCTCCTAACCCCTTCATGAGGAGCTAATCTTCTTCCCTGGCAGGACTGGGAAGTGCCTAGAAGAGCGTTGTGGTTTAACCCCATACGGCAACTGGGACTCACACAGTGAGCCACTTGCTCACTCCCCCCGATGGGATGGGGGAAAGTCAGAAGAGTTAAAGGGAGAAAACTCGTGGGCTGAGATACAGAGAGTTTAATAGGTAACCCCCCCGCCGAGCAAAAAAAGGAATTCATTTGCTACTTAGCTATATTACATAGAGAACAGGCCTTGACTCTGTGTAAGCACTGCTCAGCAATAATAAAAACATCTCTATATTATCAACACAAATCTGAAACACAGCCCCATACTAGCTACTAGGAAGAAAACGAATTCTCCCAGCCAAAACCAGCACAAAGAGACATTATTTGTTCTCCCTTTTCTAAGCACCCTTTACTTTACAACATCTATTGCTCTGCCAAAACTGCATTTTTAGGCTCTAGTGGTCATTTTCTCTTTCAGCCTTGCCAACAATTCCTCGCTTAGTATGCAAACAGTTCCAGCCCCCTCACAAGGAGCTGAAAACATCTTCTAAACAATGAATTTTATCACAACACCCAGATTGTTAAGATATAGATGTCTCCTTAGTATAAATGGAGAAGAAAATGACAATCAAAGTTGTGCTTTGGTACTTCAGGGGACTCACACGTGCTATTGCTGCACACAAAGGAGATAGTGAAGAAGGTTTACAGCAACTGAAACAGTGCCAGGAGTCAGTTTTGATGGCTAAAGTGGTGAGACTTGTGTGGGGTTACGGTCACTTTGGAGAGACCCTTTAGGTGGGGGTTAGCTGCACAAAGGAAATGGATGAGCTGAGGTTCCCCTGCAACTTCCTGCTCCCGCTGTGCTGGTGCTTCTCAGAGAGAGCTCTAGTTTTGAATCAAATCAATCTTCTTTGCTCCCGAGCCTTTGAAAATTGTGTGAAGAAACTCTGTTTTACCCATTCACCCATGGTAGAAAAAAGGAAGACAGGTGCTTAATGACTGTTAATAAATAACACTTAATTTCCATGGTAACATTTAAGACATTAGGCAAAGACAGATGCCCCCTCTGAAACAGAAGAGTGCAATGAAAATGCATTTCACCAAATTGTAAGGCCTTATCTGAGGCATGTCATTTGAGAATTTTCTTGCATAAAACTCCCTCAAGAGTCAAGACAAAACAGAAGGATCTCCAGGGAAGATTCAAGACAACTAAGGTGTTAGTCACACTATAAAAGCCATCACACTCTCTCCAGTGGCTGGAGAGAGAGATATATTCTATGGGACTATCTTCCTTAATCAGGTACTGCATATTAGCTGAGTTGGGTCTCAGCTGAGGAGGTTCTGTCTCCACTGGGCATTCATCACCCATACTTTTTTAGCACAACAACCTGTTGGGTGCCATAATGAATATTGTGCATTTACATCCAATGGAAGGTCATAATAGTGCCTTTTTTTGTTTGTTTGTTTTGTTGGTGTTTAGGAAAAGTGAATTCTGTGTTCTACCCAGAATGGGTGCTTGACAAAGAGTTTGTGACTCCTAATGACATCAGAAGAACTAAGGCAGTCTAATGAATGAGAAGGTACCAAGGTAAGCACTAATAAACAGAGAAAGTAAATAGCTTCATTGAGCTGTTGTTTTATTCTGTCACTGCTTCTGGGATGAGGGAAGATGTCCTTCTCATGGTCTGGGTCTTAAGGACTTACTGTGACCCTATATAATTTACAGATGTGGCTCATGAATTTTTCTTAGAAAGACTTTTGGAAATGTAACTGTATTAATTTTATTTTTGCAATCAAACTTTGAGGGAACAGAAAACTACTCGAAGTGATGGCTCTGGCTTCCCAGAGGTGCTATGCTGTCATGTCCAATGCCCCTCTGAGACTTTAGGTGACTTAAATGTGTCACAGGACCCTGCCACTCTTTTCAGAGGCTTGTCACTTTGTTGTGGGATGGAAGTGGAAGCAGAACCTAAAAATGTTTAAGAAAAATGATACACTGCAGTTTCTTACAGTTTGCGTTTCTAATCCTTGAACTGCATGCAAATTCCTCTTCAAGCCAGCTTTCCTGTATAGAACAAGATCCTTCTTAGTGCCATGTCACTGAAGACTCATTCTCTTAGAGGGTCTCTGAAGTACGACAAGGTTTCTTTGTTGGAGAATACACTGATGTGGCTCTTCCTTTGCTAAACACAAGATTTTGGATTTCAAGTCCTTTCCACATTCTCCAACATAGATTCCTGATGTGGCTTCCTGATTACTTTCAAGCTTAGTGTCAAAATAATAAAAAAACCCCAGTGGTTTATTTGTCTAGTTTATTAGCTCATCAGTTGAAAGAGCAAGAATGAAACAAGGTTTGTATTCCATCCATCTTGCTGAGCTTCTAGCCCTTTGTACCCCAGAGCCTGGGCTTTTCTGAGTTTTGTGTCACCAGGTAAAAACAGTAGGCTACACTCTACCTGTGCACTTAATACCTGCGCTCCTATGTTGTGCCAGCAGAAGATCCGATAAGCAGTTAGAAAGATATATAGGCCAGATACAGCTCCCATGAATCAGACCGGGGAAGAAAAAAAGTCATTCATTTTGTTAAAAGGGAACTTTCTGTCTTGTGAACTCAGACTCCTGCCTTCATCTGGTTTTGTTTTGTTATATTTTGTTTTTCCTATCCCTTCCCCTTGCTATCCCAAGACCACATGACTTTACAGCAGAGTATTTCAACTACTTCTTACAACTAATGCATTCAGATTGCGATTTTCCTGGAGGAAGGATGAAAATATATGGTGTGTCAAATAATATATTTTATCTGTCATCTAAACTGTACAATTTTGTAATATCCTTTTATATTTTATAATATTATCATGCATTTTAGATACTGTGCCACATTTCAGACACCTGCTGTCTGTGATGTATTATGCCAGATCGACTCATGCTGTAACAACTTCTCAGTTATTTTTACCATCTTGTGAGATGATGAAATTTACAGCCTTTGGCTGCTGCTTGACTTGCCTAGTGTTACCTGGTGGGAGCCACAGGAATAGACAAATGGTCTTTTCCATAACCACGTGGCTAGAAAGAAAAAGGAACTGAAGGTCACCTGGCTCAGAAAGAGGCAGTGCATCCGAAATAGTACTGTGTTCAGTTTCTCAGCAGGTATCCCAAAACAGACTTCTTGCACAGTAAGTGCATTCTGTGCACCATAAAACAGTTACCCACTCTTGTGCTCATTCAGCACAATTGGCTGGGACCTTAATTTGGCCCATAAGCCCTCTCTCATTCCTCTGTGGGACCAAGCCTGTGGTGTAGGGAGAGATGCTCATATGAATCAGCTCTAAGATTTGTGCTGAATGCAGGACCCTTAGTCCACATGAAGCTCTGAGCTGTACTTTGCAGTACATGTAGATTACACTAAAATCATGATCGTGATTGGGTTGCTGATGGTGAAAGCCACTAATTGTATGTGGCATGTAGCTAAGTCCCTTGGCGGTGGTTTTAGCTTGCTCTGCACAAATGAAAGTGGAGTGGCAGAGTAGAAGGCAAAAGGGAACAGATGCAAAAGAACATCTTATTGTTTTGCCTAGTGGTGGCCTTGCTGGATGCTGGGTTAATTTAGCTATCTTCTGGGTGTTCATGTCTGTTGGCCAGTTAGATGGCAGAGCTCTGGGTCTGGATGAGACTGCAGACAGATGCGTGGTGTTTGTACCTGTGCCCTGCAGGGAGGCATGAGACTGAAAGTCCCTCATGTCTGTAGCTCTTTAGAGCCAGACAGATGACAAGGCTGGCCTGGCCTTTTGCATATTCATCAAAGTCTCCTGCTAACTTGAAATATTCATGTCTGTTAAGATTAATTGCTACAGGGGGATGTAGACAGCTTGAGACACAATAAATGGCAATTTAGCCCTTTCTTTAGGCAAATCTGAAAGGCTTCTAATGTTCTAAAACTCAATTTAAGTTGCCTTGGTTTTGAGACAAGCTTCTTACTAGCTTTATCCTGTTGGAAATATCAAGAAGAACATGCAAGACTAGGCATTTCTGACACTTGAAAGTTCAAGAAGTACCCAGAATTTGTTGAAAGAACACGTTGCCTTAACATACCTGTCCAGTCTCCCATCTCAGGAGATGCAAATCAACACCACAGCTTTGGGATACTTTACTGGAGTCCAGTTATATCACCGAGATGCTTATCGATCTCTTGTTTAAGCCTGGATATAACAGGTACAGATGATTCAGTTTAAAGCAACCACATAATGTTGTTGGCTAGATGTCAGCCATGGAGGAGACATTTCCATTTTGTTCTTTTTAGAGATAAATGGTAGTGGATGGGGACATGTGATTTCAGGGACCCACAGCAACACAGACCTGAAGGTAAGTTACTGGCACTGCGGACAGAACAAGCTCAGCTTGAGGGATAATGGGATGAGCAGCTTCTGCAAATGTATTTGCATGTCTCAGACAAACCTTGACCACACCCTGAGAAGCTCTGTAGTGGAATAAACAGCCCTTAGGAAAGACCGGACAAACCACCTAGCTGCTTCGTGTGAATGGATATTGGATGTTAAGATCCTTCAGAAGCCTTACAGTCAATCTGGACTGTTAGAAAATTCACTCTCTCTTTACCACTCCATTGGTCAACTGACGTACCACAGCTGAATCTGGACCACATCTTCTGTCCAGAAAGGACATGATCTTTTCTTTCCTTCTGTGTGACATTTTGCAGGCAGATGCATTCCTCTTTGCAAGCTGCAAGTTCATACTTAGACTATTATTCACCCAGCTGAAAAATGAGAATTCAAATTGGAAGTGTTTAGTCGATTTCTAAGCGTGTGCCCTGGAGGAGGTTTTCTGCTTAGTGAGATCTGCCAGAAAATAAAACAACTCGGAGACTCCCATGTAGTCTCTGTGGACAGGTGGGCTTTAGATGGCATGAAGATTAAACCCCAACACCTAATGTGGTGGTGTTTTTTTTAGTATAACCAAAGTAATTTTTTGAACCAGCTCCAGTATTTTGCTTTCAAAGAAAACATAGCTTAATTTAAAATTAAAATAGATGAAGTTAAGTGTGTCTGGGGAATAGGCACCAGTACACATCTACTCTTCTAATATAGATTATTTCATGATGTTTAGGCTAGCTAAATAAAAGAACATGTAAATATCTCCATTGATGTACACATTCTGGATATATATTGCACAGAAAATGGAAAACAAAAAAAAGCACTAGAACAGGCAAATTCCTGAAATAAAAATTAAGTTTTTGGCATGCAAGTAAGATATTGGTACCACTGGGAAAGGGTCAGGATAGCTAAATAGCTCTGTCTCTCTGCTGGTTCATTTTTCACAGGCACTCTTGTAATACCAGATGCCAAGTTTTACTGGCCATCTTGTATGTAGACAGACATTTTATGGCCAGAACTAAGTTGATAAACTTTGTAGCTGATGTTTGTAAGGCTGCAAAATGAGCCTATCGTTATAATCACTTCATCATATGTCAGCCCTCCAGTGCCTGTAAGAAAGCTGGGGAAGAGCTATTCACAAGGGCATGTAGCAATAGGAGGGGGGTAATGGTTCTAAACTAGAAAAGGGTAGATTTAGGTTGGATATTAGGAAAAAATTGTTCAATATGAGGGTGGTAGATCACTGGAACAGGTTGCCCAGAGATGTAATGGAGGCCCCATCCCTGGAGATATTCAAGGTCAGGATTTATGGGTCTCTGAGAAACCTGATCTAGTGAAGATGTCCCTGCTTACTGCAGGGGGGGGTGAACTAGATGACCTCTAATGGTCCCTTCCAACCTTACACACTCTATGATCACAGGACTGCTGGTGCTTTAAGGAGGTGTAATGAGATAGCATCGGAGCTGTTCCTCCCCTGGGCTCTGAGGCTGTGATGCCAAATGCAGACGGAAGTGGTGGGACAGAGGGCTTTCACATACTGTTGAGTAATAAGTGATGCCAATATATGAAATTACTGCTGTGCAACTCTTGTGTCATTGGTCCACATGGAATCTATACATTCCAGCCAGATGTCCCCAGCAGCTGGTAGAGATGGCCAAGGTGGGAAAGTGACATCCTGTGGAGACAGCTACAGTGGGGATGGCAGGGAGATGAGCCTATGGATGCTTGCAGAGCCTTGGGTCTTTTTTTCCTCCCTTAGTGATTTCTACCAATACAGCTCTGGTTTTGGGTACAATCTGATCAGATGGCTCCATTATTATATTTTTACAAGTACTTCTTGAAACTTATTAAGTGAGCAGTCATAGGAAATTAGCCAAGTTTTATTTCCAACACCAGCTGAGGCAAGATACTAATTTGACAGCTGGGCTCTGCCTCTATTGATTTTAAATTCCAAGTGTAAGTGCTGTACTTTGGGGCAGGGTGTAGTGCACAGATGCTGAACCTGTGTTAACATGCGAAACTGCTCAGCCTTGACTGTGAAGCAACACTCTTGTCCTCATGATAATGATGCAGATTCTACGAGCAAGCACCCCTGAATTCTGGGTCTGGATGCATTAACATCAGGTATCTGAACAGTTGCACTGCTGGATTGGGATCTGTGACAGTTTCTTCATCTGTTCAGAGTTCCAGGCTGTAAGTAGGCAAAAGAAAAATCTCCCTGTGTCTCCAATGATGGTGAAAGCCCAGGGCTTGGACTGATTCATGCTCTAAGGTTTTCAGCAGCTTCAAGTCTACTCTCCCCTATTCCAACACAATTTGGGCATTTAAGCTTCCTGTGTGGTCTAAGGAGAAAGATGGACACCCCTCAGAGGCTGTGCAGCACCTGTGACTCTAACACTACACTGACGGAAATGAAACCATCTGTCTTATGCTTGGGTGTAAAAGGGGCAGAGGTTATTGAGTGGGGAGGAGATAGCAGACCTTGGGCAGCTGAAGTGTCCTTCCCCCTGGGGCAGTTATTGCTTTGCTAGGTTCTGTCTTCTGCTCAACATTAACCCTAATTTGGGGCTCACTGACACCAAGACAGATCCCTGCCTCTGGTTCACAACAGAAACTTCCTCTCAGCAGTGATTTCTTTGTTGCTCCAACTTGACTTTGCCCAGTTCCAGCCCTGCTCCAAGGGACAGGCTGCTGAATGTCATAGAATGTTTGTGTGGAAAAAATACAGTTCTTATGGGCTTGTTCTTCCTTCCCTTGTGTTAGTGAGGTATAACTGTGGCAATACATTTTGTTGCACTGAGACGACCAGCCTGGTCCTCTAATGAAAATTGGAACATTTTCATTGCATGGGAAGGGTTAACAAGGGCCTGAAAATGTTGGCTAGCCATGTGGCATTATGTGGATGTGTAGCTGTTGGCCTTGCAAGCTTGGAATGTCGGCAGCAGTCTGTGGCAGTTCTGCCTTACCCTGTCTCAAAAGGAGGGACTTGGCTCCATGCTTTGCAGGGATGTTCCTGCATGAGTGCAGCCTTCATCTGCTTAGGGATGCCAGCTCCCTAAGACTTCCGTGCTGCTGGGGCAGCATAAGAGAAGCTGACTCTTAAGTGTCAGTGTGGTCACTCATTCGAGTAAGCATTGCTTATGTGAGTAAAGGTAATAGAAGTTGTCCCTCTCTGAATTAAAGTAGTACCTCTCTGAATTAAAACAGGAAGTGGACTTGTAAGAGTTGAAATCTGGAGATAAATAGTTTTGCCTTTTCCCATAGACTCTGTGTTTTACTGGATCATTCCTTCAACATCCCTAGTTTCAGGTTTTGCCATTTGTCAATGCACGTGCCTAGCAGCAGCACTCAAAATAAATTTATAGCTATCCTTCTTAACTGGCTGTCTGTCACCGTGTAAGATAGCTTGCAGGACCTAGATCCCTGTGGTAATTTATCCTGATCTGTTCTTGTTACAGTAAACATTAAAGGTTGTCAGACTAGCAGATTTTGCAATTTACACAAATTCTAGGAAGATTAAAAAATAAGTCTGTTGCATGAACCCTCTCTACTGCAATTGATGTGGCAATTGCATGCTGTATTAGAAGAAGAGAGGAATGAGGGGAAAAAAAAGTCTGCGGAGCTGTACTAAGGAAATCCGAATACACAAGTTTCCAAACAGCAATTAAGAAGAAAAAAATTGAGAGCTAGTGGTTTCCCAGCTGCCAAATGCTAAATACTATCCAGGGGTTATTGACTATCTGATTAGAATGAAATGGAGCTGAAATGCAATTGATTCAGGAATAAACAATGCATCTGTTTAGGGTGATGGCCACAGAAAGCGTAAGTGGTGAAAGAGTCCCCAGTCAATTTATCAGGGGTTTCTACAGCAGTTGCTCATATATATTCAGTATCTTCTCTCAGAATACACCTTCTCTCTACTCCGTACAAAAAAGCAGCTTCCCATCCAATCTTTCGGAAATTGAAAAAGGCCCTGTGTACATCACAGTCACTCACATCCAGCAAGTGTTCTACTTAGAGCAGGGAAAATAGCATTTGCCTTAAAGCTAATTTGTTTACTTTCTTTGTACCTCTTGGACTACTCGCGAAGGTGGCATTTTCTTCCTCTCTGAACATTCAGTTTACTTGTCCTTACATGTTACCCTTTTCTTCCTTGTAAACAATCTGAAAGAGTAGAGGGAGTTGAAGGGCCTGTGCAAGACACTTCTTCCTTGCTTATATTACTCATCTGGAAGATGTTTTTTCTTGGATTATTCATATATGACTCCAGCATCCTCTTTCCACAATGACATTATGGCTTCATGACCTGCTTATGGTGCTCTTTCAACCCTTTGGCCAACACCCTGGGCTTGTGCAGCGAAGGGAGCAGCCAAATCAGCTCACAGGTCCCACAGGAAGAGTTTCACCTAGGTCTCTTCAGCTTCATCGGTTCCGTGATGTGGCTGGCTACATGGCCAAAGAGGTGCTTGTGTCAGGGCAAGGGCAGAGACAGGAGCCACAGGACTATCTCTTTCAGCATCGGTGACTGGCTTGAGCCGTTTAAGTAACTACAGCTCAAGACTTCCAAGAAACACCATCGCTACCTGTTTTTCTGAGATGCACACAGTTCCTAAGTGGTGTAGGTGTATTGAGCTTCATTTAGTAACAACAGATCCTATAGCTGTATATTTTCCCTATCGGGTTTTATCAGGAGCAGGTCTCCTACTTTAAGCTTTGCATCTGTCGAGCTGCAATTGGACAGTTAAAGAAGACAAAGGTCTTTTGGTGAGGTATTTCTCAGCTTTACATGACCACTTGTATATATTTATTTTTAAATTGATTGATATTCTCATCTGCTGGCCCATAAGCTCCTGGGCTTAGTTTATGCTAATGACTGACAAGTTTTGCAATTCATCGAGAGCTAAGAACAGACTGTATTTGGTGAAGAGTGCTGTTAGCAATCTGTATTACCCTCTCCCCAGTCTGTTTTCTTCTGGGTAGGAAAGAATTGGGAAAAAATTATGCTTTAAATCTTAGCATATCCCAATAGTTTAGAAAGGGATGTGTGCTACCATTGTAGTTAGTTTTTTCTTCCAGAAATACAAACTGGAAAAAAGATGTTCTTTACCTTGTATGCCTTGGCCTGTTGGCTTGTGGTTTGAGTTAAAAAATAAGTATCTTATGAATGATAACTAGATCTAGCTTTGTCCATTTAAAAAAAAAATTAAAATCAAGCACAGCTTTGATTACATGTTGATTTAGAAAAGTGGATTGTAGCAAACCGCTATCTGGGTGATTAGCCAGTGAGTTACAAAGCAAATGTAAGATATCTACAGGTAGTAGAATCATAAA
Organism: Zapornia atra; assembly: GCA_013400835.1. Taxonomy (NCBI): domain Eukaryota; kingdom Metazoa; phylum Chordata; class Aves; order Gruiformes; family Rallidae; genus Zapornia; species Zapornia atra. The sequence goes on along the minus strand of VZTU01003405.1, from coordinate 180,632 downwards.
CGGAAGTGAGGCCTTGGTTTTTCTCCCTTTTTTGGCATTAAGAGGTTAAGATAAGTTTTGAGGGTGACCTGCACGTAACAGAAGAGGATTATTTTTATCTAACATAGAGAGGCATATGAATATTTGCCACCTAAAAGATAAAATTAATCAAATTCAAACCACAAACTGGTTTTTGTGTTTTTATTTTGCAGAGAGGTTAATTAACTACAGGAAGAGTTTATACAGTTCTATGATGGAATCAGTAACTCTTGAAGTCTTTACATGAAAAGCTTTCTAAAATATATGTAATTAAATAAAATTTATAAGCTCAGGTGAAGGCACACTTTATGGAATTTGGTGGCTTGCATAAGTCAGGCTACAGCTTGATAAATGTGTCTTTCAGCCTTTAAGTCTTGGCTATGAAACTGCAGTCATAAGGGCTGGATGAGCTGACTTAATCTAGTCCAAAAAGTTGTTACCAGAACGTTCTCAGATCAGAGATTGTCATAAGAAGAATCTCAGTTTTGAATGAAACATGAAGAAATACTTATTTCTGGATTGGTTTTTTTTTTAGGAGCTGGGTTATAATAGGAGGATAACAGGGGTTATAAACCTTCTACAACATTTTAGGAAAAGAATCATAGCTGTCAGGGTCTTCCAGCCCTCAGCCTTCATCTGTGTGCCTCCACTTCATCATGTGGTTGGATTTTCTGCTGAAGGTTGAACCTTCAAATGGGTACAGCAATTTGTGTCCCATTTCCCAACCCCAGATAAGTAGGTTGATAACCACCAAAAGTTTGGTTTGTTTTTTAACAGTTTGCATCTGTGAGCTCCTCCTTTCCAAGTCTCCCTTGTTTTTTGTGTTCTGGCTTGTAAGAGGAGGTAAATTTGGAGTCAGCTGAGCTCAGTGAGCATGCTGTGGGACCCCAGTGAGGTCTGAGGCCTGGGGGAAGGACAGCCTAAAGAGGTTGTGCACAGAAAATATAATCTCAGCTTGGTAAAGCACAAGGGAGACAAAAGGAGGAAACCTCATCTGTCAATGGTTTGTGGCTGTGTATGCCATCGGCATGTGCTGATCATCCCAGTGAGACAGGATCTCTCATGCTTTAACTTGGATCTTTTTCTCTTGTATTTGTTTCAAGAACAAGAATTTACCTTACTGAACAGTATTCCTGAGCCAAAACCCAGTAATTAATGACTTGCACCTGAGATATAGGTACATTATAAGACTTTTAAGAAACTGAAGTAATTTAATTGGGCCTTAAAATGGACTTCAGGCATTTTGTGCCTTACGAAGGCCACCTCTACTTTTGAAGCTGCATAAAAAGATTTCCTTGTAAATGAGAATATATTATTTAATTTTTAACAAGAAAAACTTCTGGTACCATGCAGAGACTTTTTAAGCGTTATTCTCTCTGAAGGGTTTTACTGGATGCAAATGAAAGTAAAAGGAGCTTTTTCAAACTCGGGGTGGGGGGAGAGGGATCACTTTTGAGTTCCAAGTATTTTAATGTTTCTATTTTGCTTGCTTTTCATCTATGGTTAATAATATCAGAAAGGATTTCTGCAACATGGTTGCTATGGCAAAAGCAGACCTGTGTCCCGTCGCACAAACGTTGAACTGCGATTAACTGTTTAATGTTATCGGGGCACAAGAAGGTATGAATAGCACATTAACACCTTCAGAATCGGCAGACTTTCATCACAGTGGTGCTAGGCAGAGATTTTTTCCCTTTCATTAGACAGACTTAGGGCTGTCTAATAGTGCACATCAGGTAGCCAAATGGATACTGACAACGCTTTTCCAGGCCATCTTGCTGAACTTAGAAACTCATGCATTTGAGGGCCAGAAAGAGATTTGTCTAATGTTCTGCCTGGAATGTTTAACATAAATTATACAGTTTAAATGAAGAGAAAATTATAATCTGTAGCTAAGCAATTTCTTTTCTCAAGAAACATTTCTAAATTAAATTTTTAAACCTAAAATGTTGGAGAGTTCATTGTGTCCCTTCGGAAAAAAACAAACAAAACCAAACCACAACCCACAAATAAACAAATTAACTATTATGCTATTAAACTAATCTGTGAGCTAAAGGAATAAAAGCAGAATGTGTTTTCTTTTGTGGGTGGGTGGCTTTGTTGTTTGTTGCCTTTTCTTTTTTTCTTTTTAAAAATTTTTATTAGTTTCTGACACTTGATCTTTTTGGGCCTCTGTTACCTAGACTTGTTACCTAGAGAAATCTGCTGTTTTCTCCCTGTCCTTTCTGGTTGCTTTTCTGTATTCAAACTTGTGAGGTATATCAGTACAATGAGAGCAGACTGGGGCTTTGTTGCAGTGAATGGCTTTCCACTATGCAAAAAGAGATGGTCTCTGCCCTTGGATGCTTATATATCAGGGACAGTAATCGATCTTGGTGAAGAAAATAAATCACTGTTGTCAGCAGCAGTATCAGGATGCTGACAGCTGGTTTTGTTGTTGTTGGGTGTTTTATTCATTTGGTTTTAATATGTACATTGAATTAATTTAAGAAAAAAACAACTAGTGATTTAAGGAGAATAATTTATGCCAAATTTTCAGATGGTATAGATCAGCACAACACCACAGATTGCAATTTAGTGACACAAGTTTCAGTTAGCTCAAGATTTCACCTCCCTCCTCTTTTCAAAACGTGTTACCTCCGCAAAGACAGGATTAAATGCTTCTCGGAGTACTTTTTTTAAAATTAGGGTAAATTTGCAGGAGACGCTGGCTGGGTGCCCATGGATGACCTGACGTATTGCATGGGTTTTAGGAGAATCTGTTACTTTATTATAAAGGACTAGTGTATAGACAAATTTTTTAGTTTTGTAGGTGTACTTCTTTATATATTGCATCATCCACGAACAGAACACTGATCTCTTTGAAAAGCGTAAACGCTGCAGGCTCCACCAGTGATATCTTGCTTCATGTTTCACCCTATGAAATAGAATTAATTGTTTAGTGTTGTAGTCTCTAAAATAGTGTTTTGAATTACTTCTCTGATTATAGATTTTTATCTCTCTTCATATCAGCCTGCCAGCTTTATTACTTTTTTTTTTTTTTACACATAGCTTTATTCTTTTCCTACTTGTGGAACTTTACTTCAAGTGTGTTAAATGAACTCCACTTCCACTGATTATTTTTTTTGCTCTGCATTCGATCATGAATTAATGCTGGGTATGGTTTTTCCCTACTAAACTGCAAACCCTGTTGAACAGTCTGTAGGTGAAGAATCAGCTGAAATAACTGGTCTGAGATAGTATTTGCCAAAGAGTGAAAAATTAGGACAGGGAGAAAGGGAGGTATAATACAAATTCTGTAATGAACAGGTAGAAAAAGAGCAAGAAGGGCAGCACGAACACCAAGCACAAGTGAACTGTGGTAGGATGGAATTAATTCTCCAACTACTTTTTCTTCTAAGTGAAAAAGACTCTGGAAGCCTTGAGTGGTGACATCTCTGAGTGACTCCAGCCAGTTGTGGTCCTTGAAGGTCTGTTTGCCTGCAGTACTGGGTGGATATTTTCAGGCAGGAAAAGTCAAGCTGTAGAAAAAGATTATTTTCTGTCTTTCAATAGCCACTGAGTAGTGAACAGTGGCCCAAGTAGGGTAAGATGGTGACTATATTCTTAGGCCATTTGTGTATACAAGTGAGAGAAGCATGCTGGGGATTCTTAATATGTTTATTTTACAGTATTCTTCTGCATGTTTTTTAAACCAGGAATGCTTGAGTGGCGGACATGTGGATTTTCCAGGTAATTTCACTAATACGTGCCCTGGCAGTTTTGGCTTGTGCTGACTTGCAGTCTCTCTGGTAATGCCCAGGCACAGTTTGATGGGCAGGCTATGCCGAGTAGCATTTCAACAATGTGGCCATGATACTGTCTGCTGTGGATCCTTCCACCCTCTGCAGACCTTCAGTCCCAGAAGATTCTGTACTTTTGGACCCCTGTACATGCCCTCATGCCACCACCTGGGCATCCAGGCATGTCCCTGACTTTCTACTATAAGAAATATCTTTATACCTGATTCTTCTGATGCTATTCAATGCAGACGTCCTGTATTTCAGAGCCTTTGAACTGGAGAAAAGGGAATTAAATGAGAATTATCACATGGATCCCATATGGTGTTGTGGCCCTAGGAGACCCAAGACAAAATGCCATGAAGTGTGGACATATGCATACAGCTGGTCTGGGTTATCTGGACTCAGGACTGCTTTATTAGCAGAATGGACATAATCACTGCCACAAATTATAGTCCAAACTTTGGAAGTACAAGAGGAAGATTAACTTCCTCCTCTTCTGGTTGTTACATACGAGGGCTGGGTCGTGCTGTTATTTTTACCTGTTTATTGTTCCTGCCCATGCAGAAGAAAAATTAGTCTCCAAGTTATTTCAGAAATATCACACAGTTTTTTCCACTCCATCAGCTCAGAGAGGAAGGAAACCCCTGTACACATGCTTATACACATGCATCCATATACTCTCCATCTGTAGGCGATACCATTACAACATACTTCTAGGTCTGGGCGTGACAGTTATACAGAAGCTTATAAAAATCCTGTAATAATGAAAGTGTCAGTTTGTGATTCCAAGCATTCGCCTTTCCACTACTGCTAGAAGATCAGGGGTGGCGTGGTGATGTTGAAGGCAAAGATTCAGTGGAGCAATTAGAGCAATCCAGCAAAAAGTCATAGGAATACTTTCCCTGTGGAGAGGCCTTGATTTTCTTCCTTTTAATTTTCAGCTATCTGAATCATGGCAGACCTACATAGTACCCTTGCACATTACCCTTAGTTATGCAAGAGGAAAATAAGATTTGGGGAGGCAAATTATTTTGGAAGCTGTATAAATAAGGCTATGCTAAGGCAGCAACAGATGCACCTATCCACTTCGTACTGCTGACCATGCATTTGGGTGAAAGTCCTGTTAGTTAACACCAGTGAATGAACAGAAGGACTGTCTCATTAAGTTTGGACTTGGGGAAGAGTTAAAGGACATTATTAAATCGCTGAGGTCAAAAAAGGACCCCAGAACAAAGGCCTGAGAACAGATGGGGATTTATAAAAGAAGGAAGAAGATATGAGGAAAACTTGCTTGATGTTTTAATACCAGTGCAGCATCGTGAGGAGAACTAAATGAGAGCCGAGAAATCGTTCGCCACAAGATGGCAAACAGTCACAGTTTCAAGGCTCTCTCAGCGGGGGAAGGCTACCCTAGGGCATGTACCCTGCTTCCCTTCTCAGGCTAAATGTGTATCTTTCCAGGGGCAATTCCCATAAAGCAATTAGGCTTGTCAGACACTGAGGGCTTTGGCACTATTGGTGCACTGTGAAGCTCACTGAGCAGCTCCATACGTGAGTCAGTATCAAGCAAGGGCTTAGTCCACAGGCATTGAAACTGATGAAGTCACTGATGCTGCATTCAATGGGCTTTTGATCAGCTTCTCAGCAGCCAAACAAAGCAGGTTAAGCAGTCACTGTGCTGCTGGAGGAGTTTCAAGTAAGACATATGCTTTGGCTGAGGTTATATTTAGCTCTGAAAGCTGACCGTTAGCTTTGCTTACCAGAAAGTTTTCATTTGGCTTGCAATCTGTGTTGTTTTGCACCAAAAGATGTCCAGGGCAATGGATGGTGTTAGTGCTGTGGTTGCAAGGATCAATCACCTCTGCTTGAGGAAGTGAAGCTGCTCAGCTCTACATGTTACAGCCCTCTTACTGCTAGTTGGCAAAAGAAAGTCTTCTGTACCTCACATGGGTACGTTTCAGCCCAAACTTACACAGTAACTCACGTGCAGTTATGAGGTCTGTGCATACGTAGAGCCCAGAGTTTATGCAGTTAGATCTCCAGCTAACTACTTTCTGCCCTAAATGAATTCCCCATCTGATTGGTGCTTTTGCCTGGCCCCTAAATCAGACACTAATGGCTGTTGCCAGATCACACTAGGGGATTAGAATAATTCCCCTTTCTGCCACTGCCACTGGGTTTTATTCTGCTCTCTAATACATGGCAACTGACATGTGAAGCTTGCTACTCCGCCAAAAAACCCACCTCCACGTATGCTGACCAAGCAGACATCTATCTTTGGAAGACAAAGTGGGTTTAATTTTGTTTCCCTCTGGCTCTGATTTTTCTAACCAAGGACTGGCAGAGCCCCGCTTGTAGCCCGCTGCTGCGGGCCATGCTTCTAAACCAGCTTTGGAAGGAGTCACAGTTTCTGAACTGAAGGGCCAAGGGTAAGATGCTGACAAGAGAGAGGTCAGGGGAGAAGTGGAATGAGCCAGCTCAGGGATCCTCCAGAGCTGCTGCCTCACCATGGGATTATTAGCACAGATCCCTTGGGTACTTCATCAGGTCAGGAGGTCTTTTGCTTCCAAATCCTGAGAGAGAGCCTACAAAGCAAAGAAACAAAAGGTTGCTTTTCAGATTACTGAAAGTTACAAAAGGTTGCTTTTCAGATTACTGAAAGTTAAATATATTACAAAGGCTTCTGCTTGCCAACCTCTTTCCCACAGGCCAGCATGGTGGCCATGGCGGTGCCCACCTCTGAAGGAATGATCGATTCGCAAACAAGGGTCTAATTTTCTCTGCTGCAGTTGGGGGATGTTAAAACTACACTGCTGATAATAAGGTTTGAGTGCAACAGGAGAGGCAAGATGTCAATAGCATTACAATAACAGTGAGGCACTGCAGCAAACAAGGCTTTTTGTCTGATAAAGTGCAGTTTCCTGGGAGAAGTTGGAGGCTCTGAAATAAGCATGGTATGAGACTGCCACTGCTGACTGTCAATTTATTAACTCCATGTAGCCTGCTGGAGACCTTAAGTGCTCCTTGCAAAGCAGAATTTACACTTTAGTGCATATTACTAAAATATATAACTTATATTTAGATGGCATCTTTCATCTTGAAGGAACCCTAAACTCTTTGCAGATTGTGTGTAATGGAATCACTCAGCCACTGGTGACATATCCTCACCTCTGGGGCATAATGAAGCAACAAAACTGTTACAGGGAGAAAAGAATAACTTCTATTGAAGCCACATGGGAATTCAGGGGGCTAGAAGGTAATTATGCCAAAATGAAGATGGTTGCAGGCAGAGCTGCAAAGAGTAGTTAGTTCTTTGAGAATAAGAAACCTGAGTCCTGGCCAGAGCTCGCTGTGATTTTTTGCTGAGGCAGGAGAACAGCAGTAGCAAATGTACTGCTGCAACCCCATCTGGTAGGAGATTTTGCCTCTGCAATCCTCCAGGCCAAAGCTTATGGCACCTCTGGGGTTTGTTGACATGAGTGTGCAGCACTCAGCCAAAATGTCCATCATTAGTAGAGGAAGGAGAGAAGCAAACCTTTCCCAGGTGCAGCCGGGTGGGTTTGCTGTAGAACGAGGCAACAGCTCGTATCCAGGGATGTCCCTGCAGCCCACGGTGGCTGGTGTGGCTGCCGCTACCCTCCCCATGCAAGCAGGAAGTCAGAGGGCATGGCCTCTGGGATGGCCCCATGCCTGCCAGCTTGAGACCACAGCACATTACGCAGCAGAGTGCTTTGCCATCTGCTGTGCTAAATTCAGCCCCTTAAAATGAGTTCGATAATGCAAGCGGTGACCTTAAGCGTGTGAGGGCGAGACTGGGCAGGAATGCCATTTATGAGTTTCTGAACCCTGGAAATGACATCCAATGCAGCCCAAATTACACATATCTGTATCCTTGACACGAGGTGTACTTTGTAATGGTCATAATAACAATTATATAATTTTGGGAAAAATGACTGTAACTGCCTGGCTTTCCCGTTCCTCCTGCTCAAACTTCACCAGACCGAGTTTGTTACTACTTTGATAAATACCAAGTGTGGAGTGCTGGGCTTGTCCTTGTAAGCTGGAAATACCTTGTCCTCAGGTTTCAGAGGCAGACGGTGCCAGTCTGACATTTAGTCTATCTTTGGCAATAGAATTTGCAGCTTTTTTTTTTTTTGGGGGGGGAGGGGGAGGCGCAGAGGCAATCTGAATGAACAGGATTTCTGTAATTTTTGAGTCTTGACAGTTGCTGGAGAACCAAATGGATGCTAGGAGGTGTTTTTACTGGGAGCGCGTTGTGGTCTCTTTTTCCCAGATATATTAATTTTAAAACAGGGTTTTGCCCATTTGCTTTACTTAACTTTTGCTGTATCAGTAGAAACACTTGCTTCTCCTTTCTGGGGGAAAAATTCAAAATGTTTGATATTTGTTTTGACATTTTAAAAATGAAACTTTCCGATATTTGCATTTAGAATGACTGTTAATCTCTTCTGCATTTTACCTTAAATGTTTAAAACAATCTCCAAAACAAATTAAAAGGTTGACATGATTCAGTTTTTAATGAGTTTTTTAGATCAACTTTTCACTTCCATAGAAAAATCAACGTGTGTTGGGGACTTAGCAAATAAATTTCCCTGATATTTTGGGACTTATTGTTGTGCAGATTCTTGGTTTTTCCTATTCTCTGTATCAGAAATCAAAACAATGACTGAGTGGCATATGCAGTTTTCTGCATGATATTTCTTTCACGGACTTCTGAAGTACTGTGAGTCCATAATACTGAGTGAGTGAACATCCAAACTGTGAAGCATTAAGGTATCTGTAACAAAAATTAATCTGAGTGGAAGAAAATCTCTCATGTCCCTCTCTGCTCCTGACTCATTTCTCATATAAAACACCTCTCAACTATACCTATTTGGGAAGGATAATCTGGTGTCTGATAAAAAGCTGCTAATTCCCTTCTTGCTACTCCCAGAAACGCAACATGCTCAAATATGAGAGGAAGAAAAGTTTATTCTGGCTAAAAGCATAAATTATTCATCATTTCATCACTTCAGGCTTCACCCCCAATAATTTGTTTTGCTGCAGTTACATGCCATATTTTGGCTTTGTCTCTTGCTAATGCTAGCATTCTCTAACATTGTCTTTGACTGCTGCCAGTACTTGTTTCAGGGGCAGGATGCTTACAAATCCATAGAAATACATCTGCAACATGCAATTCATTGTTGCACAGCTCTTCAATGTGGAAGGAATGTAAATTTATGTTTGTCTCACTGCTGCTCTCATTTAGAATCTAGAGAGAGAATAAAAAGGATCCCCTGAGATGTTATCGATTCTGTTTTGCCCTGGGCTGGAGCAGAACAGGGACCCCACAGTGTTGTTTTCACTGTTGGTTCATTCTGGTTTTAAGGATCCCAGTAACGGGTCTTCCATCACTCTCTCTAAGAGCCAATTCCAACCCAGACATTTTAACGGGCTGCTTGTGCTGCAGGAGGCTGCGAGTCCTGCAGATGATTTCTCCTCAGTAGCACCGGGCATGCTCACTTGTAGGAAACAGGCATGGATGTCCAGCTTCAGTTTCCCTGTGATCATTCCTGTGATATTACAATCACTTGAAGGAATTCCTGTCTCCTTTGGTGCTTCCTTTTAGCCTTCCTCCACAACACTCCATCATTACATGGCAACACTGCATGCTAAAGCCCCACTGGAGTGGATCTCTGAGGTAACACTGGGAGAGAGAGACATTTATTACCATTCTTTATCCTTTTAAGCAGTTTTTATCTCTGCAGTTAATAAAACACGAGCATGGGCAAAAGAGATAAAGAGGCTGCAGACCTGTAATGCTCGGTCTCTTTTAGGATCCACATTTCTTTTGAGTTCTTGTAAGTACCTTGAAAAAAAGAGAACTGAACAGCTCTCTGTAGGAACAAAGAAACCAGGCTTTTTGAGGTTCCTGGATGAGCAGCTGTAAGGAAATTACTGACCGACTTTTTCCAGTCCCACGTAGGTCAGCCAAGCCCTGTATTGGCTCAGTCACGGACATTTCACACTGTCAAGCTTTTGGCTCAGTCTGGGATAATAATGCTAATTGTGCCTGAGGTCCAGCATAAGGTTGTGATTTCACATTGCTTCTTGTCGTTGCCTGAAAAGAAATTATAAAGTTCTAGTATGGTGCTCTGGCAATTCCCAGAATTTTAGGCAATCATTTACAGTTTTTTTCCTCCCTGTACACTAGGTAAAGAGGTCATTTATTAACATATTTCTTTTTCTTCTGTGTGACTCTTTTGGGTTTTGCCAATGGGACTGGAGGTCTGTATTTTTGTCTTTACTAGGAGCAACCTAGAAACAAGATTAGCTGATAACTGTGCTCCTCAAAACCGACTGCGTCTAGATATAGGATTATTTGGGACATCAGAATTCCTCAGGATGAATGGATGATGTAAATGCCACAAAAGGTTGGCCAACGGAAGACCTTCTGCTAATATCAGCTGGAAAATTAACTGTACTGACCATGTTTAACCACTTCACTGAATCCACCCCTGATAAGTGACCTGTAATTTCAAAAGCAGATTGTAATTTTCCATACCCAAAAGCATGTGGTCAGGGTGTCGGTATGCCATCCTTTGTGACAGGAGAGGCCAAGTCACTCGGAAAGTGCAGTTCTCGCTTTTCCAGTCATTGGCAGTTTGTCCTTGCTCTGCCCTTCACGCTTTCTGCCTCTTTTCTTGGAGATTATCTACGCTGCTGTAGCTCCAATTTGACCAGTAAGGAGACAAGTAGACCAGATTTATGATATGTCTGCCAATATGATATGTTACACAAGTTTACTAGTTAACTCTTTACGCAGATCTTAAAAAGCGGTCCAGAATAATTCAGTTTTTCTGATATATAGCTACTGGTTTGTATTCACAATCAGTTGCCTGCTGTCAGGTTGTGTTTTTGACTAAAAATAACCTGCTTCCTACTACATTTTTGTTGTTGGCCACAAATATAGCAGCTTTGTGGCATCAAGTCACCTTACAGAGTGGTTGAATGCATTGTAAGAACAGTGGTTGGTGGGTATTTTGAGGTGTGTAGGATTCTGTGTTAGGTTTTTGCTCTTTTTCATTGTTTTGTCTATTTTCAAATTTTGATGAGTAGCATGAGTGATAATTACAAAATTTCAGTATTTATAGGAAACTGTCAGTTCATAAGTATGTGTCTGTGCAGATGATTTTTGCCTGTGAGAGAACCTATTAAGCAAAAAAATTCAGTGATATTCTACAAGTACAGAAGTTTGGCAATTTTCAATAGCTTTTTTATTATTATTATTATTTAGAAAATGGATACATGTGATATAGTTTAACTCTATAAATAGAATCCTTCACACACATGGTAAAGAAGGGCTTTTTGGAGGGAGAGGAAAAACAGAGACAAGAGATTTAGGATACCAGGTACCAAAAGTCTTAACCCACACAGGTAAAAAGCTGTAACTTATGGAAATAGATGAGGTCTAAAATGAAGCATGATGGGCAATACGATAATGAAATCGTAGCCTCCATGTTGCTACCTAGTGTTAAATGAACTCACAAATGTGAAGCAATTGTGCCACCTGACATGTAAGACCATCTCCTGCAACAGCCCTTAGCCCACTTCTTCTGACTTGCCGCAATGCAAAGTTACTGAGAAGAGCCCAGCCTGGAGGTAGGTAGAGGAGATGAGATGGTCTAAGGTCAAAGGCTGTGTGAAGGAGAGATGGGAGCAGGGATCTTCAGAGAAGTGGGAAATGACAGAGATGGAGGTGGCAGTGGGGATGGGCAATTAATAGAGAGATACGCAATAATTCTTGTTACTTCTGAAATGTTAAAGTGTTTTCTACCTAGGGACTGAGTTAAATTAGCCTAGTTAATTGCTGGTATAATTTTACTGACTAAAGGTAGTTCGCCTGAAGTAACCTCAGAGATAAATATGGACCTTTGTGATGAATTTGTACAAGAATAACATCAGAGGGTTATGCCCAGCATAGGAAGATTGTGACACATGTGAGCAGAGCAAATGAGCATATCGAAAAATTTCTCTGTCCATTCACTTTGATTTTCCACATCTGCTAAATGGAAGGAAATTGTGTTAGCCAAGAAAAAGAGTAACGGTCTGTTGGTTTGTTTTTCTGGTTTTAGTCTCATGTTTCTCTTTTTTGGAGCTGAGGATACAGGTGTTTGGTCTTTTTTCTTTTTTTTCCCAACCTCTCTGAACACTCCTGAGCTCTGCATGATTCTTCTACATGAAAGATTGATGCCTGACAATGCACCTGATAATGGACTTAATGAGGCAAAATTCCTATTAGCCTAGTATAGTCAAAGTGGGGAGTTTGATATATAGATAGGACATTAGGTAAGACTAGGGTCAAAAACATCTTTTAATTTTAGGTTTAGTGTCCAGATCTTCTAAGCTGCACCAAAAATAAGCTTGAAAGAAAGATAAATGGGACCTGTATTCTCCAGAGTGACTAAGGACTTTGGCTGTCTGAACTGACTCTCTGAAAAGACTTGGGTTTGGTTGTGGATTAGTATTTTGGTGGTTATTTGTTTGGGTTTTGTGTTTGCTTTTTCCCCAGAGATCAAATAGCTTACAAGTCTTACTATTTTTTTTCATTATACTGAAAAATAGCCAAATATCCCAGCTATTTATTTATCCTATCTTAATTACTCACAAGGTTAGAACTTTTGAGAACCTCTAATATATCTCACCCATCAATGAAGCCTCTAGACAATGCTGTGGGGACTGCCAGAATTTGGGTGGTTTGCCTTCTGGTTGCTTGGTGGTAATGCTGGAGTTTACCCAGCCCCCTACTTTCAGATGTGTCTGTGTTTCTCATGGCTGAGCAGGAACACAATGGCTGTGAAATATATTTAGAATCAGGCAGAATGATTTATGTTATGAATCATGACAAGCGTGATGAGTTCACTTTCTGTATTATAACATCACTTATGCAGTACATGCACTGGCTTCCTACTATGGTGCCAGTGGCTCAGCAATGCAATGCTCTATTTCAAGATCTTACAGCTCTGTGGGCAGTGTGCTTGGCACCTGCAGCGTCACCTTCTCCAGCTGAGATGCTTATACTCAACTACTGCCTAGTTTGCTTTTCTTTGTCCCTGAAAGTTGGGATTGGTCTCCATTGTGTAGCAGGTACTCTTTGCATGCCCCAGGGTTGTCAGGTTGGGACAGGTTTCTGCCTGGGACGATCTGGGCCCCCACCTCTCTCTCTCTATACTTAGTGCTAAATGGGCTGGAGGGCAGTGCTTTTCTCTTAATGGGCTGTTCAAAGAGTGAGACTTTATTCACTTCAGATAGGTAACAGTTTGGTTCAGCTTTGAAACCCAGAGAGTTGGTGTGGGGTTTTTTTAATTTAATTTGACATGAAAGAATTTATCTTTTTTTAAAATCTACTATTTCACTATTTTTGGAATGCAGGTACATTCAGTGAAGTCTCATGGCAGTACATTTACAAGCCAATTACAGAATCCTAGGAAAACAATAAAAGACTTTCCCAGTGCAGGAGGTCTCCTCATCAGGGCATTTTCTTCTACAACACTATGGGGGGAGAAACGTATGGAGGCAAATTTCAAATTAAAATAAGCAATAATTGTGTAATCATTATTTTTATGATCCCATATTTCTTCTCACCTTTAGGCTGACATTATGCGTGTAAAATAAAACCAAAGTTTGCCTTACAGTTGAAACATCACACAATAAGGAAAGGGCTCTGTTCCTCAGCTGTTGAGAATGACTTCAGTGAAATCAGTTGCTACCACAGCACAAGTCAGCTCTCCTGGTGCCAATTTCTGTCCCAGTCAGGGAGGAGTGAGGAGCACCACGCAAGATCATAGAACACGTACAGTTCAGACCCTGCCCCTGTTCTTTGCTGGAGGTCTCCCCTAAAAGTAAATTCTTCTTGGATTCCCCTGGTTGCTTTATTCTGTATTTTCAGTCATTTTCCCTAATGAAACAATCTAGCAGAACTAATCCAAACATGGGCTTAATTAATCAACATTTGGCAGTCTATAACTCCATGCTCCCATCCAAATTACTTGTGACAACTTTCTTAATGCACAAACAAAATATCTACAGGGAGTCTCTGCCTCAATCAACTGGCTGGATAGCACATCTTAAATTTATTTAATGTATTTTAATAAAGCTGCACTAAACCTTTTCTCCCTAGCTGCCCACAGAGCTTCTTACAGCAGAAGGGACATTATATCATTTTAGCTCACTTTAAAAAAAAAAACAAAACAAAACCAACAACTCAAACCAGCAGTATTTTATAATACAGCGTACAGCGATGTCTTGCTTGGGTCACAAAGGCAGAAAAGGAAGCCACTGAACTGAAAAACATGTGGGTGCCGGTCATAAAAAAGGGTTGAAACCAAGTGCCTGACAAATAAATCCTTTCAGGTTTGTTTAGCGGGTAATATGACCCAGTGTAGACTCACAGAATGATTTGGGTTGGAAGGCACCTTAAAGATCATCTACTTCCAAACCCTTGCCATGGGCAGGGACATCCTGCACTAGCCCAGGCTGCCCAAAACCCCATTCACCCTGGCCTTGAACACTGACAAGGATGGAGCAGCCATAGCTTTTCTGGGCGGCCTGTGCCAGTGCCTCACCGCCCTCAACAGTTAAGATTTTTGTCCTTATATCTAATATAAATCTACCCTCTTTTAGTTTAAAAGCAGTACCCCTTGCCTCATCATTTCATGCCTTTGTAAACAGTCCCTCTTCAGCTTTCCTGTAGGTCCCCTTCAGGTATTGGAAGGCTGCAATAAGGATTATTGATAAAATCCATCTTACTTCCATCCTGAGCCTGCTGTTTTCCAGAGGTCTGAGAGAATAGGGAAAGAAAAAATAATAATAAATCTTTTCCTGATAAGCTAGATATTCAGTTGTGCTGTCATGCTTGAGGAGAAAAAAATTTGGTCCACTGCAAGATTTATGAACAGAAACAATTCAGCCTTCTTTTCAGTTGCAACCCCTCTTTTTAGTTCTGGTTGTGTTTTGTTAAGGGGAGGGCACAGTTGTCTCATTGTGTGGTGAGAGTTATTTGTGCTCTAAACTCTCAGGCAGATACATACTTGAGAACTGAAATTCCAGGTTGCATCCAGATCTGAATTTGACCAGCAGTTCCTCTCTTCAGGAGAAGCTTATAAAAATTCCTAGTACTTTCTGCCCTTCGTTTCCTTATCTGCAAAATCAAATTCCTAGCTCTTCCTCATCTTAATGAGGACTTTATTGATGAAAATTACTTGTGTAGGTAAACTGTTTGTCATTTGATAAAGAAGGTGTTATGTATGTAATTTCTATGGATTTTGGTGTTTATGTTTAATGACCTGGATTTCAATTGGACTTCCATCTATCCTGCACAAGTTTGGGAACAGAGATAATTGACAACACAATTTGTCCAGAAATGCAAAAACCCGATATCTCAATGAATTCAGGTGTCATAGAATATATGAATCCAAAGATGACCAGAGTTTACAGAGAGACCGGAAGTCTTGAAACTGTGAGTGTGGCCTCTGCACTGGCAGGACACTCTCTGTGAATCTCACAGGCTGCTCGTGGTTGCTGGATCAGAAGTGGAGAAGCAGGGGATGTAGGACCCTGCTTCTTCAAACAACAGAGGGGGATTATCACACCAGCTTGTATCTGAAATTATTTTGGTCCATCAACTGGAACTACTTGAAAAAACATTAGGGGGGAAGAAAGCTGGTATTGTATGCTTCTGCAATGAGTTTGCCAGGAGGTGCCAGGCTTGGACTAGTATCTCAGTGAAGGCAAGTTCAAATTCTGCCCTGAGGAAAGACTGCTTGGAATCAGCTTGGCTCCATCTTTTGACTGCTCATAAAAATAAAAAAAAACCAACTCTATTTGTTAGGAAACATATCTTCTCTTAATCTATTCTCGCTCTGCAGTGCCAGGAGGATATGTACCACTTCTCAGAAAGTTATTGAAAAATGGGGGAGCAAGAGAGAGGTGAATACTGACACAGATTTGTGATTGAGTGGAGTTTTGGTCAAGCAATCACCCCACATTACTCTAGGTGGTGTTTGTAGGCCTGTCTGTTTACTTGCTGTCAAACTTGGACAAACTAAGTCTTTACAGGGAAAGAGATGACAATCCACAGATTCCTCCAAGAACAGGCCTCATTCTGCCACCTTGGGTACCAGCATAATGTATCTCACTTTATGTGAGAAGCCCCCCAGGTTTCTGCTTCTGGTGTTTCTGAGTTTGTCACTCTGCACGTCACAGAAAAAACGTACACTCTTCTTAACTGTGCTAAATAGCCAAGCTGATTTTGTGGGCTCAACTTGCAATAGGGGGTGATACTGAGAGTCAGGCTGTCACTGTGATGTTAACTATTCACGTCTGCTTCTTTGGATATCTAAGGAGGGGTGAAAACAGTAAGTATAAGAGTAATTTAAGAATCAGCAATAGTGATATCTTCTACCAAAGAAGATATCTACTGGACAAAGATCTTTCTGGCTTTTTTTTTTTTTTTTTCCCTTAATAAAAAAAATTCCCTATTANNNNCCCTGAATATAAGAATGTCACTATAATTCCCAAAGTGTGGACATTTGTTAACACCATCCCAGTGTTTGAAAGGGCAGGTGAGATAACTAAGATAAGCACTGTACAATTAGCCTCATAAGGTTACTTGGAGGAAAAAAAAAAAGGAAGAAATTGATACAGGAATCAGTTGCTGCAAGATTAAGTGTGGTAATAGAATTAATACTAGTCAATTTTTTCTTTCCATGGAAAATAGATCTTGTCAAGGAAACCTAATTTCATTCTTTGATGAGATTATAAATTTAGTCAATAAGAGAAACTGTTCAGACATAATAGACTTTCGTATGGCATTTGATTCAGTATCACACAAAATTATTTTAACAAAAAGCGCTGTGCAGTATCATAAAATTAACATTGAATAGATAAAAGCTGACTCTCTGAGAATTTCAAATGCTAGCTGTCAGCAAGGAACCATCGCTGAGTGAGGATGTTTCTAAGTGGGGTACAAAAAGGACCAATATTAAACCCAGTCCTCTTACCATTTTTATCAATCAGGTGACAGTAAATAATAATTTAAAAAAAAATCACAAGAGATGCACTGTTGAGCAGAGCAGTAACGATGATGACATGGTAGCCACACAGGGAGATCAACTTCCACTGGATCAAGTGGGACCGTTCCCAGGGCAAGCCAAAGCCAAGCACGTTTGGGCCGGGGTGCCGGGCTCTCCGGGCGGAAGGGAGAGCAGCACCTCGGACAGCGCTTCGGGAAGGACCTCTCAGCCCCTCTCCATCCTCCGGCACGATGCGGTGGAGATGGTGGGTAATGTAACCTTGGGTGCATGAATGAGAGAGAAGGGGGACTGTTAACTCCCAAATGTGGCCTGATGAGATGGGTCATAGAGTCAGGGGCACAGCTAACGTATTCTGGAGAGTGTATAAATGAGCTGAAAATGTTATTTGAGGGATGAAGAAAATGCTGCTGTGGGGGAAGAGCTAGGTCTGTGTAGCTTGATAAACAAAAAGGGAGGTGAAGTTATTTAAGACCGTGACTTTGTGGGGAGAAGTCTGGGTCTGAGAGGGCACTTTGCTTAGCAGAGAAAAGTATTATGAGAATCAACAGCTGGAAACAGAAAAAACACAAATTCAAATGAGAAATTAGGGGAAAATGTGTCAGTATGGGGAATTATCAGTGGGAAAAATTACTAAAGGAGAGATGCATTTCCATTCTACCAATATATTCAGATCAAGACTTGATGCCTTCCTGAAAGATACGCTTCAGTCAAGCGTGAGTTATTCGGCTTAACGTGGGGGTAACTGGGTGAAATTGAATGGCCTATGATATGCAGGAGGTCAGGCAAGATGAGATATTGCTCTTTTCTGGCCTTAATCTCTCTGTATCTATGAATATTTAAGTTGGATACAGTAGGTATTTTTGTACTTGGTTAACATGCATCTCAGATATTATTTATTAAAGCTTTCCATCCCTTCAGTGACACATGTTGTCCAGCTTGAGGTCAGAAATAATTGCACACACTGTGGACAACTGTTATGCTATCTGAGTAATGGTTTACTGATAGTGTTTTTCTGTAAGCAGGGGTTACAGTGGATAATGCTCACACAGTCCACATGATGAATTATTTCTGCAGAACATGTTGGTAGAATCATTCCAAATAATGCTTGTATCAGAGCCCCAAGACAGTTCACAACAACATCAACAACAAAGGCTTAAACTTGCCAAAACCTTTTTTTTTTTCTTCCAACTTCTTCTTTTTTTTTTAGCTTTGACATCAAAGAGCTCATTCCTTCCCACTACCCAAGTGGGGCAAAGCACTGTGACAGGGAAGGCGAAACTTCATCTGCTGACTGTGCTACACAGCAGTATGCTTCTAAAAGCTGCTGCATAGTTAGGGGCTTTTAGCACTTTCCCTCTGCTTTTATCACTGCCTTCCATTTTGCAGTGTGTAGAACAGTGAAGTTATTTGTTCTGTGTATAGATAATTATTCCTTGTTCAGCACACTCACATGAATGATCATTGCCATAGTGAGTCCATTTTTTTCAGTGGCTCAAACATTTGCTTACCAATTAGAGTGCTCCCCAAATACTGTCCTTTCTCCTTATTTACTGAACTGAAAGGCAAAATGCATTCAATAGATGAAGGATAATTACTGGACTGATTTTGCATGGTGCTCAGCACTCTGATCTATAGCCCATCATTAAAACACACTTACTTTAAGGAGTGGAAGTATATATGTTACAACCTCACAGTGATTTTTCTCAGTGGTATACCAAAAAAACTTGTTATTTCATACCATTTTAAAAAAAAGGTAAAATACTAAAATGTGTGCTCATATGAATTACACACTTGTAGCAGACCAATTTGCTATTCTGGGCTTGTCTGTAGCATGTTTGAAATTTGAGGTTAACATGTTTCCTTAATGTTTTCTGAGCTTAACAATACAGAGGAAGAAGTTCACTGCCCCTCAGCATCTCCAGCATAGTGCCTTCTGCTCTCCTGTGATTGTGCGTGTGGTCCTGAGGAGAGCGTGGTCTTCAGGAAACGTTCATTATTTTGTTTAAGGAGACTCCTTAGTAAGTTGCTTTTATAGGTCACATCAGTGGGAAGTGTAACTTCCTCCCAGTTTCCCACCAGCTGCCTCAGAACTGGTGTGGTTTTTGTCAGGTGTTGGATCTGCACCGTGCCTGACATCCAGTGAGCAGCCCATCACTGTTTTGTGAGTGCAGAAAGCCTGCCTTCCTGTCATTGACCAGGGAATATCTTCATGCATTATGGATATAAAAGGCAAGGAAAACCACTATCCAAGAAACAAGCAGGCAGTCCTGACTTGTGTCATGCCTGCAGGCATCTTCCAGCGAGGAGGATCTGTTACCCTTTCCACTATCTCCCATTTGGGCAACCTGAACTGCTGTCTCTCAGGGATGGCAGGAGGTCTGAGATATCTCTGTTTTTCAATACCCATATATTGGACTCCAACATCAAGGTTTATCAGCAGCGTTTTCTGTGTCCCAGAGGGAAGATTTGTATCTACATCACCTTGTAAACTTGTAGTGTAACCCACATATTCTTGCATTTTGTTTTCTTTAGTGTACTCACTCCTCATGGCCCTACCTGGCTGGCAAGGCTAGAGTTAAAAGTCTAGGGAATGATCATGGTTTTTCAAGCTTCAGGGTTGGATGGTGTCTTTTTATTCCCTGCTGTGCTGCTACTGAGAAAAACAGATGCACATGCCATAGCTATTTTCCATCCTGAGCTCTATTTGCGACTTCTGCATGTGACTTTAAGTAGAAACTAGGGTGAATCATGCTCTTACTCCTTTAACCCAACCCTCTACAGAAGAGGATTCTGTAAGCCATTACACAGTCCATATGCCACCCAGTTCCTAGCTGATTTTAATTTAATTGGACTGAGTCTAGATCTAGAGGGCCTGTCAGTAGTAGGGTTTTTTTTTCTTTTTTCTTTTTTTTCCCCGGTGGTTTGGAGAGGGGTGGTGGTGTGTTTTTTGCAAGTGGTTTGGAGGGTGGTGGTGGTGTTCTTTGCAAGTGCTATCTTGCCTGCTAAGCTTCCTGGCCAGGCTGGGCAGCCTGCCATAGTGATACTGTAAATCCATCTGGAAAAAAAAAAAGGGGGAGAAGAAAGTTCCTGTCAACAAAGATGAGGCACATAAATAAATGCCTCAGCCAAATATGTGTAAAAAGACAAATAGCAATGTGCTTAAATGTGAAATCACGATACACAAAATAAGAATGTCATTGGTTAGAATGGCAGGCCACCAAGTCCAAGCAGTGTGTCTCACCAAGTGTCAGTATGGGCTGTAGAAGCAACATGCAAACCTTCTTAACAGTTTTCGGCAGTCCCATGCTTCCTCAGTACATATCATCAGGAGATCAGTTTATTGGATCTCTTTTTATCTCTACACACCATTCTTCATCAGATCTATTTCTCAAAGAGGTAGGTTTGTTCCTCTGTTCTGCAAGCAGCCTCCATATCTCAGCCATGGCTTTTGTTTCAGAAAGATACGTACCATAAGGTGTTTTAATTGCTCTCATTACTATACTGCCTATATTGACTGGTTAAATAGCATCTCACGCTAGGGCGATTTCCTCGTTAAGCCGAGGATACAAGCTGCAAAACAGACGGTACCAGACGGTGGATACAAGAGTCAGGACAAGTCTCATGGGAAGGTATAATTTTTAATAGTTTCCTCTGTTCATAAAGTAGTTGCATATGATCTTACTGCTGGACTGACAAACACTGTACAGTTTATCCTTTCACAGCCCAGGCAAATGCACCTCATTCCCTGCATGCCTGCATCTATCCGAGGTGCCGGTGCTTCCCTATGATTGACCTCGATCCTCAGCATCATGTGCCTCTTTTCAGTATGTTGGAGCTATGCTGACCAACCTTCTGCTTTCAGCTGCTACCCTCACAACAACTTCACTGAGGCTCCTTAGGCCATACCTAGACCAGTCTTTGTGTCAGTCAAGACACTGGTGTCTTGTTTGGCAGCACTCTTAAATCTGTTCCCTTTGGCATTACTTAACTGTCACTACTGTGGGGGGTAGCCAGGGTCTTTCAGATCAATCTAAATTTATTTTCTTCTTTTTTTTTTTTAAATAAATTTTTAAAATCTGCAACTGAGATATCAGCTTAAAAGATTTCACTTTTATACTGACTGTGACAGTTTATGGAGGAAATATGTATAGGAATGTACTGAAGTCCCAATAATTCTTTCCTAATTCCAGTAGCAATCTTGCTGACTGTGCCTTTCTTCAGATTTGTGTTGTGAAATTTGCTCTCTTTTCAGCACTTGCTTCTTTAAAGAAAGCACAAGAAGCTACTGAGCTTACTGAAAAGCTACTATTTCAGCAGCAATAACTACCATACAACTATCAATATTCCAGTTGATAAGTAGACAGATAGAATTATTCTGAGTAGGAGAATTATGAAGTAGGACATATGTTCTGTTGTGGGTTTTTTTGTCATTTGTTTCCTGGAAAGCTGAGATATCTGAACTAATGAAAGGATCACCGGATGCCCTAGCTGATGTTGCTGGCAACAGAGACTGGTTAGATCACAGTGTTGTTGCATCGATTCACCACAGAGAAAGGAAAAGCAGATGCTTGATTTATGTTTCAACTGAGCTGAAATGTTCAGAGGTTCCATACCCAGCCTCCTGGAGAGGTACCCATCCCAAAGCTGAAGCTTAACTGCTGAAGATGCATCTTCCCTGATCACTTTCCTTACTAGTAATCTGAATTGTACAAGACAAATTCTGTTTAGTATTACGTCCCTGGCATGAAGTTCTGCCCCTGTCCCCTATCAATGCTCACTTTCTCAGGTCTGACTTAGGGTAAAATTTGGCATCGCAGCTGTATCTCAGATAATAATTCTGCCAATGATACAGGAGTCAGGTAGTTTTCAGTTCTTTCTCTCACATATGGATTGGCTATGAGCTATGGGGAGGAAAAAGTAAGTGAAATTTGTCACTGACAAGGTTTAGGATATGACTGTAAACCACCAGGAACTCAGTTTTCCATTTTTTTCAGAACACTCTCTTTCTTCATCTTTGGATCATGTCACAGAATACCTAAGGAGAAGTCTATTAGCTTTTTCTTCAGGCAGAAATTTCCAAGAACACCACCAGACAAGATAGTAAAACAACTGGAGTTTCTTTTTACAATGCCGAGATTCACTGAGATAATGAACACGCACAAATATTTCAAACTGAAAAATGAAAGGAAAGTTTCATCAGGCACAACACTTGTAGGAAAGCCACAAGAACATCAGAATTTTATAGTTAGAAATTCCCCAGCAGCCCTGAAGTCTCTTCCATAATACTGACAACAAAACCCGAAACTTGTGTTTAACACGGAGATGAAAACCTGGTTTGTTATACCCTTACCTGCTGTATCCCTGCATTGTAACACCTCTCAGTTAGATGCAAACAGGCACCATGCATTCCCCACTAGGCCTTGTTAACAAACACACAAAGTACTGGTTTTACATCCTGGCAACTCTAGGAAAACCAGAGATTATGGAGAAGCCAACAGCAATAGGATTAATGACAGTGTCTGTCTGGCTTTCAAGAAGAAAGTATGTAGTAGATGTTTCCTTCTTCTATAGAGAGAAACACTGAAGTCACCCCATGTATTTTTTAAAATATCTTTTATATTATCATCTCTGCTCTAAAAATCCATATAATGAAATAATCCAGAAGTACTCTAGTAGGAATGGCGGCCATTATACAGGTATGTGTGTGTGAGGGGGTGGACAAGAAGAGAGAGAAACTGCAGATCTCTTCCCAGTAGTACATTATCACAGAGCAAGGATCTCAGCACAAATTATTCTCTACCCATTAAAGCGCTTTCATGGGCTGAACCTAGGCAAAGCTGATTCTTTTTTTGAACGGGCAGTCTCATCAAATATTCAATACCCAGGCATATACTGATCATTCTACATTGGCTGTTTTTCTCCATTTCTCCTCAAGTCCTCTTGCTTCACATTTCATGGGTTTCTTTCCATGACGTGTCCTGAAAGGAGCAGCAAATTCCTGCAACAGGAGTAGCTCAGGAATAAATAAAACAACAGCAAGGAAGAAGGAGTAACAAAGGAGCTTCCCTTTCATCTCTAAGCCTGAAATCAGGTGTCCCAGCTGCTGGTAGCAAGGAAGAAAACTTGCAGAACACAGTGTTGGACAATTTATACAACCCCTCATCAGCTTTGTTCTCAGATGCCCTATATGTGGTTCTTTTCTTGTCCATCCTGTCTGCATTGTCATACAGCTGGATTCAAAGCTAGCGTAACTGCATGTAGTACCAGCAGATTCAAAGGATCTATGTTGATCTACTCCAAAGGAGAATTTGGACCTTGGTAATCTAATTTAGGCAAGGTTTGCAGGTACCCAGGGAGTAGCCTTTCATTATTATTCCTTCTCAGTGGTTGTGTTTTGTATCTAAACTGGCAGGAAAAAAACCCCAATCAACCTACAAATCTCTTGCTCAGCAAGAACATAATAGTCCAAGAAGTGCTGGTTTATTCTGGGATTCTTTTTTTTTTCTATTAAGAGTCATAACCCTAGTGTCATGATTTAGTCTTAGAAGTAACAGAGGCAATAGGAAGTAAATTGTGTATGGGAAAGGCCGCTGGGACAGTTTGGGGCAAAGTCACAGAGGAGAACAAACACCACTGGGTTGATGCTGGGGAAGGATGAAGGGTCTCCTGGAAAATTAAAAGCACAGCTTAAAGTCATGATAATAGTATAGTAATGGGGAGTGGGGCAGGGAGTGATGGTGGGGCTGTCATGCTGTCCTGGTTTAGACAGCTGGGATAGAGTTAATTTTCTTCTTAGCAGGTCGCATAGTGCTGGGTTTTGGATTTAGCATGAGATTAATGTTGATAACACTGATGTTTTGGTGGTCGTAAGCAGTCAAGGACTTCTTGGCTTCTCATATTGGTCAGCCAACAAGGACACTGGGCATTCAGGACAGCTGACCCAAACTGGCCAAAGGGATATTCTATGCCGTAGGATATCATGCTCAGTATGTAAACTGAGGGACGTTGCCCAGGGGGTGCTGTGAATCAGGAACTAGCTGGGTATCAGTCAGTGGGTGGCAACCAACTGTGCTGTACATTACTTGTTCTGTATATTCTATTATTGTTATTATTATTATCTTCCTTTTCTTCTTCCTTTTCCGTTCTAGTAAACGCTTTTATTCTCAGCCCACCATTTTGCTTTTTTTTTTATTCTCTCCCCCATCCCATTGGTTGCAGAGAAGTGGGCCTGCTGGGTTAAACCACAACCATTCTGAATATCTGTCCTCAGTTAGGAATACATAATTCAATAAATTACTCCTTAGAGTTCACATTTGTAGAGGAAAACTTAAAATGGAACCCAAGTTTGTATATCCCAATGAGATGTGTGTGTAAATCAGAAAAAAAGGCTATTTTCAAAAATCTTTTAAGTCTTACTACATTTGTGTGTCCTGGCTCATGGTGCCTGATGGTGCAGGGCTGAAATATTGACAAGCACTTAAAAACCTGCTTTCTGAGGCTCCAAGTAGCATTAACTCCTATACCTCGAGTCCTGAAAGTGGTTATATCTGTAGAGTCCTGAGAAGAAGAGTACAAGAAAAAATGGCTTCAGCCTAGCCAGTTGCCTTCTCTTGCTCCTGCACCCTTTCTCCAGACACACTTCTGCTCCCAGGAATCTCTGATGATGCCAGAATCACCAAAAGGGAGGTGTCTTCCCTGGACCTTCCTGGCACAGTCAATAAGTGCCCTTTCCTTCTCCCTCTGTGTCCTGCTCTGGTTTTGAGCACAGACCTTTGTGAAGCCTACTTGGTTCTGAACAGCTTTGCACTGGGTTTGATGAGCGCCGTTTACATTGAAGTAGAGGGTCCGATGGCTAGCAAAGCAAGTTATATCTAAGGACAGGAGAGTGAGGAAAATGCCAGGCTCATGATATGTCTATGGGCAGGCTTGCCCATAGATAAGTTAATTCAATGCCTCTCATTTTGTCACAAGATGCATTAATAGACTGCAAAAAGTAATTTTAACTTTTCAAAAGGAAACATCGCTATTTGTCATCTCTCTACAATCCGTACTTTCTTTCTGGCCCTTGATTCCACTTGTCAAATAACTGGCAAATGAGCTGTCTTAATGTGAAGACCTAGCAAGCTGCCTGCATGCCCATGTCTCTTGTGTGGAAGAGAATTTGCAGAGTTCAGCAGTGACTGACGTTTCTGCTTGACATGGGGTCTGAGGCCGCAGCAGACCAAAGGTTTAGGCTGGATTTTAGTCTTCTGAATTTTCACAAGAAGTTTCCCCAGACCAACTGATTTTGAAAGAAGCCAATTGCACTTTCTCTATCCTCTAAATATTTTTTTGTCTTTCTCTTCTTTCTGTACTTATTGCTAGAGTTTATAAGTATATGTTTCTTACCTCATGGTCTGAAATCTCCTGGGAGCAGACATTAGCCTCACATTTAATTATGCCTGAACTGGCTTTTCCACCTTTGAACACAATCTGTATCAGATCTAATGCAAATCTTCAGATTTCAATGTAATTATAGGTGGACAACCATGTGTGGGTGCATACAAACACACACACATACAAACATACACACTAAGAGGCTCCAATTAAAAAGAAAAAAAAAGGGACATTTAAGTTTAGTTAAAATTATTAACAAATCCAGGCAATTCTCACCATATATTTTTTGGTAAATAAACACTGTGGACTTAAACATGATTCACAAATGTAACGTGGGAGGAACTGGTCTTTTGTCCTTTTACAAGGTATCTGGGTAGGTTTTCTTTCGCACCGCTCTCTCCTTCTCTGAGAGCGTACGGACTTTAAGTAAGCCTCCTGTCCCTCAGGAGAGTGGCCCAACTGCTAGCTATTGTGTATTCTGAATTGAGCTGTCCTTTTGAAACTCAAAGTAGAACCACTTTGTACCTGCCTTAAATATTCACAGATACAAAGTGAAAAACTGACTTTAGCCAGGAGGTTAGAGTTATTTATATGGCTTCTGGTCTCTGTGCCAGTGAATATTTAAAGAACTGCTACACCAGCTTCAAAGGCAAGAGTGAGATAGGTGTGTCTTCAACTATTGTTCAGTTCAGTGGTTAAAACAAGCTCCTGCAAGTAGGAGTCCCTGGTTAAAATCCTTGGTTTGAACCTTGTTAGAGGAGTTCTCGATCCCATTCAATTACAGTGGCACAGCAGCCGCTCCACACTGTACTTCCTCCTTTTCATTCACTTTCGGAATCTACTCCTGTTTAATCAAATGCACCTCAAAATGGTTTATTTTCATTTTGGATAAAATTACTACTGCACCCCTGATGTGTTCATAATTTAACCTCCATAAGAAGAATGCAGTTGCCGTTAAATATTTTGTGTTTCAACCACACATCAAAAATTGACAGCTCCACACATCCTGAAATGTAACCACTCCCCTTCCAAACCTGAAGTGGTAATAAAGTGCTCCTCTCTGCACTCCAATGCACTCTCCACTCTAATGTAATCTTCTTTCCTACTGTGTGTAGCATTTTGGGGCATTTGAGAGGACATCAGCTATTTCTATTTCTTCTTTTTTTTTTTCCACTGCCACTCACCTATTTTTGTAGAACTGACTTCATGAAGGATTGAAACTACTGTAATAATGTTGATGACTGTAATGAATGATATGGAAGAGATGGACAGTGGATAGATTTCTGATGCCATTTCACTGATTGCTCCCAGTCACTTTCTGCCTTTTTCCATTATCTTGTGCTAATTTAGGAAGTCAAATTGCCAGGCTGAGGGAAGTTAAAAGCAACATATTCAAAGTTTTCCTTTTTAATTAGTCTCACTCCATCTTCCTCAGCTCCCTTTCTCCTCTAGCAGGAAGCCATATGACAGTTATTAGACAGCTGCATAACCAGCTGGTTGGAGGTCTCCAGGCTACTGATCGCTCTAGTAAGATCTGCAGGAAAGTCAGTGCATTGTATCCTAATGTACAGGCGAGGCATCTGCCAGCTCTGCCCGCACTTCTGAATGCATGGAAAGGGAGCTATCGACTTCTTGTTCTTATGAACCCAAAATATCCAGAGAGCTGGTCTTTAGAACAGCTACAAAAGAGAGCATTTACTCCCTGTCTCGTTTCTAAAGCACCTATCAGTTTAGTATTTAAATTGCTGGCCTAAATCCACTCCTTGTTCTTTCCAAAGGCATCCATCCGTTCATGCAACACTGAGGCATTCAATTCCTAGCCCAGAACCACAAATCAAGGTACCGGCAAATAATTTCACTTTGTGGGTTTCTCTCTGTAAGCTTCAACTCCATGGCTGTCATTTTGCTCACACTGAGAGAGTGGGGGCAGGATGGGGCCAGAGGCACTGCAAAACTCTCTGGCAACAAAAAGGAAGTGGTATGGCCCATAGGAGACCTCTGAGCAAGTGCCAAGGAGGGATCTAGCTTGATAAGTGATGGAAAATCATATGGAGAGCAGATGAACAGCAAGAGCAGGCTGGGGGGTATTTAAGAAGATGGTCAAAGGAGTCAATGTCTCTCTGCCTCATTAGATGCTTAATGTTAAATTTTTTGAGCATGATGAGTGGTGGATGAAGGGAGTACAGACAAGTGGTGAACACTTTTTGCTGAATCTCCTCAGTGCCATCCTGTGAACAAATGCCTGGCATCTGACATGTGAGCTCAGTCCTCCTGTGGGTGCTGGGGAGGGGGAGAGGAGAGTAAGCTTGTGGATAATTAACTGCAAATGCAGCAGGCAACTGTTCTTTTATTCATTTTTTGCTCTTTTTAGAATGTACTTGTAGGTACTCATTCTGTGCCTCAGGCACCTTAACAATCGGTTACAAGTCACAGGCTAAATAAGGGGTGTACCTGGGAATAGATCCACTGCTGCTCAGTGTGGCTTTAGAGAAAGAAGGAAATTGATGGCTGGCACAGAATGATAACAAAAACAGGGGGCTGACACACCACGTGGGTGCAGGTTCCCTGAGAGACATCATCAGCATCTGATAGGGAGAGAGGGAGGGATTTCTAAGCTAAAATGATCTCAGAGCAGTAATGGCTTTGTAGGTTAAAACCATCACCTTGAATTCCACCTGGGAGCTTAGTAGAGGTCAGAAAAATGCATGGAGCAAGGTCTAAATTGCTCCCAGTGTGCAGCCTGTCAGGCTGCAGCATGCTGCTCTGGTTTCAGGCTGAATATTTTGAAGGTGTAGCTTCATGGAGAAAGGTATTAAAGTCATCTAATCCTCTGACCTGGATAATTGTGGCTTGGCCATAGCAGGCAGGGAAAGGTACCTGCATTATGCTGAGTGTAGGAGCCCTCATTCACAGTGGCTGTTTGGCACTGAGGACCAAGCCCTGGCTTGGACAGTGTCCCCAACCTGTACACTTGTCCTGTACGCTTGTTACACTGGCAGATATGTTGCAACACCTGGTTCCTTTCTCATCCAGTCCATCATGGACAGCCTGTCTGGAGGCACTGTCCCCACACCAGGGAGGCAATGAGTGCCTTGTTGTTTTGAGTGAGCAAGGCTGGTCCCCCAGATGAACTAGTGTGCAGCTTTTTTCTTTGTGACATGCTCCCATTGGGAACCTACTTGTTCTGGTAGACCTTATACAGAGAAACAAGGGAACGTCTGACATGTTCTTTAGACCTTAGGGAGGCTGGAGCACCCTGTGTCATGCCTATTGCTCTTCACTGACTACAGTAGAGGACCTTAGGCTTCACTGCTTATGCATAGTGAGCCTGGGTCTACAATTTTTTATGCCTGTAGCCATATACTTGGTGGTTTCTTGGTGTTACAGCCCAGCTAGCACAGTGGGGCCTTGAGATGCTGACTATAGTACCAGCCTTGATAATGCACAGGTGGTAACAGCCCCAAACCAGCCAGCCTTTAAAACTTTCCACCATATTTGTTATTCCTTTTACTTTTGCCGCCTTTGACCACCTTCTGTTTGACTTCACCATGAAGAGGTGCACAAAATTGTAAGTGGATTAATACAAAAGGCCTTGTAACATTTATTGCTAGGTGTATATTCTGTTCTCACCTCCATAGGGTTTCTGCTCACAGGTAACCTGAAGCACAACATGTAATGGCTTCCTGCACAGGTTCTTTGGCTCTGATGCTTTTGCTCTCTGTCTCTTAAGATAAGCAGTGGATAGTACTGCTTGATGGCTTGATGTCAGCAAGTGATATACTGACATTTCCAGAGCCAGCTTTTTTTTTTGGTTTTGTTCCTTTGAAATCACAGTGTTAAAAAACGTTCTGTTTACTTTTCCTGGATCTTTACCATTTCATGCTGCAGATCCTGAGGCTGCAAGGAAATACTAGGCCCCTCAGGATAAGAAAAACCTCTGCAGAAAAGATGAAAGTTAAACCTCTCCAGAAACAATCAGATGTCTATAATCACTTTTGGCTCACTTGTGGATTCTGGGGCTCCCTGACTGGAGATAAACTGGTAGACAAGATAACCCAATAGGTCTCCATGTCATGCTTATATGGTCATCTGTTTTTATTTGCAGACCTATAGGTAGAGCTGGAGGGACTGTCTGCAGCAACAATTTATTTGATGGATTAGTGTGTGTTTACAGACAGGCTTTCCTCATTGTTTGAAATCATCAAATCAATGGTCAGTTACAGATGTTTCAGCAGCATATTGCTCACCAGCTAGTCTGTGTTTGGTGAATGATCGCTGCAGTCACATTGCATTTTTACTGCATGCTAGTTGTTTCAGTCCTAAGCAATGTTCATGATGGCAGCTCCCACATAAACAACACATTAATATGACACTCTAGCTTTCTTATGAGCACAACTGTTCTTGTGTTTATATTTAAGAATACTATGAATCATGAAAAGAACACTTAAAAAGCTTTGTTGTACAGTAAGTTTTGCCAAAATAATTGTAGGCAGATATCAAGGAGACCAAAATGCTTTGCTGATTTGGGTCAAATTTAGTGATTAAAAAGAAAGTACAGAAATGTTAAGACGCTTAATTTTGTCATTTTCTAAGTGATTTTTTTTCCTTTTTACATTGAACATCGTGTTTCATTTTAAACTAAATTACATGAAAATTACTAGAAAGAGAGATTACCCAGAACCAAAATGAAATATTTTGTACTAAAGTAAAAAAGGTGGTTGCAATATATTCAAGTTAAAACTCTGAGGGTTATACTTTAAATTAAACAAGGCCTCTAAGGAATTTCCTCATATGGTTTTCTTCTTTTCCTCCTGTTCAGCAGCCAAAGGGGTAGGGGGTGGGAAATCTGGAATATCTGCGATGGTCATTACTTGGCAGTATGTTAAGATATATGCTTTAAACCCATTTCTGTTTAGGGAAAGATGTTCATTCTAACATTAGACACTTCAGTGCTTGCTGATGAGATGGAGATGATTGGTCTGGAATTTAACCAAATTATTAATATTCATATTTATTTGATAGTTATGTTACTATTTTTTCCAGGTTGCTCACTCAGGATTAGGTCACTAATCCTACATCACAAGAATGTAGGACAGTTAGTCTTTATCGTAGGACTTAAAACAATGAGTAGGTGGTAAAAAAGAAATAGCTAGAGCCACATATGGAGAATACTTATGTACACGTGTGTCTGGTTTAGCGCAACAAGTCTTTTATCAGCATGCACCACAACTCATTCTCAGGGGAAGCTACGTGTGGACAGAGTTCAGGGTGGGACAGTGGTGGTGCTACAGATCAGAATAGGCAGATTCTTAAAAGTCAGAATTTAAAATCAGGATCCAAAATCCATTCAGCAAGACTTAAATATGCTTCTAGGATTTCAGAGAAACTGAGGAAACAAATAGTGCCACCAGCATCTAGAATATGATCAGACCAAAAGTCTCTTTAGTCAATTATCTACATTAATAGGCACTTTCAGGAAGTAAGGACAGACATACAGTAGGGCTACATCTTCACTGTCTCAATGACTTCTTGAGGAAACAGAGCATCTTTGTGTTTAACAACCTGTTAAAATTATCTGCTTGGGTTTTTATTTATGCAGATCTTGTCCTCTATACATCAGGCTACAAGGAAAGACACAAGTGTCAAAAGGTTTAAAATATAGCAAAGGATATGACTCAAGGCTGTCATCCCAGTTGGAGTTGGGGTAGAGGAGAAGCAAAAATAACATTTGTGAGTTCATACTCTAATACATTTCTACATCATTTGCAGCTGGCTTGTAATCAGCAGAGAGATTCCTTAGAGCATTTGAGACCTGTATATGTAATCCATTGATCAATCAGTCATAAAATGGTCATACACATATGACCTTTCCACTGATTTATTGCAGAATCATTAAACCTGATTGACTTTTTGTCTGAATGTTTTCTTGGACTTTTCAAAGTACTCTAGCCCCCTCCTGGAACAAGATACAGTGCTACATATCTTTGAGTGTCTGCTGGCAAGAAGAGGCACAAATCCATGAGATGTGTCTGTGTATGACTGGAAGATGATAGAACTGCTGTAGTCCCTCAGGTTTAAGATACTTTGAAATAAAATCACAAAGTGATCCAGAAGGACCTTTTGCATTGATTTCAGAATGTTCTTTCAGTTATTAAATAGCTTTGGATTCCTCTTCTTGACTCAGAACCTAAGGTGGATGGTACTTTTGCTCTCAAGTTCATTCACATATTGCACGAGTAGTTCTTCACACAAGTCATAGACTTTATGAGACTTGTATCAATTTTGAACCATATTCTCTCTTCTTAGAATTGTCAGGAGTTGCTGCTTGTGAATTACGTTAGCCAGCCTTTTCCAGTTTGCCTGTCAGGGATTGTCATATTAGGCATAGTCAGGTTGTGGATTTTTGCCCTATGCTACAACCACTGATTTTTCATTGACCTGTGAATATCCTCCCAAGTGATGCGGTGAGACAAGAATAGCAGGGTTGGGAGATGGGAAGTAAAGTGCAAAAGTAAAAACAGTCTTTCAGGTAGATCTCCTTAGCCTCTTTTGTTCAAGTTTCCTGTTTTTGTTTACTACTTCCAGTAGTATTTAACTGAGATTAGGGCTTTACTGTGCCAGGATGCTACAAAATAATTTTGTCTCTGGTGAGCTTGTACCTAAAAAAAAAGTGGGTCTAAATAGTTATGTATGTCAAATCAGACTCCATATGAGGATCTCCAGTGGTCTCTTCTGCTCTAAAGTATTGTGTGATTTGATGAAATAAAGTTACTTATACCCATAATTTCACAGAGGAAATGTGGGTTCCTGTTGATAAGAACTTAAGCGACTTCAGAGCCTTAAGTGGCTTGTTTAGAGTAACTGTGCAGCACAGCATCCTGAGCTTCAGGTCATTGCTTTTTACCCCACAGGCCAGTTTTTTCTCCTTCACAGAGAGTCTGGGGATAAGTCTGGGCAGAGAGATGGAAACAGTCTTGCTTTGTTAGGTGTGCTTTGTGAGACAGCGGGGCTATTCAGCTGGCATAACCTGCTGGGATAACCTTTTGGCAAAGCCTCCGAGTCAGAGCTGTTTTGCATTCACACGTGTTTTTCTTATCTTGAAAGAGCACAGGTATTCTTTCCATGTAGACTAAAACAAAACCAACCCCGAATGAACAAACAAAAAGAGATACAGGGAAATGAAGAGGTGGAAAAAGAAACAGAAGTATGGTACAGAAACAACAGATCATTATCCTCGTTTTCACAGAAAAATCTGTCTTTAAGTTCTTACTCTAATACTTATTTCCACTGATGAGGTGCTGTCAATAAGGGATTCATAATATATTTATCTCCTGCCTCTTCTTTTGCTTTGTTTGCGAATTTTTTTCTGGGATGTTCCATATTTCTGAAATTATATTTGCTATTTATCCAAAAATATTTTTGCACCGGAACAAATTACATCGCAAGCTCTAGAGCAGATTGACTGCAAAATGCATTCTTGATCAACCAAATCATACTTGGTCACTGAGGTCCCAGTGGTTGCATCTGCTGTATTATGGAGAAACAGCTGGGCAAGGCCAGTCTAGTGGCCAGCTTTGCTGTCCATCCACATGATGGATCTCATGACTAATTTAGCAGTGGCCCATATTAAACCTTCCCCTCTGTTTCCCCTTTCCTAAACCTGTGTAAACATTCTTTCTGGGTGAAAGGTACTTAGCACACCTTGCTTGATTCAGCAGCTTTTGTATACCTCTGTTGTCCTTTGGTGGTGTTAAGCGGTTGCTATCAGGCACACAAGATGCCCTAAGATCCTTCCACTAAGCATGTCAGGGTGGGAGATATCAGCCATGTGAACTTAGGTTTATTTTATGTATCCTGCAGAAGAAATATGGAAATAAGCTGTGAGGACTCTGGGGTTAAAGTCACTCTCAGACTCACCCAACAGTGTAGATAAAACCATTGTATTGCTTTTGCTCACAGAGCAGAAGATGGGAAAGTTTTTAGAAGAGAGCAGAGTAAAAAATCCTTTGGCTTGGGTATGGATTTCTGGATGAGTAATTATTAGTGGTAAGAACTGCAACATCAACAGTCAAGAGATTGCCTTGATGCTTTCTGAATGGTGAACAGCAAGGCACAATGTGCATCTACTAGTCTAAATGAACCAAATTCAATGCTTTCATTCACAAATATAATTGCATATACTTACAAATCAAGCTATTCTATGTGTTCAAACTGATGAGATGATAGCAACAACTAAAACTGTTTGTGGATACTCTAATTTGAACCAGTAAACAGAAACCAGTTTTACATAGGCTGTGCTTGTGAGGGTACGTTTTCAGTATGCCATTATCTGTACAGTGCAGCCTTACTGCCTCATGCAATCTCTCTCTCTGTGTGGTTTCATCACTCAGTCTCTGAGTGCTATGCACAAACTGCCATTTCAAACCTGTGTATAAGTTGTATAAACAAAAATTACAGCTTTGTGAAAACAGCACTCTTTTTGGTGTCTGAGAGTCCCTGCAATCACAGGGCATATGTCAAGTGTATCAACACATCTGGAAGCATAATCCTTCCTTTCTTTAAGGGGATGAACATAACTCATTCTTAATAGGGCCCTAACGGCAATAAAGGTTAACTGCACACTACCACGGCTGCTATTAGAAGGACCTGCTCAAACCTTAAAAACCTCAGTTAGATTAACTGTTCAGGGGTTTGAAACAGACCAATGCAATCCTGTTCTTGTAGAATCTATAAAGCATGAGTGGGAGGACTGGTTAAGGTACTGACGCTGTGACAATACACAGTAACTCAGAGGATCATATCTAGATTGGAGCTCATCTAAATCGTTACCTGTGAAAGCGGCAATGCCATCTTACACTATAGCAACCGTGGTCTCCTGGGCTATGCAGCTTGAAGGACCAATAGGAAGTTTTCACATTAAATTTCCAGGGCATGCTTTCTTTTCTTTTTCCTTGAAGCCAGCCTGTGCATATTTCTCTTTCCAAATGTGTAAGTCTGCCCAGTCCCACTCATATGGACACCTTCCTGTGGCTTAATGGCCCCCATGCACAGAGCAATTCTTTGCTCTTACCAGCTGTGCGGTTAAAGACAGCCTTCGTCAGGAGCCATTTCTACCCTGTGTTATCATACAGTTTCCTTCCAAAAGCTGAGGTAACTATGTGCATAACTTAAAATGTATTTTTCTGCACGTGTTTAAAAAAGAGCAGAGAAGACAACCCGATGAATTTACATTTGTTGGTGCACTGAGGAAATGGTGAACTCCTGCGGTTTCCAACAGGGAATCGTATTCTTCTCAGGTGTTGATGTAAGGCGTCCCCACTAACATCCAGATAATATTGGCATGCTGTAAGCATGGAAGCTGAGTTCTAGTTTGGCAGCCTAATTTCCTATGCCTCCCTGACTGCAAGTATTTGCTGGAATTTGACCCAAAGTGTCCCATTTTTAATATGGTCCTATAATTTAGTCCTGACCAGTCCCTTCTTGTCTGTGTTATGAACCAGAAGCTATCCACTGCAACAGTCTCAGAACCTTTCCTCTCCTCCACCAAACTGGCTTGTCCCAATCGCTAAGGTGCTCAGCTTCTCATAGTGTTTCTTCTCACTGACGAGTACGTTGGTCTTCTCTCCCTTTGGAGCAGGAGGTTTTATCAGATAGGGATTGGTAGCCTGGCTAATGCTAATATAAGAAACTAAACAAAAAAAAAAACCAACCCCCAAAACCCAACTCCTCAGACATATCCTACACAAGGCTCCTGTATTTTGTTCCTTTTCAGAGCAAATGACTGGAAGACATAAATTAATTTTATTATTATCCTGCCAGGACAAGTTAATTACATCTGTCTGTCACCATGTTTCTGTCCTACATTCCCAGACATCACTGTTCATGTGACAGAAAGGCAATCGACTGCAGGGTTTAAAGAAAAATATTAGAAATAGTCGTTTTTTTAAAACTCACATGCTGATGCAGTAGGTTGCTAATGCAGGTTTTATGACTACAGTGGAGAAATGCAGCTTAGAAGTACAACTACGCTTATCACAACCACAAGAGATTCACAAAATGCACTACTGCCAACATCAGAGAGCCACGAAATGCAGTATTGTGGCCTCCAACAGAGTCACGTTACGCACTATTAGTGCTCGCAGGTAATTCACAAGATTCAGTATTACAACGACAGCACGTTCATGGAACGCGCTATCACAACTCACAAGTGCACTAAATACTACACGTGTGTTAGTCAGTCACCTGAGGCTACAGACTTAAAGCATATCCAATATTCACCTACCCACCTCTCCTGGTAAGTGTTCTCAATATGTTACCTTAGCCAGCATCCTGGCCAAGGGGGAAATGTCTCCTCACAGATCTGGAGAAGTGGCTCCCCATTCCTAGACTGAATCCGAGGGGGTTTATTTAGTTGGGGTTCTTTTTTGATCTACAAGACAGTGGGCAGGACTGTGGAGACGTGGATAATACCACGTTAGCAGAGTTTCCCTTATATTACGCTCTATGTCATGCATACCTTGGTATTGTCTGAGCCCATTGAAACCTCTGCTTGCCTTTACCTTACTTCTAAGCAACCGAATAGTGGCTTGATTGGGACTCAGGGTACAATGTTTCTTGAAGGGATTCAAGGCTCAATGCAGGTTTTAGTTGGAATTATCCAGCACTGCCCTATTTAGTCTCCGTTTACAGGACCACAGAACACAGCTCCCCCTGAGTTGTCTCTTCAGAGATGGGGGGCCTCAAGGCAATCTAAGTCTGTGTCTCTTTTACAACCCTCCATGAACCGCCTGGTGCACTAAACATTACTGAAACCTGTTTGCAGAACTCTGAGCCAGACAGTCCTTACAGTTTGATCACCACAAAGTCATTCTCCGGTCTTAATACAATTAATCTTATTTAATTTAGTGAGGGGAAGATGCAGATGAACTCTTCCCAAAAGTAACCCAAATTCTGCAGTGCAAATACTGCCATCATTAGCTGACTCTCAGATATCTATAGAGAAGCATCCAAAGTGGCATCCTAGCCAGGGAGGGAACCCAGATCTTGGTTACTATCCAAAGAGCACTAATCTCCTCTAACCCTGGCCAAGAAAACAGTTTCTCACATTAAGAACCTGCACCCTTGTTGAGGGAGATCTCAAGCCAAGAGATAATCTTACTTCAGCCAGAACGAATTTCCCTCTGAAGACAGAAAGATCCCTCCAGTGTTGTGTAGGGACCAGTGCCATGTGCCAGAAACACAGTGGTGGTCAGGCTGTCATAAGCATAGAACTGCAGGACTCAGCTGATGAGCAGGTGAAAACAGCATTAGCTGAAGCCAACAGCGAAAGGTGTGGTGAAGTGTCCTGATGGAGGAACTGAATGCCCATGGTAACCTGCAGGCAGGCATTGGCTTGATCTGCCCATGCTTTGAGTCATCCAGGACTCCATGTCATACAAAAGTTCTAGGGATGTCCCAGATCCAGATACCCAACAGAGCTAGCTGGTGCATGGCTGGTGCTTGGCTACATGTTCACAAACAGGTTCGATTATAGGTCAAAGGCATTCCTTTAACTTGCAGTACGGGCAAAACACACGTCACCTGCAAAATATAAAACCAGCTCCCACTTGAGTGCTTTTCAAGAAGGTGATCAATGAACTAATTCTATGTGATCTCTGTAAAATGACAGAGAAGCAGATTCATGCATGCTTCCAGCCATCTCCACAGGGGAACTTTCTAAAGGAGTCTCTGCCTTCTCTGGGAAATTTGTATGGGCACAGAAATGAAGAGGTTGAACTCCCCTTAGGTTTAATCGTTAGCACCAGGCAATCTGCAAGCCATGAGTACGTGGCTTGCAGAAACAAAAAGAATGCCCTGCAGAAAGAGCATTTACTTCTGATTAGACAGTTTCCCATGGTTTTCTGTATCAATGCCCCCAGCAGAATCAAAGGTCACCAGTCTTGGCTCCTGCAAAGACATCGCTAGCATTCCAATCGCCTCTTGCTAATATCAGTCTTTTGTGGATTATAACATTAGTTTTTTGGTTGCTTTGTTTCTGAGAAGTGAAATGTACTCAGATATGATGGAAAGGTTCCAAACCTAGAGGCAGCAGGTCTAAGATGTTGCTGTTTTCTCTGAAGCTCAATGGCACACTCTAAAATATTTTTTTAAAAAGAGTGATTTTACTGACATCAATGGCAATGCCAATGTGATTTTAATCATATGGTTTTGCTATTTTATTTTTTATCACTATTATTTTTCTGGGTCATACAGATGATGAGACATGTAACAAGAAATGTTTGCTTCATTCTTATCCTCAGATCCTGGATCGCTGAGTGTTTTCATTACAGGAGGATTATTATGATTTTATTGTTTTTAATGCCTTGAGACATTTTGCTAAGTGCTTTACTGCAACACAACAAGATGACAGTATTTTTAATCCTATATAGGCAGATAGTTGTTGCTTATGTAAGTGGAAGAAAGGAATCTGGTCCTCAGCAGACCTTTGGCTTTCAGCATAGTGAAATTAACTGAGTTATCAGCGAGTACTGAGTTACTATTGGGAATTTCCCGTTATGTCATGTTTTGAAGTATTAATAATGGAAGAATATTCAAGTGGACCTTAAGCTGACACTTATTCTAAGGTCTGACATGTTATGGTGAAATCTTCCAGTCAGCAGCAAACACACAGTTCATTTTATGTAATATGGTTATATCTAGTGCAGCAGTTCTTCACCACGATGGGCTGAGAAAGATATAAATAAATTAATGGTCTTGAGATTACTGTTAAAGAGTTCCTCTAGTGTACGACAGATCTTTTGCAGCCATTTGTGACAAGATTGTGGTTCAAAGCCAAGTCACTCAGTAGGATGCAGTTTGTAAAGGACAGTAAAGCAGCAGGCAGTGGCTGCAAAGCTTCCTTGGGGTCCTAAGATTGCCAATCATGAGATGCAGGTAACTGGGAAGTCTTTCAAACAACAGGTCTGCTGGCAAGTCCTGAGGGACTTATGGCAGCTATAGATTCTTGTAGCTATTTCACAGCCTAAAGACAAACTGGATGTTCAGAGTAGCCTGGTGGAGTTCATTTTGAAATGTCTAAAGTCCTTTCAGCTTTTCTTGCAAATTCTGATTCTCCTCTTGTGCCTCTGTCCTTGTGAGGTTGCTAATATGAATTCAGTTCAGTTGTGGCTGAAAACTAGTCCCTTCTGAAAACTTGTCCTATGAGTTGATTCACTAGAGATCTAGAAAGCAAATCACATTTTGATAGAATAGTAGGTTTTAAACCTAGGACCTCTAATCTAAATATATCTATTATCTGAGCCAAGGACATCCTCTGTTATGCAAGACTTTAGCATGTTCATCAGCCTGGAAGTGTGGGCCAGATGCCATCAGAGGGAGACACAGCACCATGCTGAGGAGGAATAAGGTGCTTGGCTTGCTTAAAGAAGAAAAACTTACGTGTATCGGAGAACCTACAAATTGTGAATCTGCCTGAGAAGGGTCTTTTTCCCAGGGGGACTTACCTTCTGCATGGGGCCTGAGGTGCTCATCTTGTTCAGCTTCATGCATCACCAGAAACCAAGATAAATGGAGGCTCGGGGTATAGTTACACTATTCATTTCCATTTGTTCAGACCTAGCTTGGCATCTGCATAGCTCTACTTTATGCTGTGTATATATATTTTCTGTAGTTGCTTTCCCAAGGTCATGGGAGATCATCCTTGCTCTTCCTGATGAGTAAATAAGGCCAAAGAAATATAATACATTAAAAGGACAGAAAGATGAGAAAAATGTATATACTTGTCTTTAGTTTAAGTTTTTTCCATTTCTCTGCATTTGCTTCAGGCTGTCCATATGAAAGGAGGGCATCCACAGGAAGAAAAGTTTCACAGTGTGAAATCAGATGCATAAGGATGCAGAAACAGCTTTTGCACAGAGAGGGTAGAAAATACATTTTTCCTGGTATTGCAAAAATGTTTCTCCAAGCGGAAGAATCTCAGCATAAAATGAGCACTGAAAACATTTGACCTCAACCCAGAATTGGACGCTAGACTAACTTCTTCCAGAGCCTGACATTTATTTGTTTAAATGGAGTAGCTCACACGTTTGCATTTATGCTCCTACTTCCATGCTTCTCAATGAAATGAAGGGCAGAAGCAATGCAAGACACCTAAATGCTGTGCTTGGACTATTTTTGTCCTGAACTGAAGCAGCAGGTGGTTTACGTCAGTCAAGGAAGCCTGCTCAAGAGGACTGGGAAATGCTCAGGCTTTTAACTGCTTTTGGAACAAAACCTTGAATTCTCAGCTTTTCTGACTTCACACATCGCGATATCCATCTGCCATATTGTTAACCTTTTGGAATCGGTGCTTGTAAATTTATGCAAGGAGATGCTGATGTTCCAGATTTATGCTCATCTCATTTAACTGACTTTCAGGGAGTCTCCCTACGTAATTCTTATAAAAGAAAATCATGAGAGATGCATTTATGTCTCTCATTAAAAAGTGAGCCTAACTGCTCAACAGTTTACGAGAAAGGAGACTATTCAGCTCCAGTGCAGTGAAAGATCAGATAAAGTTCTTTCAGATGCATATTACATGTTTACTGAAGGCCACAGGACCTTATAAAGGACAGGCAATTTACAGGAGAAGTTCTGGCCAGCTTTGAAAAATACATCTCTCCTAGGCCACTAAGATGTGAAAGATATGCAGCAATTTCCTGGCATGCAGTGAAGGGTCTAAAACTTCCCAATACTTGGGTTGTTATTCTCATGCTATACTTGTAGAATTACCATTTACTCATCGATGCAAACTCACCTTAGGCAGGAGAGGAACTTGTTGAAATTAATTCAAAATTCAAAATAACATCGTGCTGCAAGCCAAATTTGCTTCATTATGGTATTCTGATAAGGGTGCAGGCTTTGTTATCTCCCCTTACTTCATTAAGATTACAAGGAACATTTTCAATGGTCATTTTTTACCACTTCTCTATACACAGATGAGTAAAATGAGTTTCATGGCAGTATGTGTGGGGATCCCTTGGCCAGGTAACAGAAAATAATATATCGACCCTTCTGTCACTAACTCTCTATATATTTTAAGTAAATGGATTATTTGCTACATATTTCTCACCTATGACAACATCCAGGTACAGACACAGGCTTCTTTTGGAAACAGCTGTGATAGCTGAATATAGAAAGAAAGTGTTCATCTATAGACCTAGGAGAAATACTGGAATATGGCACAATTTGATTTTCGGATATGAAGCCAAGCAAGTATTTTGATTTTCCACTTTCTGCATACCAGACTTTTTCATTTTAAAGAATTTTTCATTTGCAGAGACAACTGTCATTTCGTGCGGAAAAGCTCGGGCAGTTTGCGATAGAAAACACACGGAAGTATGTGGGTCACATACTTGCTATTGTGTTTTACTTCAGATCATTCCTTCGTTACTATTATTCAGTGATCTAAATAAAAGACATTTGGTTTGGGGATATAAATTGTTCTCTGTAGGTAGCGATCATTAACAGTAATGAAACTTAGTGATCAATCTGTATCTGAAGAATACCGTGGGTGTCACTCACACATCCTACGTATCACTCTGTGCAGTATTCCTATAGCTCCAAGCAATCTAATTGGGCTTTGGACCCACTGCGCCAGACCCTCTGCCGACATTGCAGAGGAATCGTTCCTGCCCTGAAAGCTTCCTTGCTCCAGACATCATCTGCTTATGAAACATGTAGCACCTCCAACATAACCAAATAAAGACACTTTTGTCATTCGCTGCAGCACCCCACATCCCAGAAAAGCAATGGGAGCAGAATCACTAATGCAGATCTCACGCAGACAAAGGCATCAGTATGGTCAGGCTGTTATTAGCTTTGCTGCTGCTGTTATGATTATTCTTACTTCCTGAGTTCAGCTGGAATGAAGTCCTATTTAGGCTTTAGGTTCCAGCCCAAAGTGTTTTCTGTGTCATTAACCGAGGGGAAATGGATTTTTCATTTAGTAGAGTCCAGATATAAAACTCCATTGTGGCAGCTCAGAGAAAATAAAAGTGAGAAAGATGCTGCTCTGATTCCTGCATCTTTGTATGCTGTCCTGGGTGTTGCACATCTAGTGCTTTGTAAAAGCAGTGCTTTTCTAAAAATTAATCAATATGCAGGACTGACAGTTTATCTTCCTTTCTTCCCCAAAAGAGTCCTTGTCTTTTCCTCTTGCTTTTCTTCCCCCCATTCCTTACACCAGGCAAGCAGAACTCTCAATGATCAGTGCACACTTCTGTCAAGGTTTTAGGTAGGATTGCAAGTACCTAATAATGCATGAATGTCTTGTTCCACAATATCTGGTGAAAACAAAATGCTGGTTCTCACCCTTATATATCAAGAGCTTTCAGCTTAAATCTGCAACGGCAACATGCACTTGGATTTGGCCAGGGTTTCTAGAAGCAGAAATGGATTGATTTTTATCTTTTTGCAAAGAAGTTGCTGAAATTCAGATAGAAAGTTTAATTTTCTTTGAAGAGATAATGCCAACCACAACACATGTATTTAATAAGCTAGCTTAAAACCTGTCTTTAAAAATAATACTGTGCTGTAAAGCAATAGTCAGAAACTGTGTGTAATAGGGTCACTATACGTTTTAAGCTACTAATGTAAGAAACTATCGTTTCCCAACAACACAAAATAATAGAGAATCATAGACGAAAAAGAAAAAAAATCCCTTTCAAAGCACAGAGCTGTTTTTCTACACAACTTTTGATTTTTTTTCCTGTTTTAGGTTCTTCTCTCTTTTTCTCTCTTCCCCTTTCCTTTCCCTTTTCTCATTTTGTATTTCATGTTTTTGCACAATGAAACTTAATGAATCCATTTCAACTCCTATACACAACCTGTTTAATTTCCTGTTTCCTGTACATTTAATATCAGTCTATTTGAAAAGGAAGAATTTGCATTGAGCAATATAGTGTAATAATTATCACATACAAATTCAGTTCCACCTTCTATGAGGGTTCCTGACTTTGTCCAGCAGGATAAAGAGCTTCATTATTTCTCATCTTTCCTCCATATTTATGTACCTTTTGTCTCCCATCTAACACTTTCTTCTTCACCTTTTCTCTTTCACCCAAACACACACATACAGAGTATATAAATGAGCTTTGGAAAGAACCAGCTGGCTGCATGGGCACTTTCCCCCTTGATATTCTCTTTGATGTGAGGCTCTGTTGACATATTTTCGTTCCCTGCTACCAAAAAACCCCAAGTTTTATGGAGTAAATCAAATGTTGCACTGCTGGGTCTTAAACTGATAGCTCCTTGGGATCCTAGGAAGAATTTAATTAATCAGATTGTAAACAGGTCTGTGAGATTCAGGCCCAGTAAGCGGTGCAGGAAGAACTAGGGAGAGCAAGCAGCCTACAAGTGTAATAAATCAAATTTCAAATGTCAAATATGACATTTGACTAACTGCCAAAATTTTTTACCAACTTAGATAAATATGGTTAAGATGAACTAGACAATCACAGGAAATGGGACTGGAAAGGACCACAGGAAGGCATATAGTTCCTCCTCCTGCCCCAACACCAGATCTCACATATCTGTCCTATGCACAGTGAATTCTTACCTAATCCATGCTTAAAAGTCTCCACTGTTGGATATTCCACATCTTCATGAGGCAACCTGTTCCTGTACAGTGTTTTTATTGTTATAAAGTTGTTACCTGGTGTTTAGCCTCCATTTCTTTCATTGTACTGTGTCTAAATATCCTTGTGGGAAAGTAGTTCTGACCTCATATCACATCACATCAGTTCAAACTACAATAACTTAATTGAAGTCAACAGTGGGAGACCATCACAAGGTGAGAAGTAGGCCATTACCTTTTAAGATCCTCCCAGTAGTGCTAAAGGAGGTAATACCTCACTGAACATGAGCATCTCGTGCTGGGACTTGGACAAGGCCAGTAACACAACAGGGAGCTGCTTCTGCAAGCAATTTCTGAGAACAGGTTTTTAAGTACATGAGCTGCATGAGCCCATCTCTGACATGAGCAGGTACCATGTACTCTTGGTTTTGAGATATCCAGCAGCATTCAGTCTAGCTGATGCTCCTGTATTATGCTTTTCCAGCCTAGATTGGGCTCTTTAGAACCTGTGATGTCCCTGAAAACTAGGGGGTGAGGGTGGGGGAAAGAAATCTGTGGACCACATTTCCAACTATTTTTCTTTTTTCTTTCAACATCAAAATGTGTTTCTCCTTTTGTTCTGGTAGGGGAAAAAAAAAATTTGGAAACCATGACCTTGCAATCCAAGCAAAAGTTCTTCCTCCTTCAAGTAAGATGCCTCTGTTTGCAGAAATGTCCTTATCCCTGGTATGTCACTCCCTTCCGAACGGACTCCATCAGAGTTTCTGGGTAGCAGTCAATGAGCAGACCCAAGCTGGAAGCATAGAGCTGTCACTCCCTGCTCTGACTGTTTCACGATTGTCTGGGACCAGAGCACAGGATGGTGCTGGGTCAGAAATGCCCTCTGCGTTTCACCCCAAACCTGGCT
Organism: Zapornia atra; assembly: GCA_013400835.1. Taxonomy (NCBI): domain Eukaryota; kingdom Metazoa; phylum Chordata; class Aves; order Gruiformes; family Rallidae; genus Zapornia; species Zapornia atra. The sequence continues at coordinate 136,841 of VZTU01003405.1, read as the reverse complement.
GCCTAGAGGAGCAAGTAAATGCTCAGAGAAAATAGGTCTGAAGTTTTGGATGTGCCTTCCCTGGTTCAATTCTTATGGGAGATCTGTGATCCCTGTGAGTGGGAACTTGCAGAAGGGCACTTTCTGAGGGGAACAGCATGAATCAAAACCCAGGCTGAACCACAAATTAACCTGCCATTCACTTGGTGCCAGTAAGCTCATATTGGGCAAATGTGACTTTGTGCCTAGAGTTATATGTCCAAGTGAGTGGATTGGTCCCGGTTAAAAGGTGCTGTGATGTGTTAACTGATAATTGGGATCTGTCAAGATTTGCTTTGGGATCTTTGATCCCAAATTCCTGCAGTTCAAAGCACAGTATCAAAACCTGATCCCTGACTTCATCATTTTGAGCTGTAGCTAAACATCATTTGTCCTGTTTGCCTTGATTGGTAGTTAGGGCCTGCTGGAGAGCTAGAGGTACCTCCAGACCCTTGCAGGTCAGTAGAAGATCACTGAGACCACTGAGGAGCTGGTGGTTTCACCCACAACCTACCTTCCTCCTCCCAGGGTGAGGCATGGGCAACAGCTCCTGGAAGTTTGGGTGTGTGTCATGGGATAACCTTTGCAACCTCCTACTCTCTTACTTGCTGGAGCACTCCCACATGAGAACCTCAAACGGCAGGCTGGTATTAGTTGCTGCTTGTGAAAAGAGCAACAAGGGAGCCAGGCAACTTACCGAGATGGAGGAGGCACAAGTAGCACCTCCTGGCTTTTGAGCAAGGAATGTTAATGAGAAAGAAAATGATAAATATTTGTGTTCATGGCTTTACATTTCACTTGCTCGTGCTTTACACTCGGGGAACATTTTCCTTTTGGTATAAAGTGCTGAGGCAGGTTGGAGAAACAAACATCTGACAGCCTCATTTGGCTAAGATTAAGTATACAGAAATTCATTTCACATATCACTGCTCTGTGTTCAAACTAAACACCACCACCCTCCTTTGGACTAATTTGCTTGTTCTTGCTGAGCTTGGCAGGAAAGCAGACCCTAACATGGGAAAAGACATGGGTCCAAATTAGGTAGGTCCACAAACGTGGTTGAATTGCGAGGTTGTGCTCTTTTTAGCTCCTCTTTCCTAATTTTCTCTCTTTCCCCTCCCATTTGTATTCAGATTAGACTGATCCCTCCTTCTCCATCATGCTGCCTGCACATAAGAAGCAGGGGCAGGCTGAGAAATGCACGAGAGAGACAAGTTGCTCTCAGCCCTCTGTTGCAATGATGCTGTTGTGATACTGCTGCCTTGCAGCATCCAAAATGCCCCATCCTAATCACAACACGCACAGCCCCAGACAGCATGTGCCTGGTCGTTTTGGGAGGGTGCTGCCCACTGAGCCCCTTGAACATGTGGGGAGTTCAAGAGTCTGTGCAAATCTCAGTACTGAGTTTCAGTGCTTAAAGCCCTCATCAGGACTGCGTGTAATGGGTCTGAGAGATTTGGGAAGGTACCAAAAAACCCGAGATATCGAAGTGTCTCAGCAGAGTAGAAGTTCATGTTTTTATCTGAGAAGAAGACATGATTTCATCTTTGGAAGCTGCACCCTGTTTCTGCTGATTGGCTTTTGCCCTCAGAAACATTTCTCTTAGTGAAAGTGAGTGAGGGCATACAGTCAACCTGGGAATTGTTGATGAGTATGATGATGTTTAAGGGAAGTGACTGGGAACTGAAAATAAAGTTAATATTTCTGATAAGGTTTTGATAAGATTCATATCACAGATAAGGTGAATGCCAAACCATTATTCACTAAATCCTCCAAGAATAGAACTAAAGAGCACTTGATGGAATATGATAGGACAACAGTTTAGAACAGATAAAGCAAGCAGGAAGCATTGATGGGCTCGAAATGGGACAAACGTGCGGATAATGGGTCCGTAAATGGACGCTGAAGGGAACAAGCAGAGATTTACTCCCTGGCATCCTGATCCAACAAAGGTGAATGCTGAGGAAACACAAGGGAACAGAGCAAAGTGTCCAGGACCATGTGCTCTCCCTGGAAAGTCTCTCACCTTACCCCAGCTGGGAGCAAAGTGCTGGGTTTGGGGGCACCCAAAAAGGGCTGTTCCTGTGCTCTTATAGTAGGCATATCTTGAGAATAAAAAGTACAATTACCCATCTATTTGTTACCCATCTATTTGTCTAATAAATGCAAGATTTTATTCACTATATTTTACATCACTAATCAGCTTTTGTCTAGGCTGAAATGCACAACACATTAAAAATAATCTCTACTATATTAATGGATACTTTGGAACAGCTTTTTACTCTATCATGTGTTATTATTTTTTTTTTTCTTTTCAGAAAAGTAAAATTATGTCTTTAATTTAATTTATTTAACATTTTGGGCTGAGTAATTAAAAGCCTTATGAAAAGCCATAGTGCTCATCTAACAGAGAAACTTAATCGCAGTTCTGTTAGGCTTTCTTTTAAAAAAATAAAAAACCTGTTAAATAGATTACTGCTTTTTTTTAATTAGATGGTTTAATTACAACATATTAATGGAAATACTACATAAATAGCTCTCAAAGACACACATGCCCATGCATTATCACAAAAAAGTGAAGTTGCAGCTGTCCCTACAGGAGCATCTTTCATCATCTATGGGTAAATGGAAAGAGAATAAAAAAGCCAGCTTTTTTATTCAGCTTTTAAACAGCTCCTAAATGGTGCAATGGCATCTTCATATGGGAGCCATGGCTGCTGGGATGAGGTGATGTTGCAGCAAGTTACCAGGTTAAAGTTGGTTGTCCAAGCATTTAAATTCCAGGGCTTTCTGTGTGTTTTCTCTATTCTGATGTAAAACTGCAACTGTAATTTTTGATCATCTTACTTATAATTGCACCTAGCTATGCTGTAGAGTCACATACAGCTTTTATATCGGAGGTTTGAGCAGTATTTCAAGGCCTTTCTCTGTCCTATCATGTGCCCCTTAAGTCACAACAGGGGAAAATAAATTATGTTGAAATAAAATGCATTAATCTTCCCCCAGAGCTTTTGAGAGTCCAGTTAAAAGCCTGAGTTGTTAAACAAGTGCTATTATACAAGGACAATGGCATTTCTATATGTATGTACATGCAGGCATGTGGACACATGCACATAAACATCATTGTGCTCTGTATGTGTGCCTTTGAATAAATACTCATCACCTATTGCTCCTAGTTACATCTCTTTGAACGCCAACCTTGAGAAATCAGAAAAGGGGCAGATATGCAAAGGATCACGGACAAGAAATTTCAGGCACTTTAAACAAGGTTATTTAAAGCAATCTCTGTCACTTTAGCAATCTAGCCCTTGTAGACAGACACAGTCCCACTAGGATGCAAGCTATAAAAAACACGTGAGCACATCTGCATCCAAGTATCTGTACCTGTATTGGCATGTGTGCACTCATCTTTATGTAACAATGAACTATGCAGTGTGCTCACACATGCGCTGTTACAGCTGGGATTGAATACATATCACAAATTGTAATATATACATACCCAGCAGAATTTAAGATTGGTTGATAAGGTTTTTAAATACTGAAGAGAGAGAAGGTGTTTATTTGAGTTGTATATTTGCTAGTTATGAATGTAGAGGGAAATATTTAAAGCTTCCCTGACTATAGCAAAGGGATGGATAAGACAGTAGAATAATTCTGTCTGGACCCAAGAAATAAATTGAAATGAATTGCAGAGCTGCACTGATTTATACTAAAAGATGAGAGAGTGAGGTATCATTAAATGTATGATCTAGTAAATGATGTTTGCTTGGGGAATGGCAGGATTAACTTAAAAAAAAAACCCACCATAATATCTAATTTTGGGAGTTGGAGGATGGCATATTTCTACTTCTGATGAGTCACTTCTATTCATAGAAGTGTACACAAAATATAGTTCTTTGTACTAACTGTGACTTCTCAAACAAAAAAAATCTGTCCCAAGGAAGATTGTGAAATGGGGGCCTTATTCTCCTATTCTCTCTTTCTAAATTGACTGGGTGGGTTGGATTGATAGAGACTTATTGATTCACGATCCCTATGCAATACCTGACGCATAGCCTCTACAAACTCAGTGTAGTGGGAAGTTTTACCTTATCCAACAGCTGGAAAGAGGGACTTAGAAGTCTGATTAAGCCTCTGGCTGATGGCGACCTTTACCAGAGAGAATACTGGGCAACTGCTTATCTGCTTGGGGAGTCTTACCATGTGATTTTTGTGTCATCAGCAAACTTGCTGAGGGTACACTGTGCCTCATCATCCAGATCCTTAATGAAGATGTTAAATAAGATCAGACCCAGCATTGACCCCAGGGTATACCACTAGTTATTGGCCTCCAACTAGACTTCATGCCATTGATCACAACCCTATTTCTGTGTTATATATCCTCTGTTTCTCTGATAGCATTTTTTTAATTCTTCTAACATACCTGAATAGCTAATGCCATGCCTGGTGAGGCCCGGGGAGAGGGGAGTTGCTGCCTGGGACTTTGGTGTTTGTACAGCTAAAAGGAGGTAAAGGTATCTGTGAAGAGATTAGTCTAGCTTAAGAGATCTGGGTTCAGCAGACTGCTCTGTACTGTCTCACTTGAAGAAGTGCCTTTAACTGTGTGTACACACTACTCAGTAGCCCCTTTTTATCAGCTAATCTTTTAAAAAGGAACAATCAGCGTAAATCCTGTCACCGCTGACATGCATGCTGTAAGGAGAAGATGATGAGTAGTCATAGGGTGGTCCAGCATTACCAGGGCTTTGTGGTCATATAAGAGACCACTTGCTCTATTCAGTGAACCACATGCAGAAACTGCAGTCTTCCTCAGGCATGTCTGAATCAAGACATTAGCACTGGTGCTCACAGTCTACTTCAACAGGAGATGGCAGAGATAGCCAGAGGAAAGTATTGAAAACAGTTTAGCAAACAAAATCAGTCTGCATCTAAAAAGGCAATTTTCTAGAATATGAAAAACCATAACAGGGGGGAAAAAAAAAGTAGCAACTTGGTTCAGTCACAAGCAGGTCTCTAGCTGCAGCTAACTTTGTTTTAGGACAATGGTGGGGAGTTGTTGCATGTGATCATTTTGAAGGGAACTGTTACAGGTGAAATTTCAGAATATCAGGATTACCTGAGAACTCAAAAACCTGCAAACTTGCACTTCTGTCACTTCTAATAGAGGAAATGTGTCTAGAGAGGGATGCTTGCGTTTCCTAATCCATTTCATGACCCTGTCAGTTCATTTGCTGTGTATTAGGTTGGAATCAGTGTTCTGCTGGAATTATGTTTCTGTTCAGTGCTCAGATAACAGCTCGGACATCCTTTTCCAGAAGGAAATCTGGTCCCAGATAGCCAAACTTTTGATATCTCAAATTTGGATTAATTCATTAACTTTTCCTGTGCCTCTGAAACTACCTGGCAACTTCTAGCCTGGAATAAAACTCTGCAGAAATCCAAATACCATTTTCCATGACCAACAGATTATATCAGTGTTCGGCAAACCGCACTGACTGCTAAATGACTTTTCAGTGGAAGTGTCAGCAGTGGTTTGGACTTACAATGAATTGGCTTAATATCCTGCAGTGCATTCCTCCCAGGTATGGAGGGAAGGGATGTTGCATGATGGTGGGTAGGCTTGCATACAACATTATGTGCAGAGGGTTAGAGGCCACGCTTATTTGAAAAATTGCTGCACATTTGGTATCATAAAAGATCCCTGAATCCACAGGAAAGAAGTATATAAACTCTGAGTCAAGATTAGAGCTTATTGTATTGTGCTGCAAGTCCTTGGTAGAGTCAGCTTTTCTGTAAATCAAAGAGTGCCTCGGCATGGAGCCATGTGTTGAGGGCAATTTTCTTGAATCAGTACATCAGTAGTTTAACATACCATAAAACTAAGCAGTGTAACGATGATGATCATTTTCTACTATATTAGTTGCCAGAAGCTTGTGCATTTTATTAAAAAACTGCCAGATGTAACGTTTTGTTACATTTAGCTTTTCTGAGGATTTATAGGTTGGTGGGAAAAGTGCTGCTGGTGAGAAGGGAACTCATACAAGTGGGAGTGACTATTACCTTGGAGTAAAATTTGTTTTCACCTGAAAGAAATACAATAACAAAAAAGTAGGAAAGTAGTGAAGATATATGCTCACAGATATACTGGAGGGAAAAGCTGCATCAAAGGAGTGAGGGCTGGTCATCTTAAGTTAGTTCAACCTCTGGTTTGATTTAGTTGCCAAAACACTAATATCTCCTGACTGTCTGCCAGGACTCTGTCACGCAGCTGCTAAAAGACTGCAGATGATTTGATTCTACTTTTGATCTGCGTACCTGTCAGGTTTGCTGCTATAGGCCAGAAGGAACCTGGGCTTGGGAAACAGCACCACTGTCTGCTGATAAACCCGGTACAAAACTGCTTCAGCCATCATCCTGGTCATCTCTGTCCTTATTTTTGCTGTGGCTCCTGTCACTGTCTATTTGTGGCTCTCTGCTCTTGATGAGAGCTCCTTTTCTATAATTCTTGAAGGTCCTGTCTCACTTAACATCACTGACTTTATCTTGTTTTGCATCTCTGCAAGGAGTGTGCCTCATCATCCTTGTCTCTCTCATTTTTTTTGAAGTCTTTTATTAGGCTCATAAGTGAAAGCTGTGTTAATTTTTCACTTTACAGCCTGGTTTAATGTAACATATATGTCATATTCACTGACATCTCTCGTTTTTTAATCCTGAAGAATTTTAGACAACAGTTAGTTTGAAGGATGCTAGACAGAATGAGTTTTAATTTAGAGTCTTACTACATGCAGCAAGAGCAACTTGTTCCCCTTTGCTTAGTTGGTTTCACTGTCTATTTTTGTGCACGTCAAATGACATGACACCACCTTTGAAGTGGATGAGAATACAAAGCTGGATAGAGAACGGTCTTGGTGTGACAGGTTAAATGTTATACCTAGCCTCTTTTTAAATGATGCTGATAATGTCACTTTACCATTTGTCTTGGGACAGATGCTAACGCAAACTGACCAGCAATGTACAGGAAAGTTGTGATGGCCCAGAGTTTACCTGTGGGCCTAATGGTCCCTTCCAGCCTTGTGAACGGAGGCTGGTGGTTGTACATTTTTTCCTATGATGTTCTGCAGTCTTCCTCCTTAGAGAAAGGAGCTGGCGATTGCTCACCGTGGTACCTTAATTACCAGAGCAGGCCTCTGACCTGTAAGCCGTGTGCACAGGGACAAACAAGACACAACTGGTCTGCAACTCCCATGAGATACTGCAAAATCACTTTGTAGTTAAAATATTCCAGGTTTGGACATGTGGGTTTTTTTAGAATTTCCATGTAAGGCACTTCCTCTCCCTCCTCCCAAACTACTCTGAAAGAAAAGCAAAACAATTTTATAAATTACCTCAGTGAGTCCCACAAAAATCAGTTCAGAAGAATTCAGAAAATCCTTTATGTTATCTCTACAGTTAGGCCCAGGGCAAACTACCAGCCATTGCCCATCTGGTTGCATTACTGAAGAGGAAACAAGTGAGAGTGTTGCCCGGGAAAGCAGCTTTGAGCCTGACTGTCGGCCTTCTGCTATTTTCTCCTGGGAACATTACTCATATCCAGCACACTTCTCCCTCTTTTTTTAAGTCCTTCAGACTCTGATACCACTATCCTAAACCTGGACTTCCTAATTGTTTAGATCTCCTTTCCCATAGTTAGAGTGATTGCGCAGGACCTGGGTTTACTGGGGCTTGTGCATGCAAATGCTGACAGAATTAGAACCATAGACTGGCCTGCGTTGGAAGGGACTTCAAAGACCACCTAGTTCCAACCCCTTGCCATGGGCAGGAATACCCTCCACTAGACCCACTGACTGCCCAAAGCCCCATCCAAACTGTCCTTGAACCCTGCCAGGGAAGGGGCACCCACAGCTTCTCTGGACATCTTGTGCCAGTGCCTCATCTAATCTAAATCTATGTTCCTTCAGTTTAAAGTCATTACCCTATCACTAGATGCCCTGGTAAACAGTCCCTGTCCATCTTTTTGTAGGCACCTATAGGTACTGGAGGCTTTCTCTTCTCCAGGATGAACAAGCCCAACTCTCCCAGCCTTTCTTCCTTGGAGACGTGCTCCAGTCCTCTGATCATCTTCAAGACCTCTTCTGGACTTGCCTCAGGAGCTCCATGTCCTACTTATGTTGAAGGCTCCAGAGCCGTACACAGTATTCAGGTGGGATTAAATGATAACAACAAATTAATAACAACATACAACAACAATAACAACAAATTATACATCTTTAGGACTTTTTAATCCTTTTTTTCACACCTCAAATTCTCCAGCTTCCTAATTTCTTGTTTGTTTTTAGAACATATCTATTAATTGGAGGAGTGGGAAGAGAAGGTAATATGGCACAATATGTCATTTTTGTTTAATATGAAGTTTATTTTTGCTACAATTTAAAATTTTCAGTGTTTAAAACAAGACTGGACTGAGTAATTTGGTTGCTCCATGCTGTCAGTATCTTAAATTAGCTAACAGGCTCAACTCTTTGTTTACAAAGGTCTGGCTAAAGCCTCCATTTCCTGCAGGATTGAAGGATCCACTTGGCAAGCCCCAGGGCTGCTTCTCTGTTGGACCCTGCTGCTTTCAGACTTCCCAGAAAAACCTCTCACACAGCATGTCCAACATCAGCAGAATCCAGATCTGAACGTGAGGATTTTGCAGGTTGGGGTCTGAGAAACAAAAGCAAAGAAATTGCTAGTGCCTCATCCTGCCATGTAACAAAAGTGACTTTCTCCTTAACCAAGTGTGAAACCTAATTCAGATAAAGTGTGAGGCACTAATGAAATGGGAGAAATACATTTTAATTAAAATGTCAGCAAGATAATGCAGACCAAATCCTAAACCCCCCACCATTAAGGTTTGCACGCTGAGACCTCCTGCCATTGTTCTTCTCTCTTTCTGATTGCTTTTTAATAACAGCTTCTGTGTGGCCTTTGTAAATAATCCTCTCATTACAGGTTTGCTTGAAACATGCAATCAATTTATTAAGGTATTTCCAGGATAAATTAGCAGGTACAATAAAACATAATTATTCTGGTACTCATTCATTTTTAAAACCTGAGGTTGACCAGGTGCCACCATTGCTTCTGCCAACCTCAGGGATCAGTTTGATGGCATTTCAATCACAGCAATATTCAGACTAATCCAGACTGGGCAGGAAATGGCATTTTCAGGAAGACTGAAAATTTTGAAATTATTAGCTTTTTTCCCCTCAGAAGTAGTCTTTGAAACAACTAGAGAAATTGGATTTTTAATTAGGTAATTTTATTTGCCTTGTTTATGTGTGGGTGTATGTGATGTTTGCTCCATGAAAAAAATGCCATTTTTAAAAATAAAAATCAAAAAGTAAAGATTGTGAGGAAAGACAGAAATTATTATAAATCTTTCTTTAGATTTAAGATTGATGTGTAATAAATTATCTAGTATATGATGGACAGCCTCCTCTGCCAAAAGGGAAGGCTACAACAGTAAGGAGAATGAGTTTAGCTGGGTGGCGCAGGGGAACTCAAGATGACTCAACCAGTTTCTCTGCGGAACTGACACCAATGTGAGATTGAAATATTTTGGGTTTGACTTTTATGGTAGAAATTTTGAAGTTTCTACACAAAAGAAGCATTTTTTACCATATTCAATCGTATTTTAGTTATATTAGTGTTGCAGTTTAGTGTAACTGCTGCTTCAGTGGCTCTTGTAGGCTGCAGTTACAGCTTTCTGCAAGCCCCATGTTTTGAAAAACACTGGTACATTCAAGGCCAAGTTTGAGACCAAGCCTATCAGAGCTGGTCACAGCGCCTCTGTGAATCACATATAGGAGAAAAAAAACTGCTGGCAGGCGCACTTTGCCACCGGAGCGGGAGTGAGAAGATGTAACAAGCTGCACAGACTCCAAGGCCAGGCCTGCAGGAGGGGGGGGGGAATGAAGAATGCGAAGAGAAAGTTCCCCCTGCAGCTCGTGGTGGAGTCCATGGTGAAACGGGTGTCCCCCCGAAGCCCATGGATGAGGACGGGGAGCAGAGACAACTATGCCTGTGAAGATTGATCCACGCCTCAGCAGGTTTGCCAAGGGACTTGTGACTTTGCGGGTGACCAGGCCGGGGGGTCTGGACCCGGACGTCAGCACCCTATGGAGGGGAGAGTCCTGCTGAGAGGCCTGTGGTGAGGGGATGACTCCCCGATAGAGAGGACTCACGCTGCAGAAGGTCGTGGACACGACTCTCGCGTGGGTGGGACCCCACGGTGCCGCAGGGGAAGGGTGTGTGTATGTGGAATGCCCCCCCCCACAGCTGAGATGGAAGACAGCTTGGGAGGAACGGACTGAAACCCCTCACTCTCCATTCCCTGCCCCCCCTGTACTGCGAACGGGAGGGAAGAAGGGAGCGAATCTCTGATTAAAGTCATGAGTGCGAAGAGGCGAGGGGTGGGGGGAGGAAGTAGAAGTGATAATATCTGGGGAAGAAAAGCAGCTTGTTGGGAATCACCGGAACCCCACTGCCCATTCCCTGCCCCTCCCCGCGCCATGTTGGGGGGGGAAGAAGGGAGTAAAATCGGGATGAGTTTTAAGTTTGCTAAGAAGGGAGGGGTGGGGGGAAGGTGCTTGAAGACCTGGCCGCTTCTTATCTCGTTCCGGTTCACTGGGTGTAGTAGTTGTAGTAAGTAGTAATAAATCACCTTTTTCTTTCCTTTATTCTGTGCTGCGTCTGTTTTGCCCATTGCACTAATTGGAGAGTGATCCCTCTGTCCTTATCTCAAGTCCTAAGCCTCCTAATATCTATTTTCTCCCCCTTTTCGGCTGAAGGGGGGAGTGAGCGAGCGGCTTGGTGGGTATTGGGCCTTTAGTTAGGTCCAAAACCACCACAATTAGTTAGACCATATTCAATAATATTTTGGTTAACATTTTTTATGATCAGCCATGTGGAGGAAATCGCTAATATCCAATAGCTCTTCATTTGTCACTGAGGAATGAACTTGGTATATTTGGGCTATTTCCTGGTTGCCAGATGTATTCATGTGAATTACCAAGTATGACTGGAAAAAAAAAATAGCTATGTGAGTGAAATATATGGGAATATGAAGATACATCTGTTATTCCAGGATGGGAAGAAGTCCATTCCTGTCAGGACAGAGACAAAAAAGAGAAATTATGTTGGGGACTTGCAAGATGTAGGCTTCTTTTTGAGGCAGAGAAGAACAGGGCATTTGCAATGAAGGAACTGATACCAAAGCTGAGAGCTTTGTTGTCATTGCTTTATGAAGAAGAAGAAAATGACATCTGCTGTCAGAGCAATCACTGCAACATCCCTTATTATCAGGAAAATTACATTTAATATACAACCTAAGTACATTTAGAAAACAAAATTTTCCTTTTTTTTTACCTGCTCTGTGGTTAAAGCCAAAAATTGAGGCTACAAAATGGAAAAAAAAAATCATCTTGGCATTTTGTCTGGACCTTTTCTCAATGAATTCAATATTTTAGTTTCCAGCTCAAAATTAATTTATTCAGCCTGCTAGAAAGGTAGCCCTGCCAAGTGCATGAAAAGCACACCACCTCACTATTGCAGTAGAAAATAGAGAGAAATCAGAAGTCAGCTGGTCATTATTGATGTTGCATTGCTCAGAAGACAAAAAGATAATACAGCTGGCTTTCTCTGCATTGTTGACAATATAATGTCTCCAGCTAGCTAATCAGAAATGACTCAGAAGACGTACTGAGAGCATATAATGGGAAGTACCGTGGTTCATTTCTGCAATTTTGCTTCTCACATCCAACCAGATTTTAAAATGATGTAGAAATTTATAGCCTCAAAAAATCATGTCTGCCTGTAACGGAGAATAAAGTCAGCAAAGTAAAATGAGAAATACTTTTTCTACCATATTTATTCCCTCAAAGTAGAAAGAACCTTGTCCTCCAACTTCTGTCGCTGTGAGCTACCTAGCCAACTCAAAACGCATCAGTTTTTTGGTGAATACTGGCCAAAGAACACATGTGCTTCAGTAGAAATAATTTTTAATTCAAGTATGTGAAAATCTGTCATGGGTTTGTATCAGTTATTTTGATCTCTTCTGAAAAGTTATATGTAAATTGAATTCAGTAGTAGGCTACTAAATTCTGAAGCTGTGCTTAATGTCTAGCATAAATAAGATGGTGGATTGTTAAAGACCTGCTGGTGGGGAAGGCTTATGCTGCAAAGGAGTGCTAGTTTCTGGCTGTTTCATATGGCTAACTTGAGTAGGAGATGCTTAGGATTTATTACCTAGGAGGCTAAAAGTCCCACCAATATTTGTACAATGTGCATGTACAGAGCATTGTGCAAGTGTATTGAAAAACGAAATGGGATGAATTAATACATGTACTGTTACAAGTACTACAACCCTCGAGAGATTTAAAGCAGAGGTTTAGAGGAGAAGTTGTTTAAATTTGCGGTTCTTGGGCCACCTAGTTCTGTTAATGGAAACCATTTGCAGCAAGTGCCAGCATCAGGGGGAGTAACTGCATATCATTGTATTGCACCCTTGGTTTTACTACAGAGGACTGAACCATATTTGTACATGGAAGGCCCAGTTCTTGCTAAGCTTCAATGTCATCAAGACCCAAAATGTGAAATCATGACCTTTAAAAAGCGTGACTGGGCTTTCAGAAAGCATAGGTGAAGTGAGAGCTACATCCAAGTTACAGATCTCACTGGAAAAAATATACATAAGGGATGTCATTTTACCAGAAACTTTATTAAAAGTTTTTTTCTTGCTGTATTCCTGACTAGGTCTTCTGCTATGATTTAATCTTGTCCTAGTGTTTCTCTCGTTAATACCTTCCTGTGCTTTCAGTTCTAAATTCTGATTCCCTCTGTTCAAAGGCTGTTCTCACCTTCTTGCACCTCTGCAGAGTGAACCCAGCTTTGCTGCTGAAGACGATCTGTGTTTCACTAGCTGATTCCCAAAGAGATTCGTCAGGAGTCGTTCTGGCAGAAGAAATTCCGTATGGATATTTACATTCACTCTTTCCCTTTCAGCTATCTTTCCCTTCAATACAGCAACACTCCATTCATCAATGTATCTGTATGTTGATTTATCTCATCCATCCGTCCTTCCAGTTAATCCACCAAATACATCCATGTATTATTCACATACAAGCATCAGTCAAATTCTTTCTGTCAGTCAGTTTTTTCTGTATGCTTTATCCAGTTAACATACTTCCTCTTAATATGCTGGTGTTAATGCATAGTAAATTATTTTATCTTTACACACTACTTGTAGCTATGTGCATTTCTCCATGATTAACAGTACTGGATAATAGAATAACTCCCTGATCTAAGGGCAGAGAAGAAGATTTTTCTATTTTCTATTGCTTGTAGCAATGAGAACTGAACAAAAGGCCATCCGTTCTCTGCTCAAGATGCAAAGGTAAATCTTCCCATAGCAGGTTCCCACCATGATTTTTAGGACTTATCTCTGAACAAACTGCTTTGCAGCAGAAGAAAACAAAAGCAGAATTAACATGAGTATAAAACCTATCATGTCTGTTTGTCCTATGATGTAGTAGATGCCGAGGCCTATACAGTGGATTACAATAAAATAAATTACTGTTGATGGAAGAAGAAACAAAAAGTCAGATGGATACTGTGTACCTGAGAATGGGGAAGACACAACAGAACACGAGAGGATCACACTGGACCACGTAATTGGGATTATACATTTTATAGGATCTCATGCAAAGCTGAGCAGATAAGAGAGACCTTCTGTGTAGACTTGCAAAACAGTCTTTTTTTTTTTTTTCCCCAAATGGAGCTTGACAAAGAAGAAATGGTTGAAAAAAATTGAGAAAATACAAATTTATGCAAGATAAATTATGCCAACTTTGGAAGGATTTGATCATAGCCTGATGCAGTCATAATAGCAATTTAAATAATGGGAAGAAAAAAAAAATTCACTGTATTAGAAGATGAAAGGTCAAGAAGAAATAGTTGGAAACTGTGGAAGGGAAAAATTAAGGTTGATAGCAGCAAAAGATTCCTAAATTGAATTCTCGTGGTACAGAGACACTGAAATTAGATGGAGTGTTAAGAGAAAGGAAGAATTGACCTACGAAACAGTAAAAGAAATCGGACAATAATGAGAAATGCATGTAGGAAGAAGGGTTTGGGTGGTTCAGATGCACTGATAAGAAAGCTTTGTAGCTCTTGGTGCTCCAGGTTTTCATGCATCTGGATATGGAAGTCTGGGGGACGGAGTCCAAAAGAACAGGCACTTTATACCACCAGCTTGCTGTCTTCATGTCTGGGCATGGTCCAGTGGGCACCAGCCCTTTCACAGGCACATCAGTCTCATCCTGGTTTCAAAGGAAACCTTGGGCACAGGGACACAGGGAGCAGAGTTAATTATCACTTGCTTTCTGTAAGATTCATTTTAAAAATATGGTCCTGGAAAAAAAAGAAGGCTGAATGACCCTCCTAGCTTTTTTTTTGTTCACTGTCACTTAGTCTCTGCAGCCCAGGTAGAGGAATGGCTGATCTCCTTCTTTTCACAGTTAAAATTAGAAGGAACTGTTACAATCAGGAAATGTGCTTCAGGTTATTGGGCTGCTCTGAATTGCCAGCATAGGGTTTTTGTTTGCTACTTTTTCTACTTTTTCTAAAGCATTTTTTTTCTCTTTCCCTGTAAATGTTCTGATGCATTTGGATATTTGATTATGTATGAAGTCTTGTATGATAATTAATTAGCATTCAGAAGGAATACTTCAAGTCTATGCATATTATTTGCACAGGTTAAGTATTCTTGATAAGACTCCTCAAATCAGACAAGCTGAATTTAACTTAATTAGACCTATGAATACTCATGGAGAAGGTAAAAGGGAGCTTGCCCAAGCTTTTGTGCCATGGAAATGAGGAGAAGAAGGGGCATGAAGGGTAAGTGTGCGGGAGGGAAAATCACCCCCAATCATAAAATAAAGAAGACAAGAAGAGAAAGATGTCATGAAATGCTTACAGCTATTCCTGTGCTCTCGCTGTAGCAAAGAATGGGGAATGACAAACCTTTTTAGAGTCATCCTCACCTAAGGAACAATTTAGGAAACTAAATAGGATTATTTTTGGAAGGAGAATTAAAGACGTAAGTGGTCAGAAATACTTTAATTTCTAGTACCTCCAGGCACCTGTAAATGCATGGCTGCAAAATCTGCTGTGTCACTGTGGCCAGCACTTTGGATGTATTTTTTCCTTTTCCCTAAAATTAAGGCTAGAAAAAACATTGTAAATAGAACTGTGTTTCATTGTGACATGTTGTTTCATCAGTGTCAAAATGTTCTTGGAGAATATGTCAATTTTGATGAAATTTTCATTGGAAAGGGGCTGAAACAAATCACTTCAGCTGTCTTTTTTTATTTTGGTAATGTCAAAACATTTTGTTTGGATAAGGTAAAAACATAATCATTTTGACTGCACCATTTTGATTAATTGATTTTTGTTATATACATATTAATTTTTTATATTGCATTTATATGAGGTTTTAAATGTTGTAGTGAAGATTGAAGATTATGTTACAATGTTTTCACATTAACAGTATAAAGTATTTTGACATAATTAAATGAAACATTTCAACATCAGCAAAACAAAACAATATGACACTACCCTAATGAAATATTTTGATATTTCCAAAAGCCTTAGAAATGTGTGTAGCTGTCAGAAATGTGGATATAAGGCAGTTTTGTTTGAGGTCAAGGGAAAATAATTTTTGAAAGCTGAATTTTCCTTCACAGCAACATTTCAGTGCCTCTCGCCTCTGGAAATACCCAGCCCAGAAGCTGTTCATCTTTTGAGATATGCTCCCAAGTGCCATTTAGCATCCAGGTGGATTACTGGAATATGTGATGCAGGAGATACTAAATTCAGAAATTAGGTGTGTCTGGGTACATGCTGCTGCCTGCACATCAGGTCATTAGCTATAAGGATATGACCTCTACTGTCCTCTATTCAGGCAAATGTCAACTAAGAAAAAGTTTTGTTACAAGGGAGCATAAGATTTCTTTTAGTGGGTTGGACAGACTATACTTTTTTATATGTTTTGCTTCCAGCTGTATCAAAAAAAAAAGAACAGTGCAAACAAGATACAGAGCCAGAGAAACCCAGAAATAATCACAGGGTAAGATGGGAAAAAGGGGAAAGGTTGTGTTTTGGGGGGGGGGGTCCACTCTTTTTCTGTTTTCTTTGAGGTTCTGCAGAAGATACACTTTGTTATTATAAAACAATGGTTTATAAATAACAGTGATAACTGGACACTAAGGCTAAGTCTGGTGCCTTTAATCACGCATGCAAAGTCAAGCCCTTGATTATTTTTTGCACTGCTCTGTTTACTGCAGAGTATGCAGATACACAAGTAGATATTGAGGTACACAGACAGATAGACTCCTGAAAAACACAGAGTAAGGAAACCTATCTGGAAGAGTCACTGTGTAGTCACTCTGTCTCCAAATTTCTGTGTGAACATTCACTAGTCAAAGCAAAATATGAAAAATTAGAAAGACATCTTAAGTTTATATGTTAACGTTCAGAAATATTATAAATCCCTCTAAGGATGGGAAATATTGGCATTCTAAAAAAAATTGTCAAATATTCTAAGAATGGAAAATAGTCTTCACAACAATGCTAATTTTTTCAAGTTACTAGTTTGCTTGGATATTTTATCAAGATTGCACATTTTGAAAACATATGATTTAACTAATCCTCATAAAAAATCCCCAAAGCATTGTATTAATACTGTGTAACTCTGTAATAGCATAAAGGGAATTGTCCTTGACCTCCAAGGACAGACAGTCTTGTGTACCAAATCATGAGAATGGTGGTGTTTTCTCTTGTGGTATTTTCCTGGATAACAGTCAGCAGATGCTAATCTTCTGCATATACCTGCCAAATCCTTTCTTCAAATTAACAAAGCTTTTTGCCTTTTTGAGAGAAATAACACTGTTGAACTGAGAGCTGCATAATAAGCAGATTAATTTTACTGATTGCCGTGTTGGAAAATATAGCCCTTTATAGCCATTGTAAATCTTCTGCCTTTAAGTGTCATTGAGGACTCCTCTCGCATTGCATGAATAAGCTGGTCTTCCCAATGTGGAACATGTTTATGTTGATGCTATCTTCTCAGCTTCATCTCATGATCAGGACACCTTTACCACTCACTACTAACAAACATCAGTAAAATACTCTAAGGCACAAGATGCTGCAAAAGGGATCTTCTGCAGTGGTTTTGCTGGTTGAGTGGGTATCTGCATTTCTAAGCTGTCTGTTGCTGCTTGCCAAACCTTCCAAAAGAAAAAACTTTCCCTAGGACTATATGCATTTTCCCCTTACGCTCTCTCTTCCCACTGAAGCAGCATTCTCTCTGACTTCAGATTATCCCTTAGGACACATGGGGGAAGCTGAGAGACTTTACCTTTAATGCTGACAAACTACCAAATATTTAAATTTGAGATTCCATCAATATGTGAGTTTTATAAATGTAAATAAAGGGGGAAAAAATAAACAGAGGATAGACAATGAAACACCAACCCCAGCCATAATCCCACTGTGGTTGATAGAAATTTGATTTCTATCAGGTGTGGATGATCAATAAGCATCCCTTAGGTGGGTAATAGTGCAAAAAGATTGGTTATTTAGAAGCACGTGTAGTAAAGTGGTTGCCTTGTTCCTATTAGCAACAGTGGAAAAAACAACATAGTGAGGAGTTTGAGGTAAAGAATAATGAGTGGAGTTACTTGCTTTTATAGCAGACTCCTAAAAAAATATAAATCTTGAAATAAGAAAGTTCAAAGTTTGCTAGCTTTTTGTTTATACTGTCCCAGTGAGGTACGGTGTGTGTGAGATGTTCCTGAGTCTTTCATCTTTAGTGGAGGAAAGCTTTAGTAGAGCTGTAGCTGTGTGGAAAATACGGGTGATACAGCAATTTGCTGTGGAAGGTGATTAAATAGAAATGTCGGTGTGTTTAAAAATGGAAACACAAATCAACAGTACCAACCCCAAACCCACAAACAAACAAAAGAAAACCAAACATCAAACTCAGACACCAGAGGAATTTCTCGAAGGAGGAGAAAGCGGGGGTCCAGGGGGCGCTGAGACAAGCACTACCCTCAGCCTGAGGAAGGGACAGCATGTTAGGTGAGCTAAGGGTTTAGTGACATGAGCAGTTGTCTGTCATAAGTGAGTGTTCTGCTGGGTCTGGCTGGACAGAGCAGAGTGTTGCTGCGTGCAATAGATCTTTGCTTAGAGACACCTGGAGAAGCATCTGATAAAATATTGTGCTATAAACTCTGCCTCTGACCTTTTTTTTTTTTTTCTTCAGGTTTCCAAAGCTCTTTACCTGGGCAGAGTGTTTCAGATGTGCTACAGTAAGGCCACAGATAAATCTAAGCCTTTGACCTGAGAGATCTCCTGGATTAAGCACCCAGCCGAAATGGCCTGCTAGGCAGGATTTTATTTTAGATGCTCAAAGCTGAGGTTAACAAGGTCAGGAGGTGTGAGCTCATTGGAGATTAGCATTGAATTCAGAGGCAAATTCTGCAGTTAATTTCCCTCACAGGTTGCAGATATTAATAATGCAGGAGACATACTCAAACAGATGTAGGCATTAGTATATAAAACGTTCTTTTTTTCTGAGAAGAGACTATCTGAGCAGTAAGGCCAAACAAAAGGGGGGGGGAAGGGTAAAATGTATTTACCCTAAGTTTCATCCTACTTGCTACTGGTACCACCCTGAGGGAGGAGTGAGGGTGAGACAGGAAGAAATTGCTTCCACCACTGCTGCTGGAAATCCTAATCTATGTGCATACGAAAGCACAAACTTTGATGCCTTTAAGACTTTCTTGGCACTAAGCAGTTCACATGTCTTGCCATAACATAACGAGGAGCATGGCATGATTGTTCAGATTAGCAGTGCAGTGTCAGTAATAGGGGCATAGTACCAAACCCTGAGGGCAAGAGGTGAGCATGTGCTGCTCTCTGAGGGGATCTTTTTTAACATTCTGTGGCATTTTACAAAAGAAAGGCTAAGGATTCTGGTTTGCGCTCTCTGTGCAGTGAACATGTAAGTAAAAAGAAAGCTTGCCTAAAGGAGGAGTAACAAGGTTGGTGGTGTGAGGGTGAAGGCCAGGGGATTCTGCTAAAAGTGGTTTAGGCACTTCAGCATGTCTGGCTGTACAAAGCTGCCTCCAGAAACCCCTGCTTCCCCTCCTGTAACACCTCTGCCTGGCTCAGGATATGACCCTTCCTTCCTCCCAGTTACCTGGCCTCATAATCAGAAATTATTTCTCCTGTCCTCACATTTCTGTCTTCATCGTTTTCACACTTGCTGGGGCTTTGTGTCTAATCCCTGTCCCTTGATCCTTCCGCAATGCAGAGCAGGACTATTTTTCCAACTCTGTCCTTTGGAGGGTGGAGCAGATTACAGGTATGAGCATGGTATCTCTCTGTTTTATGAGGTACAAATGAACCCTTGTTGGGTCAGAAAAATGGATTTGAATCAGACCAGATTCAATGCATGACTGGTTTCCTCGTTGCTGATTATATTTTAATGGTGTCATGACAAAGGAAAACCCTTTGAGCATTCTACCAAAACAACAAAAATATTTACTACAGACCTATTTCATTGTGGTTAGAAAGCCTCTTTGAATGGGTCAGTTTCTTCATATGACTAAATTATTGCAGCTCTACCTAGATTTGGGATTTTATAGGAAGCTGTCCATATTGTATACATAAAAATCGGTTGACAGGAGCAGGAAAGAAAAAAGTCCTCTGAAATACCTAACTGGAGATTCAAATTTTGGAGGTGGGGGGAGAGATGCTTGAGTCTTCAAGGAGATTTTTTTGTCTCTGCATCACAACCTATTAATGTATAACAGGGCTAAAAAGGAAAGGTTTTCAGGAGATTTCTCATCATGGCATGTTAGTGGGAATTTAGACTAGGATGATGTTTAATACACTATATATGGCTCATTACCCGAGAGTGTGTTAAATCAGAAAAAGTTAATTGGGTAGACACCCATAGAAATTCTCTGGGAGTACCACATGGTCTGTCCACTGGGTGTCCTTCTTGACTTACATCTGGATCAGCACTCAGCCCTACCTTACCTGCTCCAGGAGAACAGCAACTGGAAGCCAAACTGTGTACTCGAAGGAACCTGTCCCCGTCCTTTCCTCTGGCCTCTATGGACAGAAGGTGTTTGCAGCTGTGCTTCCCAGGAAATGTCTTAGCAAATCAGTATTCCCTTGTGCTACAAAATCAACTGCCTTAATGTTGTCCTGCGTGTGCTCTATAATTCAAGATGGAGCTGCTTGGAATAAACAAGGATTCCTCCAAAATTTGCAGTTCTTTTCTGCTTATGGAAAGAGCAAGTGTGTTAGCAAGTGTGGTTGCTGTTGCGTTTGAGCAGTTCTATCAAAACTGCTCTTTGTACCAGAATGAGCGTCTCTCAACCCATAATCCATGCTCAAACCAATCGTGGATATTACTGGGTTTTTATAATGAAAAAAAGGGTTTTGTTGATCTTTATGCCAGTCTGTGTTTTAGCTACTATGCTTATTTAATACAGAAATACTTTCCTTTGAAAAATTTGCATTTAGCTTCACTGATTCATTCTTTCTGGACTCTTGGGTATGAAAGAGTCAGTGATTTTTGCCACCTTCTGAGAAGAAAAGCCCAAGTGCTATAAGCATTTATAAGTTTTCTTCTTTTGCTAAAAAGCATGAGACAGCTGCACTGACAAGTATGAGCAAAATACAGTCTAAAGTAATTCTGCACAATCAGGCAGGGAAGAAAAACAATTCCTTGCCTTGCCCGTACGTAGTCACAGAACAGTGTTTGCATCTTCAGCAGCCTGAAACAGATGAGTTCTCAATGCAATCTGAAGGCTGGTGACAGGAAGAAAGCCTCTGAAATGGATAGCTAATCTTTGCCTTCTGTTAGAGGTGAGCTGCATCTAGGCAGAGGAGAGGGATTCTGCTCTCTAGTCCCAAAGGTGGAAGGCCTGGCTGTCTGGGACAACAATGCTGTGAGTAAGGTCTTTCCCAAAGTTCAGAATAACTCTTTCCCATTAAAAGAAAAAAAAAAAATTCCAGTGTGGGAATGGGAAGGAAGAGTAGGAGATAGATTTCTCAACAAGCTAAGGATTATCAGAAATAGTTACATGATGGACTGACCACAAACACTTGTAGGTTAAACAGCTAAGGGGAATGAGACAGATCTGAGCCTCAGGCCTTCAAGACACAACCTTCAAGACAAGTGATGGCATACTAGGATCAATTCCAACTTCTTGCTTCCCTCTCATGCTTCACAAGAGTTTCTTCTGAAGATGAGCACAGCACCTATAGAACCACCTAGGGCTTGGGAACGACACACATTGCAATGAATCTGGGTGGCATTTGTAATTAATGGCATGCAGCAACCTGTGAAAGTAAACAAGAAGCTAATGAAATGTCAACCAGATATTTGAGCTGTAGCAAAGGAGGGCTGGGGAGTAATTTCTTTTTATATTTATTTTTCTTGAGTTCAGACCAATTCCTCTTTGCCAAGATGTTTTCTTGTTCTTATGTTAGCAGGACAAGGAAAAATAGGAATTATTAGTGCAGGAAACCTGGTGGGTTTTTGCAGTAAACCAGGTTGTGATTTCTCACACTTGATGAAACTGATGCTTTTTCTTCTCACCTTGACAATGTCTCTTCTGATTAGAGGCCAGCAGCATGGTAATGGCCTTTACAAGCTGATGGAGATGTCAAACAAAAAGAAAGTTTAGAATGTCAGGAGGAGGGGGGATGACAGGTAACAAAAGGATTGAGGGAGGGAAAAAAACATGCTTAACAAACTGGCCTCTGGGAATAAGTTTGCCTTTAAAATGATGTCTTAAAAAAAGTAGAGATTGAAAATCTTTCTGATTTTCTCCAATATAATTCACACAGTGTAACCCAGAAAAATACATAGCAGCAACTTACTGTTTTATTTCCTATGAGGTTGCATTTGGAAAGAAAGGGAAGCAGGGGACAAAACAAAGAATAATGAGCAATTCCAACATAATTTTGAATCCAGCACAGAAATGTTGTGCTCTTTTTATTTATATTTGTAAAATTGTGGCCATCTATATCTCCTTATTTGACATGGTTACATTTTCTGAGGGATCACTTCAACACACAAGAATTTTAAATATCTCCTTTTCATGTGTTATGTTCCCTTTCCCTGCTTATCAAGTTCTGGCATTGTAGTAAAGCTGCAGTAAGAAATGTATCTAGCATCTGTTTCAGGTGGAGCCCTGCTCCCCTACCTTCCTGGAAAATTCTGTGTATAATTCTGGAGTACTCTCATTCTTTTCAATAATATCTCTAGCATAAAAGGAAGGATAAGTTATCCAGTCCTATCAATGCAGTATCATTAAGCTTTCTATAATGAGGTCTCTGTTGAACAGAGTATTTTGAGACCTTCCTGGGGGAGGGTGGGGGTTTTTCTCTCTTCACTTGGGAAACATTCTCTGCTTAACTAGCTGGTTCTCTGCTCTCAGATATCCACATTCATTTCAGCAATAACAAAGCTTTGTCTTTCTACCCAATGAATTGAAAGCACCTTAAAAGGTACATGGGTAAACTTCATTAGCCTTTTTTAAGGGAGTAATTTATTATCTCTGTCAGAGAAAAGTGAAGCCAAGTCGTGCCATTTTTGAAAGCACGTTTTTTTTTCCCCAGGGAGCAATAGACATCCTACGCTTCACAACCAGTCACTAACGCCTAGGACTGGAATTAGCAGAGAGTAAGGCAATTGTGCTCTTTGACAACTGAAATATCAGGTTAACTTACATTTCAAAATATCAGGGCTATTTAGAGCTAATTTTCCATTGACTCGTATCCTTTACTGATGAAGTATTCACAGAGATGTGTTTCCCTTTGATAAAACAGACTCGGCAATGAATGCACCCCCAAGCTCATTGTACAGAGGTACCTGTTTGTACAGGTCATTTTTTATTTTTTTTAAATGCAGAAAAATGATGAAAATGATGCTGCTTTTATTATGAAAGGTTCAAAAGTGTGAGCCTTTCAAATGCACCAAAACCAGACTCGGATGAAATCACTTAGCCTGATTCTTCACTGCTTTGTACCAGTGGAACTTCATTGACATCTGTGGTATTATGGAGACATACAGGTAGAATAACGCAAGGGGGAACACAC
Source organism: Zapornia atra (assembly GCA_013400835.1). NCBI lineage: Eukaryota > Metazoa > Chordata > Aves > Gruiformes > Rallidae > Zapornia > Zapornia atra. Next base: position 113,600 of record VZTU01003405.1, on the reverse strand, counting down.
AATCTTATCTAGCACTGATGTCCTCTGTCATAACTCATGTTTTTTGAGCAAGATGCAATAGGGAGAGACAGTAAACACTGCCTGAAACTAGCTTGTCACAATTTCCTTCGCCGTCTCTCCCTCAACTGCCTGAACTTTATGAATTTTTTCATGCTTTCAGCCAGAAGTCACTTACATTTCAATACCTCAATTAATGGGATGGTGGGTTTTGTTTGCATTGCAGCTGGTGTCCCAGTGAATTTGCCTTCAGTTAAGTTGATGGCCATCTTTGCTCTGAACTGTATGTCATCGATAATAGCAAGTGACAATCTTGCCATTCCAACAACTTGATAAATCGACTGGGCTTCAAAATAAGTCAATTTCCCCTGTCACAAAATGTGTCAGGTTTTCTGATTTAAGTCCCCAGGATCAAACATTTCTGACAGAGATCTCAAAGCACACGAGTCAGCAGGCGCACCGGGCACGTCAGGCCTTTGATAAAGCAGACATTTACAGTGTGGAGGAAAAAAGAGTGTGAAGGTGTGGAGTGGCAGCCTTCCCCAGCTCTCCAGAGCTGTACTTGACTTGCTCTTTCATATGGCTTTTAAAACAAATCAGTTCCCAGAGCACTCAAGTGTTTCATGTTAAATAACTTGTTTCTCCTGACCACCATGTGCAATGCTCACATCAGGGACCCTCATTAAGACGGGTAGGTTTCTCAAAGCTGTCTTCATCACCCGTCAGAATCCTAAGGTGGTTTCATCTAGGTTTAGTTTAAGACACTGAGAAGTAAAATTTAACAGAAAAGGGACATTTTTTGCAAGTCAAATGTTCTAGTTTTGCTGTGTGATGAAGAGAAGTGCCTTGGTTGCCTTTGAATCAGTGACACAATCCTGTCACTGCTTGCAGCACTACGGAGGACTGATCAGCAGTCACAGACTTCATGGCCACTGGTCACACCGTTGTAGGTACTTTTGGCTGCCTTGGGAGACTTTTTTGCTCTTTTATTAAGAAATGGAGTCAGAATCTTCATTGATAACCATTTTAATTGTTGTTTTAGGGGATTGGTGTCAATTATGTAAATGAGCATTCAGGTACTTTAACGGTCTTTTCCTATTTCCCTCCATATCATGTAAATAATTGCATTCCTCACCAAGAAACACACCTCCACTGGTAGCATTTCTAAGAGTTCTCAAGGCTTTGTTCTGATTTTACAGTCATTTTGTGAGGTTTGATATTGAGAAAGTGACAGCAGTTTGTGTTTCATTTTAGACTGGGGAAAAAGAGCACTATTTCATTTGTACATCTAGGAGATTGCTATCCAACGCCAATCCAGTCATCCTGAGCTTCCTTTAGAGGTTATTGAGACAAATAGAAACTTCCAGGCCATGAGTCAGGTGCCTACTGCAGAATGTCCAAAGCCAAAACAACCCCTCAGGCTTATGCGAGCAGAGCTGTGTAGATCTGAGCTGGGAAGATGAGAAATCCCAGGCAGATTTAGCTATACTAACATTCATCTGCTGTCGATCTAGCTGTCCTAGCAAACCTGTGCTGCCTTTTTTTTTTCTATTTCTTTTTTTTCCTAGTGTAATAGGCAATTGTGCTGTTACGAAGATATATACACTTTGCGGGAACACTTTTCCACGTGCTAAAAGTAATGCACTCTAGGGGTTGGCTTTGAAATAGCAATAGAGCTTACTAAAATGCCATTACAAAGCTGTAAGTAGGGGGAACCTTGATTCCTCCAGGCAACGGCATTTTTACATTTGTTTGTCTTTCTACGTTTTTCTGCTTTTGTTTCTACTGTGAAGGAAACTGGATTAATATGGGGAGAAATGGATTAGAAACATCTGGAGTGGGTAACATTCTGGTTTTGCCATGCCTGTAGCAATTTGTACTTGTTCTTGATGAACAATTGCACGAGAAGTGTTATGTTTGCATGAAGTAGAGCTGGCAGTTTTTCCACTGAAAAAGAAAACTATGATGATGTTGATATTTTTTCATTTAAAATGTGCCAGATATTTACAAAAAACATAGGCATTTGATAAGCATCTGCAATCATTTTCCAACAATTATAATTTGTCAGAATTTTAAAATCTTAATAGAAATATTTGCATAAAATCATCACGACTTTGATCAGCTCTCCAAAAAAAATTAATCTCAAGCACACAACAGAAATACATTTCTAACAAAAGCTTACAGTGCAATACTTGAGAACGTTCTATTATTAGGGAACAGAAATAATACATTGGGATTTATGTACTAAAGAAGATGAACAATATGTATTGTTTAAAAAAATGAATAATTTTTAACAAATCCACAAGCTGAAATTTGTTTATTTGAAATAATCTTCCAAATACCCATGAATATTGAATCATAGAAACACATAATGGGAGGTGACCTCAAGTGACGAAAATGTCTCTCTACCTCACATTAAATATACTCTGAACATACCTACTGGATATTTGTACAACCTGTTCTCATAAAGCTCCAGGGAAATATCTCTTGCAGCGATCCTTGCAGAGTCTATTCCCATGCTTCACTCTGGCTTAGGTTTTCCTTAATATCTAACCAGAAGATTCAGGGGGTTTAAAAACAAATATAATTCCTACCAACCCCTCCTTCATTTGTTTTCTATCCTTACTTGCTCTAGAGAGCTATTGATTTTTCTTTTTATAGGATCTAATTATAAAACAAAAGAATGTTACCATGTCTTCCTTAGTTTTCTCTTTCTTACACTAAACAGTTTATTTTCCTTTAGCCTTTCCTCATAGGTTATGTCTGTTCATCTTCTTACCTTCCTTTTTGTTTTCCTCTTTATACCAGATTCCTTTTATCTTTCTAAAAAATAGTCATAAAAACCTGGTGATTTGTGCCTTGGTACCAGCATGAGCTGAACTAGAATCATGACTTATTTCTTCTGCTCCTGCATAATATGGTCTGGTATGAGACCTTCCTTTTCTGCAACAGCACCCTATTAACTTTGTCATGTGCTCACTGGTTCTCCTCTGTGCAGTCAGTTTAGTCACTTGTTCACTTGGTTTACTTCAGGTTTGTGCCTACTGAATTTCATCTTATGGGTTTCAGAGTAGCTTTCCAAATTTTTTATGTATTTAATTTTCAGTCCTGTTTTCCAAGGAGCTTGCAATATTGTCCAGATTGTTTTTATAACTTCTTGTAAACATCCTTGTTCTGGTCAATTAAAATTATTAATAAAAACAAAGCCAGGTGAAATACCTGTGATATAATGCTTAAAAACCCTCTTCAGTTTGACTATGAGTTCTAGCTGCAGTTTTGTATTCATTTGAGAACACATTTCCCTGGTTTGCTTATGAGGCTGGTTTCTAACATTGAGAAGCTGTCAGAGTTCTAAGGGTTTGGTCTGACAGGAAGGTCAGTGTTGGAGAATGGCTCGAGGAGCACGGCCACAGTTCTATGGAGCAATTGTTCAAGCAGTTGCCTGTATAATTTAGTATCGAGTAGTTTCTTAGGTAACTTAGCAAGGATAGGCCCCACACCATCTGGACACAAGTGATAGCGAAGAAGGACAGCATTCCTGCCTGTGCTACACAGTATCAAGGTGGAGAAAGCTGTATTGATCCTGAGGGTGGGAAAGGAACACAGTTCCCAGGCCTCAAGATGGGTGGAGAACGTATATGTAATCTGTAACCAAGAACCAATCCAGTTGTAATAATTATAATATGCTTTGGCAATAGTATAAAAGAGAGCCTTTTACCATAATAAATCGAAGCTTGCTTTACCATTCATACTGAATCGACTGCTTATTTTCCTGCGCTGACCAGTTTCGTTCCCTGTAGGTCAGGACCATAGACTCACTTGAGAGTAGGTGGCTTCTTTGGACTTCAGAGATTTTCTTTTGTGATACTCATGCTTCTCTTTAAGAGAGCAAGGACATCAGGAGTTACTTGTGTTTTTCATAGCAGATTTGGATCTGTTGCTAAACCCAGTGGGTTTTTTTCACCTTGAATAAGTTTGTGTGCAGTTTGTCTTTGTGGGTCTGGCTTGGTTTTTTTTATATCTCATACATTTTACCATTCCTAGAGAATAATGTATTTTCAGGAAAAAAATCTGAAAATCATAAGCAGGTTTGCACTTACTGCAAAAAACCAACCTCAATACCAAGACCCCAAAACTTCCAATTTGAAGAAAAGACGCAGTGGAGACCTATCACAACTTTGAAGCTTGGCACGTACATTTTTTGCTTACTGTTAGAACATCTTACATCTATTCTTGCTCCTAGCTGCTTTGACATGTGATGCACGGGTCTGACATACGTGATGAGTTTCACTGTATCTCATAAATAGAGTTTTCATTTACTGAAACCACATAGTGCTGACATTGTAAGAAGCTTCCTTTTATTTCAGAAACACAAACTGGCAATTGAAAAGCACAAATACATCAGCATGGGCATCAAATCACTATTATTTCCTATTTGTGCTAAATTTTCAATCATTGCTTAAGTTTTTGAGCCTGGACCCTAAATCTAGTTTTGTCTATTGCAAGCAACTTCAGCCCAGCTGTGAGAGAACATTTGCAATGAATTTGCATAAATGAACTTGCCTCCAGGCCTACTCTCTTTCTCCACAGTTGGTCTTCCTGCTTCTGTTCATTATGTCTGATTTTCAGCAAGTCTTCAAATTTCTGCTAGGCATGGTCTAAAAGACTTGGATGATTGAAGACTTCCTTGAGGAGGAGCAAGAAACATGGGAAGACAAAAGCAAAGTCTTCTGGTGTGCTGGAGACCTGGGGAAGAACATGCAGAATCTGAAAGGGGCAATACAGCAGGATCCTGACAGGACATGGGGAGACAGAGAACGGGTGAGAGCAACATCACCTCTTCTGGTGGGATTGTTTAAAAGCACTTCCTCTTTCTGTGCTTTTTTAGTGAGCCATAAGTGATCTCTCCAAGTGTGGGCATGCCTGTTCTATATGAAGCCAACACCATAGAGAAATGCCAGCTCCAACTGTGGTATGAAAGTGATTACAGAGATGGGGAGAGCTCATTGGGTGCTCACTTGAAGAACATGACCCTATATTTTTGTATACTGCAAGGGCAGTATATTGGGCTTGCTTGGTAAGGTTTTGATAGTAGGGGAGCTACGGGGGGCGGCTTCTGTGAGAAGCTGCTAGAAGCTTCCCCCATGTCCAAGAGAGCCAATGCCAACTGGCTCCAGCACTGGCCAAGACTAAGCCCATCTTCAATGGTGGTAGCACCTCTGTGATAACATATTAAAGAAAGGAGAAAAAACCACCAACAGCAAATGCAACTGGAGAGAGGAGTGAGAAGATGTGAGAAAAAACTCTGCAGACATCAAGATCAGTGAAGAAGGAGGGGTAGGAGGTGCTCCAGGTGCTGGAGTAGAGATTCCCCTGCAGCCTGTGGAGAAGACCATGGTGAAGGAAGCTGTTCCCCTACAGCCCATGGAGATTAATGGTGGAGCAAAGATTCCACCTGTAGCCTGTGGAGAACCCCACGTTGGAGCAGGTGAAGATACCTGAAGGAGGCTCTGACCTCGTGGGAAGCCCCTGCTGGATCAAGCTCCTGGCAGGACCTCTGGGCCCATGGAGAGAGAAGACTACACTTGAGCAGGTATACTGGCAGGACTTATCACCCTGTGGGGAAACCACGCTGGAGCAGTCTGGTCCTGAAGGTGTGCACCCCATGGAAGGGACTCATGCTGGAACAGTTTGTGAAGAACTGTTGCCCATGGGAAGGGTTCACGTTGGAGAATTTGGTCTGTCTCCTGTGAAGGGGACCCAACACTGGAGCAGAGGAAGAGTGTGAAGAGCCCTCCCTTTGATGAAGAAGGAGAGACAATGTGTGATGAACTGACCACAACTCCCGTTCCCCATGCCCCTGTGCCACTTGGAAGGAGGAGGAAGATTGAGCCTGGGGAGAAGGGAGGGGTGGGGGAAAAGGTTTTAAGATTTAGTTTTTATTTCTCATTACTTGACTCTGATTTGATTGCTAATAAACTAATTTCCCCAAGTAGCATCTGTTTTACTCATGACGGTACTTGGTGCGTGATCTCTCCCTGTCCTTGCCTCGACCCACAAGCCTTTCACTCTCCCTGGGCAGTGACAGAGTAGCTTTGGTGAGCACCTGTCCTCCAGCCGGTATCAACCCACCACAGATAAGTTGCAAGAAGGGCCATGTGCTGAAAGACAGAAAGAGGGCTGTAGAAGCCTCTGGGGAGCAGAGCAAGGGAAAAGGTTAAGGGGAGAAGGTGCAAGGCAGAGAGAAGAATGGCTCACAGGGTGCAGGTGTGTACCACAGATTCATTCTCACCATCTTTTCCTGCAGGCTTTTATTAATTCTTTCAAACTGCTCTGAAGTTCACCAATATGAGGGATATGCACATCTGTGCACCAACTACATGTGTTGCAACAGGAAAAGAAATTACTTGGTTGGTTTACGTCTCCATACAGATTTATTTTAATGGCATTTGTCCACTATAATGAATAGAAATGCCTATCAGCATCACGTCACATGATGTATATATGTAGATGTTTTCATAAATGTGTGCCTGAGTGTAAGTATCCATACTGAGTATGTAAGCATACATACATACCGTGCTCTCAGCAATGTCATCATCTGCACTGTGTCATTATAAAAGACTTTTATATTGGTTTTGATGAAAGTTGTCATGTAAATCTAGGATATTACTATTCCTCTTCAAAGTAAACAACGTGAAATAGAAGATGTTCTCATTTCAAAGATATACCTTGAAGTCTGCAGAACTGAAGGGGCTAGGGGAGAAATTTCTTCTCCCAATTTGTTCCAGGTGAAAGAATTACTTTCAAGAGTGAAAAATGAATTACAATTTCCACAACTACTCTGTTATGTTGTAGAGGGGCAATAAATGACTTTAAGCCCAATGTTTGTCTACTTAAAAGTTACAGACACTTAATTTTAATAAATAATCTGGCCTTTTTCTAAAGTGGAAATTAAAAATCCCTTAACAACTGCAAGTAATATTTTTAAACTATTGTCACATAACAAGATCATTACAGAAGGGGGAATTAACTACTTTCTGGCACAATGCATTTTAAAAATTACTTTATGCCAGTGAAAACAAAGGATCATTCATTTAAGTGGGAGCGGAAGGAAACCAGCTCCAGTTTCACACTTGGGGATGCAGTACACTTGTGTAGCAAAGAACAGGAAAGGGATTTCTGTCCCTGGAAAGGTGATGGAACAGCTTGTTCTGGATGCCATCTCCAAGCAATTGGAAGAGAAGGTCATGAGGAGTAGTCAGCATGGATTCACCAAAGAGAGATAGTGCTCGACCAAGGGGGGACCTTATGAATGTTTATAAATATCTTAAGTATGGGATGTAGGGGGAAATGGCCAGCTCCTTTTCAGTGGTCTGTGGAGACTGGACAAGAGGCAATGGCTGCAAGTTAGAGTATAGGAAGTTCCACACCAACATGCGGAGGAACTTTTACACAGTGAGGGTGACAGAGCACAGGAATAGGCTGCCCAGGGAGGTGGTGGAGTCTCCATCTCTGGAGATATTCAAGACCCATCTGGATGCCTATCTGTGCAATATGAGCTAATGATCCTGCTTTGGCAGGGGGGTTGGACCCGACGATCTCTCAAGGTCCCTTCCAACCCCTACCATTCTATGATTTGCCAGCCTGGTCCGGCATAAAGTGACAGCAAAGGATTGTCTGCTTCCATTTCTGTGTGATGAGCACTAAATTTGATGGGGCGGGGAGGGAGCTGTACAGCAGTGGATGTGTGTTAAAAAAAGGAAGAGGGAAGAGATATCAGTGCTGGTGATGCCTAGACTCTGCCTCCGTGGTAGTTCCCATGCCCCACTTTGGAAATACAACAGGGCCATTTGCCGTGCTTTAGCAAGGGGCAAGTGAGGCCCTGATGAAGGAACTAGTGCAATTAGGAAGAGTTTGGGGGGTTTTTTATGAACACTTTGGTCTGAGGAACATGTGTGTGTAACAGAAGGGATGAATGGGGCCTCTCAGCATGACGTGAGTTTTTCAGGACCAAGTCTTCCCCTCTGGCTGTTCCTACTTATACAGTTGCTGTCTGTACTTTGAAACACTGAATGCCCTGTGCAGAAGGACTGCTTTTATGCTAAAATGAATATAAGCATGATTTCATACTATTAAGTGTTTGTGGAAATTGCTGGCATTGTAGATTTTGGGCGCTGCAGATTTCAGACGGACTGAAGTGGTTTTTGCAGAAATACTGGGCTCTCAAGTTTAATAGCTACTGGTATCCCTGGTCCTCCTCCTCAAATAAAAAAAAGTCTTCTGACTATTGTTTCTTTACAAGTCAAGGTCCAACCCTTATCATAGAGAGACTGTGAATAGTTTGTTATCTGTAGGAGAATCAACAGCTTTCTGCCCTGTTGTTTTCAGCATAGCTTATGTTGGCAAGAAGGAGGTCCACTCAACCCCTCTGTTTTAAAAAGTGTTACTCCAATCTTAAAACCCTTTCTAAGGTGGCATGGGACACACATATATGCAGACATACATCTGCAAGAGTCAGGATACCTCCTACCAAGCAAAAGGGCATGCTGTCCATAAGGTCAAGTAAGTGCACATAAATCACATATCAAATAAGCACAAATAAATAGTGTGAGCAACACATTTGAATCTGAAGAAAATGTCACTAAGGGAGATTTTACCATTTCCAGTGATTATGAAGTCAACTTGCTTGTATTTTCCAGCACAATAGGATGACATTCCTTGTGATCCAGTGGTACTGATTAGACACTAATATGTTGGAAAACATGCAGTTTATGCCACTAAGTAAACTGGGAACTGCTGTGCCAACTGGAAACTTACACCTGAAGCCATCTGAACTGAAGCATTCTCTGTTGCTTGTGGGACTGACTCCTCACAGTAGAAATTTGAACATTCAATATGCAGCACACATCAAGTAATTTTCCTGTTTAGCTTTTCGAACTGTTGCATTACATCTTTAATTTTCCTCTCTTTAAAATTTAGTCTAAAAAAAGGGCTCTGCTATTAATTTAATTTTTTGAGAAAAATAAGCCCTACAAAAGCAGAGACATGAATTGCCCTTCCTCTAATCAATTTAATTTTTTTTTTATTGGCTTATCCCCTTGAATGAAATTATCATTTTCAGATGAGAGACATGAGAATCGAGGTTGTTAAGTCTGCCAAAACTTGTCTCCATGGCAAGACTGAGAGTGATTTTCATGCAATCATTCTGCTCCTCAAATTGTACTAATGACAATGTGTAGTGGTTTTTTTTCCTCCAAGTATTTTCCTTGGGGCTGCTTATGAATGATGTATATAAGGATGCTTTTTTTTTTCCTTTTTCTTTTTCTTTTTTTTTGGCTTTTTTTTTTCTTCTTGTTATAAGGAAAGACTGCCTACAGTCGGCAGAGCTGAGAGACCAGGCACTCACACAATCCTGAGGGCAGAAGCCTGCCTCTATGGGACAGTTCTTCCCAAGGCCCCCGGGATAAGGAGAGCCTGTATGGTCTAGGAAAACAGAGAAAAAGTTAAAACATGTGAAATCGCCAGGTAAAGCAGAGACATAGATCACTGTTCTATTTCTCATAATGCTTCTCAGATGTGCTGACTCAGAAGCATCCCTTGAAGTATATATGGATCCAAGCCGTCATAGCTGATGTAGGGCTGCACATGTAAATTACTACAAACTGTAGTTGAGTTTTTGTGAAGTATAATTTGATTTCTTATCTTGCTGTCCTGGTTCTGGCCAGGCCAGGGTTTACCTCCCCAATCAGCCAACACAGGTGAGCTGAGTCAGCCCAGGTGAGCTAAGTTAGCCGGAGCTGTTTTCCACACCACCTGACACCACTTGCCCATAAAAGCAGCTGGTTGGGGAAGGGTGGGGGCTGTTCTTTGCCTCTAGGACAGTTGGAGTGTGGCCAGGATGTTGGGTCAGTCGGTTCTTACTGTCAGGCAGCCCTCTTTAATCGTCAGGTCGATAAGGTACTCTGTGTCAGCACTGGGTGTTCATGTAACTAGCCATTATTGTTTTGTATTCTCTTTGATATTTGGCAGTAAACTGTCCTTATCCCAACCCATGGTGGCTCTCCCTGTTTCTCCTCTGGGAGTGAGCAAGTGGCTTGGTGGGCATTTGGCCTCTAGTCAGGGCCAAACCACCACACTTGCATATACTGGTTCTCTTCTTTCTTGACTTCTGAAAAGTTGTTCATGACTGACATCCAGTCTGGGGCATGGAGAAACGTGATCTCAGGGGCGCTCTTTTCTCTTTCCAGAGAGATGATGGTGAGATGATGGTGTGCCCTGGTAAGCAGGTGACAGAAAAACAGCTGAATGACAAGGAAGCTTTGCTCCCAATATCAATAAAGTGGTAAGTGTTTCATAATTAATAATCTGAAAGTTTGGGTCCTTACAAAAATGAGAAAAAAGACAGGATTATGGGAACACAGGCAGTGGGCTCTGTAAACACAGTGACAAAGCTGTAAAAAGCCCATGTAACTGTGACAGCTTTTGCCCAGTTGTTATCAAGTTTCACAGAGGAGATGGAGTCATCTGGATAGTATCATGGCAGGTTTTTTTAAAGCAATTCTTTGCATCCTGTGGTAAATGACAGTAGCTGATCCTCTTCCTTTTCTATATAGCTAAAACTTTCTGTTTGCAGTTCTTCAATAACCAAAGGCTTTGCAATCCTTCATGGACCTTATCTTCACTGCACCCCAGAGTTAGGTCTTGTTACTGTCTCCACTACCGACTCTCTAGAAAAGCAAAATTAAAGTAAGGCTGGGCAATGTGCATCACATCACCTGGCAACTCACTGACTTGTTTATATTCCTTCCATTAAACCAGGTGAATGACACCCTACATATACCTGTCCTTTCCCTGCACAACATTTTTGTGTCATGGATTGCACCCAAACAGCTCCCCTCCCCTTTTTTTTTTCCTCTTTCCCCTGCAGTGAAACTTACTTTTTGCTTTCTGTGTTCTGACACAGCTGTTGGATGAGGAGAAAAATAAATCCACCTGCCTGAGCTATTCACAAGCTTGTTCGTGCCCCTCTTTAATGTGGGGCATCTGTGCTGCATTATTCTCTGCAGCTGGCTGTCCTCCTCTGCCCACCTCATAAAACATGGAAAATCGCCCTTCCCCCATCCAACCGTCTGGCTGAGGAAATGCTTTAAAGGGCAAAATTGTAGCTCCTTCAAAGGCTGATTCACCGAAGAACTTGAGCTTTGATTTATAATTAGAGCTCTGAAAACCTTTCATTACAAAGCTGGGAAGAGCTAGCAAAAAAGCCATCCTCACCTGCTTTCTACCTCGCTTCTCTATAAACCTGGTTTGTGTCTGTCCCCTGGCTCTGTGTTTGCAATGGTTTTGACGGTACTGGTGTGAACCAGCTTCAAAGGGAAATGTAAAGGGAGATGGGAAGCATCTTCTTTCCCCATAATTCCAGGACAGGGATTTTTGCTTCGTTTGAAACCAGCTCAGACTTTCTGCCTGACTTTAAAAAACAGAAAACTTTGCTTCCGTTTTTGTCTTCTGCCCTTATTTTCCCACTCACTCCTCCCCCCCGCCCCAAACAAAAAATATTATTTCTTCATTTCATGACTCTGGGAGTTACAGTTTCATTTGTGCATGGGTTGAAGTTCTGTCTGTCCAAGACGATTGTCTGCACTTTTGCACATGAGCTGCTGTTTTGAACATGTCTAATGCTACTCCTGCCCAGAAAAGGAGAAAAGAATCCTCACTGCCAGGAAAACACTTGAGTTTCCCCCCCACCCTTGGCCCTTGTTTGTGTACACACAACAGTAAAATCCTGATTGTCACGATACATCTTTGTTTAAATTAAAAGATGAGAATGAACCTTACAAAAAACTATTCCCTCTCCCTATGCATCTTTATAAATCTGCATATTTATTTTATGGTTTTCTGCTCATGTTCTTTGACATCTTCTTTCGTCTCCTTTTTTCTCTTGCTCTCTCCTAGTATTAGGTCTTTCCCAAAATACATGTCCTGGGCTCCTCAGTATGGCTTCTTTTTTTATTTTTTTCCTCCTCTCTAAAAGGAAAGGGTTTTTTTCTCAAAACCATTCTAAAGAATGGTTACAGAAACATACAATCTCTCTACATCCAGAGGTAGGAGCTGCAGTCAGAAACTTTGAATTGAAAGACAAATAATATATTAGTTCTGTGCCGTTTTTAATCAACCCTGCTGCCTATGTCTACGTAGAGCAAGCCATGGAGTTGTTCCAAAGGTTACTGAAAGTCCTGGAGTCCCCTGAATTTGTGCTTACATCATACATCTTACCATGAGTTTTGTCAAACCTTTCAATGTAAGAGGTGATTTTCTAGTGGTAGCACTGATGCTGTACTGTGGCATCCCGTACAATGCTATGCTCAGCTCAGCTAATCCTGTTGAGAAGGAAAAGGAGTCTGAACAGCTACTACACCTCTATCAGTGTGTCTTACTGCTTCTAGCAATTAGTTCTGAAGTCTCAGAGGCTAATATTTGCGATTAATACATGCACATAAAATGTATAATTTCTTCTGCTAGTAACATGCCTTGGATTCTTTTTTCTTTTTTTTTTTTTTCAGTGAGTTATATCATCGCTGGTCATCACTGGTGGTGTTTATGTGTGACAGGGTATTGCTTCAGTTAGTACTTTGTGAAGCTTAAGAGGGCAGCAGTTTCTCATTTTCTCTATCTTCCACTGATAGCTATACTGGCAAAATAAGAATGAGTGATTGTGGTTTTGATCATTTATCCAAGACCTCATGGAGCATGGAAAATGTTTTTTCAAAGTAGATAGTGTATTTGAGTCAGTTTTGAAAAGGAGTCAATGGACTTATAGTTGGAGACAGAATAAAAATTAGCCAGAAAACTTCAGGTGAATATAAAACTGAGCAACAAAACCAAGGAAAGGGATGAGGAGGAAGGTGCCTCTCTTTGAAGTCATTGACACATCTTCTAAGCTATGAACTAGAGCTGAATCATGACTACAGCTGTGTAACATGTAGTGTTAAGGCTCTGAATGTCAGTGGTCAAATGTCCTAAGACCTGAAGCTTGGGTTTTAAGGGAAATGCTATTTTTGCCTGCAAGTACAGGGGTTAATCCTTCTAGAAAATGGGAAGTGGGTTATGCTGGCAGTAAAGCAAAACTGTCCTGACTTCTAGGGTGAAGCAGTGAGGACAGAAGGATCCATTCATTCTCAGAGCATAGTACATGGCATACTACAAGGTATGAGAACCTTGATGGGTTTAGTGGACTGTGAGAGGGAAGGCTTCTTCTCTGCATGGTGAGAAGAGAACATCAGATAGGGCAGTGTTTACAGACCTTCCGTGTTATAATGGGTGCTTGTTTTGAATGGGTGAAAATTAGGCAATTTGCTTTGTGGATGGGAATACTCAAGGTTGCTTAATAAATCACATGACAGGAATATCAGGTTTATTATCTTTTTTCTAAATGTCATCACTAATGGACATACCAGATGAAAGTGATAAAATGGGCTTGGTTGGCTATGCATAAAATGCATATGAATGGACCATTAAGATATTCTTCTCTGGCTAAATGTGTGTGACATTTTTATAATGGATATCAAACTTCATACAATGCAAATTTCAACTTTCTTGACCTACAAAAGTCAAAATACATCCAGGATCTTAATTGTTTTGTGCGTGGAACATTTCCTAAATTAATTTTAATTCATTATTTGTCTTCCCAGAAACTGGAAAATCAAGGAACAGCCCAGGAATAAAAAAGGTATTGTGCATGAAATCATGTGACTCTTCTGTAGTTCTCTTAGAGTGTCAGGAGCAGAACTTGAAGTTTCACTACCATATTCTTAAAAAGAAAAATCTGAATGGGATGGTGGTTTTGGTAGTTTAGAAAGAAGGAGAAAAGAGATGGAACTGGACTGGAAGGCTGTAACAGACTCTTTTAACAGCATAATGACATCCTCATAATCACAATAAACCTTAATCACACCTTTACTCCCCCTTTCCACTGAATACTGAACCTGTTACTTCTACAACTTTCTGATTTAACTGCCCTCATAAGCTGCTGTCACCCAAATATTCTGGATACTGATACCCAAAAATCTTTTGAAATAGGTAACGCTTTGGCATCCAGAATTAAACACTAAACTCCTTGTATACCATTTACCTGTCAGCAGCAAAAGATTAAGCAGAGTTAGCATTCACAAAGGCTTCCATTTGAGTAGTGAAAATACGTATGTACACACACACACAAACTGATCCGGTAAAAAGTTAATGTACTTTCACGTACATGTGGGCAGTAGGTATGCTTAACAGAAAACAGTGAATAAGCATAGACTTTAATGAAGACACAAATCAATTCTATATAATGCTGCTTCCTTCCCCCTCTTTGGAGCTGCCTTTGTTGTCATCACTGTCAACTCTGTCACAGCAAAGACTAGCCTACGAGCTGTAACATCTCCCATGTGCATATCACTAATTAGCTGCAGCGGAGAAGCATGTTCGGATTTTAACACCACAAAATAACAACCCAAGCGTACGGATTATGACAACAGACAAATTTTAATGTCTCGAAATCATTAAGTGTTGGTAGCTGTGGCCTTCCCCAGCCCACACAACAAACAAGGGGAATGTTTTGCACTGTTAATATTTCTTCCAATTTCAGGATCTCAGGGGTTTTGTGAATGGAGAATGACATTTATCCCAGCTCCCTGGACTAGCCACAAGTTCTGGACACCACTTACATTCCACTTAGGGGTTTAAATGTTGCATAGGTTTTCTACGTGTGGGTGGATTGCACTCCTAATGAAGTGTACCTCCCTGGGAAGTAGGTATAATTAAACCCCATCTGCAGACATGGAAAGGGAAGCATTAAGGGGTGAAATGACTTGCTGAAACAGAATGAGACATAAGAAAAGTTGGCACATAAGTAAAAAATCTCTGAACACTCATGAACTTTTTTCACACAATCACAGAATGACAGAGTGGCTGACGTTGGAAGGGACCTCTGGAGGTCATCTGGTCCAGACCCCCTACAGCAGGCTGCTCAGAACCATGTCCAGATGGCTTTTCAATATCTTCCAGGATGGAACCCCCATGTTATCACATCACTGCAAATCTTTTTAACCTATTAGCAGGCTTCTCAGGTCTTACTGCTTCTCACCTTGACTGGAAAGGCTGAGGGAGGTGGGCCTCTTTAGCTTGGAGAAGAAGAGACTGAAAGGTAACCTTATTACTGTTTATAAATATGTAAAAGGTGAGAGTCAGGAGGATGGAGCCAGGCCCTTCTCAATGATGACCAGCAATAGGTCAAGGGGCAATCGGTAAAAGCTGGAGCATGGGAAGTTCCATTTGACTGTAAGGAGAAACTTTTTCACTGTGAGTGTGGTGGAGTGCTGGAACAGACTGCCCAGAGAGGTTGTGGAGTCTCCTTCTCTGGAGACATTCAAAACCCACCTGGATGTGTTCCTGTATGATTTAATCTAGGTGGATCTGCTCTGGCAGGGAGGTTGGACTAGAGGATATTTTCAGGTCCCTTCCAACTCCTAACATTCTGTGATTCTATGTTATATTTGTTGTCACTTTTCTCTTCGTCCATATCAGGAAATACAGTTGTTCCTTGATACTCCTGCATGAACTTCTTCGTGTTGTTCAGTGACATGTTGTTCAGTAACAATCCCTGAGATACCGATTGAGAGATAAGGGGACCAGGAACGTGGCAGAGTATTTTGAGTTGTGACACACTCAGATTCTGCCTTCTGACTCTCCAGACTATGGTCCTGCTCAAATGCCAGCTCTCGTCCACTCCTCTTCTTGCTTGAACTCTACTATTTACTCAGTGCTTCATACCTTTTTTCATTAACTCAGTCTCTGTCCTCCAGGGTACAGAATGATAATGACTACCTCTCAAATGTTTGGTTTTTTTTTTTAACACTTCTTTTATTATAAGTTCTGCAACATCTTTCCCGGTTTCTCTCTTTGCTTCTTCCCCCATCTTTTTCCTTGGTGATGACTCAGTTGCTGAGAGCACCCTGATGAGATCCATAAAATGACTTTCAAGAGCTCAGACTGATGAGAGCATTCTGTAAAGACCTGGATTTGGCTTTATACATATTTGATCCCAGCATGAGCCAGTGGGAGGAGAGAACCAAATGAAGCACGTTTCTTTCCAGTTCTTGAACTTAGAAATCCATAGAAAACCTCTTTGTTCAAGTGGAGGACAAATCCTTATGTGGCAGGGAAAACATGAGGATATCATGTCATGCTTTATAGTCACCTTGCATGCCTCCTTTATGTTTAGAGGGGAGTGAGCAAATGGTCTAAAATCTTTTCTGGGGACTGAGAGGAATGTGGAGGTGGTTTGACTCTAATGTGCTTTTGTATGAGCTGTATGCCTAAAGTGAGCTGAGCTGTAGACCTGAAACAAGTTCCTTGTTGAAGACAATGGGGAATGTCATCAACCGGACATTAGTTTTTAACTGTGATTTCCCCTCTGGAGACAATGTTGAAAGAAGCTGGTGATTAGAACCTGTTTTTGTGAAGAGAATCAAGAGGGTGAGAGAACCAGCTGGTGACAGGAAGACGAAGGATTAGTCGATGAGGCAAAATATGTTTTCTGCTGTTGCAGCACCTGGTTAGAATGGCATCTCTGTTGATATCAACAAACCGGGATTTTATCCACCTTTTACTGCAACTTCTCACTGAACTCATAAGAAGATGTAGTCTGCTTTGATCTCCTTATGAGGTGTGGGAATGCTGACTCAGAGTGAAAAGGGATTAAAAGCTGTAGAGAGAAAGGAGAAGAGCAGTCACCCTGTGCATGTACTGTGGGGTGTAGTGGAGTAAGATCATGCATCTACAACAGTGTCATCTTTGGTCCAAAACTATGTCCCTGACTCTGCTCCTGACTAGCTGACTCTTCAAGTCTTTTTTTGTGACTAATTTTCTGCTTTATTGTCTACCTAAAGCTATTCAGGGCTTATGTACAGGTGGGGCAACAGACCCTGTAGAAGGAAAGGTATTTCCAGCTTCTGTGAGGCTCTGCATTGAAGATTAAACAGGATCATTCACTTGCAAGCAACCTGCCCATGTTGGAAACATGACGATGTCTCTTGATAAGCCCAGCTTTGGCCTGCAAAGGATTTTAACTCTGAGGAATCTCACAACTAAATTTAGGATTAAAAGAATATGAGGTAGACCGTTTCTGGATAGCACATGTATTTATATATATATTTATGTAAGGTATATTGTCTGGAGTCTTTTGCAATCAATCTCTAAGAAAAGGATTTCAGTGAGACAGAAGTCTGTAGACAACAGGGATGTGCAGGCATCAGGAAATAGATGTGACACTTGGGAGATCAGAGAGACCATTCTTTATGTATAGCAGACATGCTGGGTTTTGTCACTGAGTAAATCACAGACCTCATTGGGCCAACCAAAATTGATACTGCAACTTCCTCCTTTTATTAAAATTACAATAATGAACTTTCCTTTACACTTTGAAGTACAAGATCCACAGATTAAAAGATCTATTATTTTTGCTAGCCATTCATAAGGTACAGGTTCTTCTTTAAATATCTTTTTCATGTACGTTTCTTTTATGAATTGTCTTTTTTCATAATTTTTTTCTTAAGGATCTTTTCCTCTTATCCCTTTTGTTCCTCCTAAGGTCTTAGATGACAGCATTTTTCATTACATTCCCTGCTTTTTTAATCTCTTTGTCTCCATTTATGTAAATTTCGCATGTGAACTTGCGAGATGATGGAGTTATGAAAATCCTTGGAGCCTGCTTTAAAATCTCATGAAGGTCTAATTAAATATTGCACACTGAGAAAGACGTATTTTCCAATGTATGTGAAAAAAATTAAATTGATTGACATGAGCCCTAAGTCTTAGATCCAATATTTTCTGACACAATAAATTTCTGGTTAACCCAGATTTGAGAGTGACTTTTCCCTTCTGCTGCACGTGGAGGCATGGTTTAAGATAACTCCACTGCTTCTTGTTTGTTTTGTTCCTTATAGATGTGAAGATCTTAGCTAAACATCAGTCATTTTACTTCCCTCCTTCCCCCCTTGTATTTTGGTGGTGGGGGCTGTTATTATTATTACTACCGTCATTTTCTCCTAAGTTTAGTCTCTATTTTCTCTCTGCTGTGCAAAGAGAATGAGCAGCAAATGAGGAGAGGGAATCTTTAAGTGAGATTATCCCTTTATCAGAAGAAAAGTAAATCTCCTAAATCCAGCTGAAAATCCACCATCAGTTGAGATCATCTGTCAAACATGACAGCATTGGAGAAAAATTAATTCTGTCTCTACTTGCTTGATTCAAAGAAGTCTAATGTAAAAGTGTTACCAGTCCCTCTACTACACCAGATGGACTGTGAACTTGCTGTAATTCAGAATCTACATTTTTGCTGCTAAATAAAATCTCGAGGGACTACTTTTGGCCTGAAGGACAATGGTATGAACTGCACCATTTGTACTTCATAGCCCTTGGATCTTTTGAAGGGACAAAGCCAACTGGGATAGTGCCAGAAGAATACGTAGGTAGGTGGGGGCCATAACTGTCTATACTGAATACAGCATTAGTCCATGGTACACTTTGTCACCTGAATTCCCTCCTGGTCCTTGTTCTAAACCCTGACCCATGTCCCCACATCTCTCCATCACTTTGGAGAATGCTAGTGGGCTAAACCCATCTCAGGGCACCGTGCTACTACTTTCAGAGGATGATTTCATGGCAGTCTAATGGCTGCACATTCTCCCTAGCCGTCCTGTATTTAGCCATAGGGATTTAAGGAAGCTCGGGAAGAGTATGTCTTGTCAGTTCTTGCATACATGCTGACTCCAAAACAGTCTGGGGACTTCTACTCAATGGGATGATCTGCTCAGAGCTCACTGATAAGTGCAATAGCTGGTTGGTTTCACAGGCAAGGAGATCTAGGTGAAGGAAATGAATGATGAGAGCTCAAAGAAATTACTCTTTAGGAGCTGTGTCCTCTTCCTATCCCAATTAAATTCCCTATCATCTTTTCGGTGTCAGCTGGCAACAGTGACACAAAGTTCAGACATTTTCAGGCATTTGTCTCAGTTTAAACCTCCCACTGGAGCTGTGAGAATGACGCTGTGGAGGGAAGCCTTGCAGGCTTGCCATGAGCTTTGATGAGGAGAGTTCCCCTTCCTCCTCCAGGTTGGTGTCCCTGTGCTGGGTGCCACTTTGGTGCTGTGGGAATGTTCTGCCATGGGGTCTGTGAAATAAGTATTCAAAAACTTTTATAATTGGATGAAAGTCCTTGGGACTTTATGAAAAACTTAGGTCTGAATAAATATTTACATTTTTGTGTAATTTTTAAGGTCGCTTTCAGTTGCAATGTTCTCTTTCACCCCTAATCTCCAAGGCACCTTCAGGCCACCACTCTGTTCCACACTGGAGAGAACTGCATATCGGTATTGGCTGAAAAAATTGTGACATGAAGTTTACTATACTTCAGATCAAATCTCTTGACAAACATTATACAGATGCTGTTCATCAATAATAAAATGGCTTGGGTTTAGAGGTCTGGAAGATGCAGATAATGTGTAGGAGAGGGAAGGAGAGAATTCATAGAAATTATGAGGCTAAGTTCTGCTTGCAAAGACAGCTTGAACTAAGATAAATTACCATGTAAAGGATTTCTTGAAGCATAGAACTGCTATTCTAATGTCCCAAATCAGTCAGTCTCAGCACTGTCAGGCTTAGAGTTTATGGTTAAACTGAAGAGACCAGTCTCCAGCAGCCAGAAAGATGACTTTTTTTCTGTTTTCCTTTGGTTTTCAGAGACAGAAGTGGCTCTCAGGGGAACCCTTGTGTTAGGATCTTTGCCACAGAAAAAAGCTACAGTCATTTTGTGCATTGATATCTGAGGTCAATATGAACTTCAGAGCAGATTTACAGACCATACTTAATTTTTCTGGAAGCAATGCATTGGTAGCTTGTGATGGTAGAAGAAATCTCAAAACACTAATTTAAGCTGCTCAGGAACCCAGTAGAAAGCTCTCACCACCTTTTTTACAGAAGAGAAAATGTGTACAAATCATGTGTGCAGCATTATACTGGACAAGTTCAAGAATCTGAGAATCATCCCCTTCCATGACAGGTTCACACTCAGGTTCCATCATGATGGAAAAATTTAGCTGGAATTTGGGTTTGGTTGTTTGTAACCTCTCCAAAATCATAGAGCACACAGTAATGCATTTGAAACCTCATCAGTATGGCCTTTCAGGTGGGACAGTGACAGCCTTCTGTGCGCCTGACTGAAAGCTTTTCCGTGGGGCATTTCAGTTCTTTGTCTTGTGGTCCCATTGATGTTGTGGTTTAATCCCAGCCAGCAGCTAAGAACCACTCGCTCCTCCCCACCCTATGGTTTGATGGGGAGGAGAATCAGAAGTTAAAACACATGGGTTGGGATAAGAACAGTTTACTAAGACTAGCAAAGGAAGAGGAAAATAATAACAACATACTTAGAATATATAAAGGAGGTGATATTGTGATTTGCTCACTCAACGGCCAGACACCCAGCTTGTCCCTGAGCCTCTACTCCTCCCCAGCCACCCCCTTTATATGCTGAGTATGCCATGCAGCCATATGGTATGGATACCATACCCTTTGGCTAGTTTGTGTCACCTCTCCTGGCTGTGTCCCCTCCTAGCTTCGTCTGCCAATTAACTCTATCCTAACCAAAACCCAGGACAACTGAGAACTCAGAATGTTATGGGCATTACAAGAGGTGTTGGATAGTTTTGGAAACCTAGTGAGCTCTAGTATTGCCTAAAGATTGAGTTTTGTGGGTGCCTTGTTTAAACTAGGTCAGCTTGACTTTCCTTTATTTATAACGTTTCAACAATTGTGTCTTCAAAATGTCAAAAGTAAAACTTTCAGGTGAAGGTGATTTCACTCTGTTTCAAGCAACAGCAGAGCTCATAAAGTCAGCAGGAGCCACCATCTTGAAGCAACTCAAAACATTATTACCTTTTTTTATTCTTTCCATTTTATTAATCTGGAAACCTTATGATGAAGCAAATTTTCTATTGTGCTAAGAACCCCCTTGCTATACAAGAATAAGCACATAAATAAATAAACAAGCCAGTATTGTCTTCACTTTAGAGAGAGATCTGAAGCATACCCGAGGAAAGAAGTAAGAAAGGTCAAGCAGAAACTGGGCAGCATAAGGTTGTGAAGTAAACCTGATTTGGAGTCTTATACCTGTGTCATAGCTGTATAAATAACCTTCCAGCCTCAGTCAGGTACTTGCATCCCTTACATTTGAAGGGTAATGCCAAGAAAACAGCATCCTTGTGTATTTCTTACCTTGTAAATGTATGATGCAGCTAATGCATTTTCAGTTGCACTTGATTTCACTGAGCCCTGATTGAAATCCAGTAACTTCTTTTGGCTCTAATACACTTTGGGATGTTTTCTAAGCTGTCCATGGCAGGCAAAACCTTGTCATTTCCATCCGTAGCTGGGTTGTCACAACTTTTACACTTCATGAGAGAGTCTCATTTTCATTGCTAGACATTTTTTGAAAGTGCCTTCCCATCCTGAAAGCTGAGCTCCATAATGGACTTCATTAAAGTAGAGCTGTTTTCTCCTAGGAGGCTTCAAAGCATTTTTCTCTGTCCTGAATGCTTCTTTATCTGGCAGACAGGCATGCCCTTATACAAAAGGGCATTCTATAGATAGATGTTTCACACTCAAAAAAAATTTTAAATAAAATATCAAGCAAAATACAGCTTTCTAAACTATACTCTGCCTGTCACTTCTCTTAGTCCATTAGTTCTCAAAGATACAGAAAGCTAGGTCTTCTTATACTCCTTCCTTGTGAGTGAGTGCTATTTTTGAAGTTTCTCCTAAAATAATGTTAACAGGGAAGAGATTTTTAGACTCTTTCCCCTCTGCTTCTCCTTTCCCCTCTGAAGCATAGGTTTTGTTTGTAGTTTTATCCTTAGATTTTAGAGGTATTACTTAACTTCATCTGAACTTTCAAGCTAGATCTCCCTATGAGGCTGAACTTTCCAGCTTGATTAACACCTTCATCAAACCTCCATCTCTAGCATCAGAGGTGGTTCTAACTTCTGTGGCTTAGTGCCAAACCAATCTCTTCTTCCCATTAGGAAATACATCAAGGAGGGACTGAACACATGAGGCTGGTAAAGTGTGGAAATATCCTGTTATCCACAAGATGAAAGCCCAGCCAACCTGGAGACAACAGGAGCTTCCCTAATGACTGCAGTCCAGATGCAGCCATCCATAGCTTTGTGTCACTTTTCTTGCCATCCCAGCATAACATCTCCTTTGCTGTGTAGGTGAGGACTTCTTGTAACACTGTTCTGGACTGCAGTACAAAGCACAGCTAGCTCTTTTTGGACAGGTCACTAACAGGGCTGCAAATTGGCATCTAGAATCACAGGGCACGAGATGTTTTCCTGAAACTGGCTCTCTCCTTCAGCATTCCAGACAGCTCTAGACATGTCTGGATATGCAGAGAAACAAGGATAGCAATGGACCACAGAAGTCTTCATTGAAAAAAAAAGAACCCTTTATCAGCGATTAAAACAAGCTAATAATCCCAAAGGCATCTTTACATGGCATGCTGGTGTAACTCTTTTAGATAGGTAACATAGTCCCTTACTGGGAAGAAAAGCTAACCCTCATGTTTCACACCTTTTATCCTACCCAGGAGCAGCAAATAGCAGGCAGTGGACAGATCTTTTAAAACAACCTCATCTCATTTAATCATCTCATCTGTTCATCCACTTGGCTTTTCATTCCTGAGGGTTTTAACATGACTATACAAGTGTCCCAAAGATGTGTTGGATAACCAATGCTGTGACCTCTCAGTTCATCATCTATCAGGTTCTGGGAAGGTGAACATTTGGAGAAGCCTTTCTTCCACGCATAAAAAATTAGCAGCAAATGCAAGTGCATGCATGTTAGTTCATAGGATGGATGATTCAGGTTGACAGAGGTGGGGAGGGAGGCTTGAAACAGGCATGTGCCATTTTCCTTTGGAAAGCCCTCTTCCTGTGCATAGAATTTGCATTGTTAAAGGAGACACAGTGGTTTTCAGGTGCTTTTTTCTGCGGCCACCAGTTTTGCTATTACCCTTCCAAACAAGGTCAATCTCTGCCTGCTGTGAACCAGTTATTTTCTTCCTCTGGTTTGCTCAGCCATCGTTAACAATAATCAATGAAGGGAAGAGCTGTCACAGTCATGATTGAGATGAATGACACGGGTGCTGCTCAGTCTTTGGAAGCCCAGCTTTCGTGAGACTCATGCAGAGAGCACTGCTCATTACTCAGTCAGATACTCTCTTCCTTGTCAGTCAGACCCTACCCTAATATCATGGCACAGTGAGAAAAAAATTGAGGTTTTGTGCTGTTTGAACATGATGTTGCTTTGGCCATTAAATAGCTCCTGCAGAATACCTCTCTCATTTCCCTGCCTTTGCATACAGTCACACATACACACAGAGAACACGCTGCAAACTGAGCTACAGGCATTTCAGCATCTCAGTGCTAAAATTACCCATCCCCACTTCTAGCTTTGCAAAGAGCAGCTAGCTGTTCAAAATAATTGACAGAATAGAGGGAAATAACTAAGCTGTCCACTCCCAAACTATTGGTCTATGACTGAGGGCAGCTGAGTTCAGTCACCAGCTTCCCAGTTCCCAAGATAAGGCACTCTACATGGGTTATGCTGAGCAAAATGATGCTGTGCATGGGGTTTTGATCTGTCTCTAAATGAGCCAATGTGGACCTTGAGCACAGTGCTGCCTTGACTGTGTTGTCAGCAGTGCTTGAAGCAATTAGAAAAGCTGTACTGATCTAGTGTTCATGGAAGGCGATGCTGAAAATACTGTACTGCTTCCAGGACTGGACTAACATGGGCTGTGAAGCTCAAGGCTCTGTAGACACAATAGCTTATGCAGAGCTAATCAGTGTATGTCCCAAATGAAACTTCCTTGATTGGGGTTTTTGTCCTTTCTACTTCCCTAGGCAAGTCATGTATCCCAAATTCTGAAACAATATAAATTACAGTTTCAAATATCTGGGCTGATTTGTAGAGATCATGTGCAATCTTATGTCTCATTGACTTCACCTGTGGTCATTCACCTGAAAAGAGAAAACAAAACCCAGGCCATTTAGTTTCAAATTTACTTCTTTCTGTTTACCTGCTCTAGCAATGATGAAGAGGCATTACCTAAGTCTGAGTGTTTGAGGTACTCTTATTGAAAGATCTTTGCTCCAAATCCAGCTATAGAGACTTCATTATTGAGTTATTGCTGCTATTTATAGAATAATTTCTTTCTCTTCTACCTTAGTGTTGTAGAGGTAGTAGACTCCTTTGTATGCAAACGGTATCTGAATCTCAAGGACCAAATCTTGCCTCCGGTTTGACTGATGGAAATCAGGAGTAATTGTTAAAGTTGCTGGAGTAATTCTGACTTTACCCTAAGGCAAATGAGAAGAGAAAGAGGCTTTTTGCTGCCTAAGTGGAAAGTTAAAGAATACTTTAAACAGGCTAATTTAAGGGAAAAGGGAGGCTAACGCTGACAGCTCATTTCTATATTACACCTAGTTATATGCTTCACACTGAAAATGAAACATATGATCCCAAAACAGTTGAACCACTTGGCCATGTGGGATATAATAATCTTAGAGGTGACAACTGAACAATGGACTCCAGGCCCAAGCTGAGAAAATAATTCTTTCAAATAAGATTTTAATATTACCCTTTAAATTCTCTTTGGTTAAAATTACCCACATCAATTTTTCCATCTCATTTTAGCTGATGTAGAAGGTACAGCATATATATACCTTTGGAATTCTTACCGAAAACTGTTGCTGACTGTTGCTGTCTTTTGCACCTTTGCTGTTGAGCATGCTGCTCTCCAGTGCAGGCATGCATGCGGTTCAGGAAAGCAGACCCGTTATTTGGAATTGTGGTATACAGATGAGAGATTTCAGGGAGCATCTTTGTGGTCATGAGGACAAGAAGCAGTTCTGCATAGTATTACCCCTGTTGTCATCCCCTAGAGCATTTTGCACAGTCTACAGCAACAACGTCTTGTTCTCCTTCCTCCATAGAGGCATTTTCCTCAAGTGCCTTTCCCACAAAGAAAGGTTTAACAGCATATTATTGCTATTACACTATTATTTCGAATTCTATAATTATTATATTAAGGTATGAAGGTGGGGTCAGGCATTCATAGGGCCCATTTGCCCACACTTAACAACTGCAGTCCCAGCCCTTTTTTGAGGAGGCAATTAAAAGTGTCTCTCTGAGAAAATATTTGGTATTTGCTGCCTTGAAAAGGTATGGATTTTTTTTTTTCTTGAGCTGTGGTCACAAGACCTACTCCAGAATGCCCCCACCAAATCACTGCAGAACATCCTGTTTCATTGTATGTCTATTGAAAAATTGTGGCAATCTTTATTGTTCAGCAGGAACGAGAGTGCTGTATTATTAAATTAGAGCAAGGCAAACACTGTAAGAAAGTTTGTGTGAATAAATGTTTAATCAGTTTATTGCTATTAAGTGTATCTCTCTTGTGTATTCACTTGGTGTCGCCACCTGATTGTTGTGCAACTAGCACAAACTTAAAAGGCAAATTTCAGAGCTGCATGCATGCATTTTTCCAAAATTCAGAAATTTAAATACTCACATGCTAATATTTTCATTGCAAGAGATCATCCAATCAAGGAAAATGAATCATTAAACTTTCTAAGATATCCGGGACTTCAAAATATTTGTGATCAATCCTTGACTTGAAAACATCTGTAGCAGTACTGTTACAATATAAATGTTTCTGAGGGTAACGTAATTTCATGATGAATATTTAGCCAGCAGATTAAGAAAGTTCTCCTCAACATATGCACCAAATAATAGCAATAAAACATACATACACTGTTGCCACAATAAAGATGCAAAAATGTGAAATGAGAAATAGGGAAGTGTGTTAGCACGTGTAATTCACTCACTCTTTCCAGGCTGATTTTTCACTCCTGCTGTCATCTATTCTTTTTTAATTTTGTGATCCTAAGTTCAAATTTCTCCAGGCCATACAGTATTGGTCATGTCCTTTGGGAAGCTATTCTTCAACCCATTGGACCAGAAAAGAAACATTTTTTTCCAGATTTGCTGACTGAATTTTCCTCTGCTCAGTATTATTCAGTGACAGTGGATTATATTTCCTTTTACAGCCTTAAATAATTTATTTTATCCTTGTTTACAGTCTTTGCCTTGCATGACCTCCTTTCATCCCAACTATTCAGTTCTTTGAATTTTTTTTTCAGGAGTCCATCTGTCTCTTAATCATTTGTTGTTGCATTTCTCTGAGTCCTTTTCAATTTGCCAGCATCTTTCAGGCTCTAAGAGGCTTGTGACTTTATGCAGCGTTCTTAGAGTGGGCAAACCATGCATTCATTTTGCACAGCCTCTTTGGTGTAACGTCCTTGGCTTTCTAACACATGGCATCTACCATTGCTTTCTGTATACATTCAAATACCAGTGCACTGGCAACTGTGAAATAAATGAAGGAGTGAACTGACAAGGCAGGATGTTTTGTCCATGACTTCTGGATATTCCCTAGTCCATATCAGAGTAAGCACCTCCTATACCCTGAACAAAGCAACAGATCAGCCCTAGTCATTTGACTGGTTCAACTTTATACTCCTTTCTTCTCCATTTGCTCACCAACAACTCTTTTCGTTTATTCCCTCTCCAAAGAAGGATTACCCTGGTTACTGTTTCCCCTCTGGGACTGGTGTTGTTGACTATATATACCTTTAATTATTATTAATGATAGGGCTGCCTTAGTAATTCCTATTTTGGATATCAATTCTGACAATTACAATTGCACCTCCCAACTGTTGCATATAGTGTCCTATGTTTTTAGACATGCTGCCTTGCTAACCACGGCCCAGGTCAGGATGGGCTATCTGCACATACATCGCTCCCGTTTTGTTAACCATAGCATCCTGCAGCTCCTTATTTTGTTGCCTTTAACAGCACTACAAGTTAGGATTAGCTATCTGCATCCATACGTTAGCAAATCTTATTATGGACATTAAATCACTTTCTGTAAATAGGGATGACACATTTTGCATTGGCATGCTTCAAAACTGGGTGTTATGGTAGGGCTAATTTGTTAGCTATAGCACTGAGCATCCCTCTGGCGTGATTCAACCCTGTTGTTGGTACAACACAGTTCTCATAACTTTCAGCTCTGACTTCCCTGCTCTGTTCATCAAAGTTGTGGTGATGTTTTAGAGGACAAAAAACAACAGGTCTGCACCACGGGCCATCAATTTTCAAATTTTCAGTCACTGTTAATTTGGCCCATATAAAATGCTCACTCTTAGTTTCATAAAAACGAGGTGATTTTCGGATTAAAGATAAAAATGATGTTGAGACACTGGAATTCCAGTCCACCTCCGAAAGATACTCTGCTTTACCATGGGCAAGTCAGTAGTCCCTGTCTCTGTAATGATATTAAACTTAGACAGCCCCCAAAGACTCTGAAACCTTTGAGGATGGGGTACCACAGATATGCAGGAGAGTTACCACTGGAAATGTCTGTGAGATTTCCTGCCACCCCTGCAGTTTAATTGTATCCAGCGTAAATGGCTGATGATCCACACAGTCTTCATGGACATGCTTACGGTGGCAACATGCAAGAGCACCTGTGTCATTAAGAGAGGTATTAGGATATTCTGTAGGGTGAAAGGGTGAAGGAGGTGACAAAACCTTCGATAAAGCTGTTTATTGCTGGAAATCCTTAGCAACACTCTCAAAATGAAACATTTGTTGTCTTTGCCACATCAAAAAAATAGACAGTATCTGGTGTTTTACATTTTAGTTTACTTCATCTCCTCGTATCTTTTAAAATTGAGGGTAAATTGTCACTTAATGGATAATACTTAAGTTTTCTCATCCTGAAGTCAGAAGCTTCCCTCCACAGTCAGTTCCTGTAACAAATCTCACTTTTGTCAGCCACTGTCAGTCTCAGTTATAAAACCAAAGATATTATTTAAAGTTCTCAGTCTTTGGCTTTCAATTTATCTCAAAACTCACATGTATTATACTTTTTTAAAAGAGTAAAAATAGTAAATAGGATCATTTATTATCCAAAATGAGTGTTTTAGTTGCAATCCATGTTGGAAAACATGCATATTAGTATCATATTTAAATATAAAAGTAAATTCTCTGTGATTTTTCCTTTTGATACAATATTCCACAAACAGCAACCCCAGTGCATTTCTCCTGCTGCTGATTCTGGCAGGGACTCTCTGTCAAAAATGAGTTTACTTTGTATTCACACGGGAGAGTGCATATAGAAAAGGAAAGGATGTTGCAAGAGAAGTCTTCCTAAACAGGTAGTCGATAGCCTGATGTGTTCCTCATAAGACACTGGAAAAAGAGAATACTGGGAAACTGTTTTGCTTTCTTAGACCAAAACAGGCACTGCTGGCTGATGAGTGCTATAGGCTAATAATTATCAGTCATCTTGAGAGGTTTACTATCAGTTCTAAAGTACTGATGTTCAGAAAGGAAGAACAATCTTCCTTCCTTCCCCTGATCAAAAGGAACTGTCCTCAATGCCCCTTGCATCAAGAAAAGCTTTCTCTTTCAACCTAGTTTCTCTAGTGGTTAATATGTATGGCACATCCTTAGCATTTGCTCTCTGTGCCCAAGTAGGGAAATATTCAGAAAATGAAAAATTACTGAAGACAAGAAAGCTTTTGAAAGGTGAAAGAATCTGCAAGCTTATCCCATTTACCTGAATCTCCCAAGAGTGAAAAATTTATATGGATGCATGAGGATTTTCTGGTGGCATTCCATTGTGACTGCCTCTTGCTTAGACAGAGCTTAGGCACTGAAGTATTTTAGTGCCGGGCAAACCCAAAAAATATTGTAAAAGGGAGCTAGTACAAATCCTTTGGTTTTGTTTTGAAGCTCAAAGCAGCTTGAAGTTTGGCCTTAATTTTGAATAAACATTCAGGTTTTGTATTTTATTAATTCAAACCAGTTAATCTAGTCTTAACAACACGTTATATATTTCCTTATAAAAGACAAGACTTCTGAGGCATGCCCTCCCAACATTTACTCCAAATTTTGGCTGCCAGAAGTGTTGGAATAGTTAACAGTTCCTTTTTTTATCTTTTTATTTCTTCTCTTTCTCCCTCCAGATATAAAAGATTGGTACATCCTCTCTTTTTATTTGTTATTCTTGGCCAGGCAGTGTACTGGATATAGAGTAAAACTGTAGGGTAATAGTCCAGAAAGATATTTTCTTTCCTGAAAGTATGTGAGCAGTTAACTGTAAGAGGTTCAGGAAGACTGGTGTAGTATGGTCCCGCACTAGATGCTGGGAGTATTCGGTATTGTGAGTATGCTACAGGCATTGGCTTCATTTGGGCTGGAAGATTATTGCTGCTAGCCTCAGTAAATGGGTCAAAACAATGTCTACATCGGAAGGACAGTGGTCTGGGTGTCAGGAGCAGGACCCTGAGAGGGAGCTGCAGAAATAGGACCATTCATTGACCTGATCATGTTAGACCCTGAAGNACAAGGCTGAGCCAATCAGCAATGGTCACAGCGCCTCTGGGAATCACATTTCAGAGGAAAAAACCCACAAGTGGCTTCTTGGGAAAGAGAAGATGTATGAACCTCTGCAGACACCAAGGTCAGTGAAGAAGGAAGGGGGTGGAAGCCCTCCAGGACAGACCCTCATCTCCTTCTTCCACTCTGACAATGATGCGACTAATACCTGCCTTGCGGTGACACAGTGAGGGTGACGTAACAGCTGCTCTTCTGGGAAGGTCATCATCTAAGAGGACAAATGTAGACTTGTGCACAAGAATATTCAGCAGCATGAACTTGCTGTGTGAGTGGAAGAGAAGGAGCTAGAAATGGTCCCTTGCACACAGCAGAGACTGGGGAAGAGGGAACAAGGCTTTGCCTCTGATCGGGAATGCCACTCATGGCATGAGTATCCTGAGGTCTGCCCTGACATCGATACTGTACTCTGCATCAACCTGTACTCTGCATTAATAACCTGACTCTGTCTAGGCACCATGGTGGGACCCTTTTGCAAGTATAACCAGGAAAAGCCTGTGAATATGTGCCAGGGTTGGATCCTGCCAACGTGGGAGCAGTTATTGCATAGCTGAGATGAAAAAAACTGCTTTCAACAGCCAAACAGCTTGGACTGGCTGAGTCCTTGTGGGGGCTGGAGTCCCCGCAAGCAGGCTTGGGGATACTCCATGACTACTGTAATTCAGGCTCCCAGCAGACATTTCCAGTGAAAGAATCTGATTTAACATGGGCATGACCTGCTACAGCTGGGAAATGTCAAGAAAAATGAGCTTTGGCTAATGTGCTCAGTGACACTTGGTAAAGGGCAATGCAGGATAAGAATAGGTAGACTAATAGCTGTGATGGT
Organism: Zapornia atra; assembly: GCA_013400835.1. Lineage (NCBI taxonomy): Eukaryota > Metazoa > Chordata > Aves > Gruiformes > Rallidae > Zapornia > Zapornia atra. Next base: position 83,149 of record VZTU01003405.1, on the reverse strand, counting down.
GTTTCATGTATCCATGATTGTCTTTGCTAGTCTGGGAAAGGTATATACTTATTTATGCCAAGATAACTAATGGTTGAGCTCACATTTCCTTTGCTGTCGGTCTCACTAAGATTGGGCTGGGTTCTGTGAGTACTGGGACAGCCAGCACGGCTTCACCAAGGGAAGGTGACTTTCTATGATGGAGTGACAGCATCGGTAGACAAAGGGAAGGCAACTGATGCCATCTACCTGGACTTGTGCAAGGCCTTTGACACAGTCCCCCATCACATCCTTATCTCTAAATTGGAGAGATATGGATTTGATGGGTGGACCATCCAGTGGATAAGAAACTGGTTAACAGACTGTAGCCAAAGGGTGGTGGTCAATGGGTCTATGTCCAGGTGGAGGCCGGTGACAAGCGGTGTCCCCCAGGGGTCTGTCTTGGGACCGGTGCTCTTTAACATCTTCATCAATTACATCGATGATGGAATTGAGTGCACCCTCAGCAAGTTTGCAGATGACACCAAGCTGAGTGGTGTGGTTGATACAACAGAAGGAAAGGAAGTCATCCAGAGGGATCTTGACAGGCTGGAAAGATGGGCCCGGGGGAACCTAATGAGGTTCAACACTGCCAAGTGTAAGGTGTTGCACTTGGGTCGGAAGAATCCCAGACATAGATACAGACTGGGAGAAGAGCTTCTTGAGAGTAGCCCTGCTGAGAAGGACTTGGGGATTGTGGTGGATGAGAAACTTAACATGAGCCAGCAGTGTGCTCTTGCAGCTCGCAAGGCCAATGGTATCCTGGGCTCCATTAGAAGAGGGGTGGCCAGCAGGGACAGGGAGGTGATTGTCCCTCTCTACTCTGCCCTCGTGAGGCCCCATCTGGAGTACTGTGTCCAGATCTGGGGCCCCCAATACAAGAAAGATGTGGAACTGTTGGAGAGGGTTCAGAGGAGGGCCACGAAGATGATTAGAGGGCTGGAGCACCTGCCCTACAAAGAGAGGCTGAGGGAGCTGGGCTTGTTCAGCCTAGAGAAGAGAAGGCTGCAGGGGGACCACATTGCAGCCTTCCAGTACCTGAAGGGAGCTTATAAGCAGGAGGGGATTAAACTTTTTAAAAGGGCAGATAATGGCAGGACAAGGGGGAATGGATTAAAACTAAACGAAGAAAGGTTTAGATTAGATATTAGGGGGAAGTGTTTTACAGAAAGAGTGGTGAGGTGCTGGAACAGGCTGCCCAGAGAAGTAGTGGATGCCCTGTCCCTGGAAGTGTTCAAGGCCAGGTTGGATGGGGCCCTGGGCAACCTTGTGTAGATCCAGGCCTGGAGGTGGCAGGGGGGTTGGAGCTCTATGATCCTTGGGGTCCCTTCCAACCCATGCCATTCTATGATTCTATGCTGCCTGCCGATTGAGCTATGAAAAAGATGACACAAGTTCAGATCTCAATGGTAAGCAGAGCTCCCATATGAAGCACAAATATTTCAGAGTGTTGCAATTAGAGCACACTAAGGGAGCACAGTGAGCAAACCATTTTTACTAGTATCATTAATTTGCTAGTTTTAGGAGGCAAAAAAAAGGACATGTGCTTTATAATGTTTTAACTGCCTTCAGATATATTGCTGTAGGTACACGGAAATAGTGGAATGAACAGAGACTGGAGCTAAGAGGGACCTGGAAGCCATCTCAAGAGGTCATCTTAACCCATCTTTTTACTCCAAAGCAAAATCAGCTATACCCAAAGCATCCCTGACAGGCATTTGTTTTATCTGTTCTTCAAGAACTTCAGTGGAAAGATATAACCTGTTTCTTACGGGAAACTTCTCCAACTCTTCACTAACCTTACTGTTAGAAAATTTACCCTACTTTTTAATGCATTGCCTCCTGTCCTGTACACCTGATGCAGAGACAGATTAATCCCCTCATCTTTGCAGGATGTTTTTGTATTCCACGGTATGTTTTCCTGACATCTTTTCTCTGAGATGGGTAATTCTTTTTTTCCATTATTTTTTCCCTTTTTTTTTTTTTTCTCTGGTTTGGTCACATTTTTAGATCTATGGCTTTCTGATTCTCATCAGTCTTTTCAGAACAAATGATCCATACTTGTCATGAAATCCACATCTGAAAGCAGACTCAGTATCCCAGATTAGGTCTTGTGAATGTAAGGCTTACTTTCAGTGTCATAGATCATATCCTTGTTTATATACCTAAGGGTGACATTAGAGTCTGGAAATTTATTTGATTTCTATAATATGTCATGATTTATTAAAATTCACATTGTGTCCCACTGCAATCTTAAGAGGGTTCCTTGCAGAGTGAAGACTTGTCCAGTTGTCCTCTGTCCCGTGTGGAGTATTACTGCCTGAACTACCTTGCACTTGAGCTTATTGAATGATACCTTTTTAATTCCAGACTGATCTTTCCTTTTGCAAAGATCACTTTGTATTCTGTCAGTGTTTTCTGCTGCAGCCCCCCCTCAGCTTTATGTCGTCTGCAAATTTAGTAAGTGCACTCTATTCCATCACTGGGTCTGTGAATGGAAGCACCGACAGCAGGATAGTACCAGACTCTCTGAAACCACACTTGAGACATCCTCCAGTATGACAGAGGACTATTAATCAGAATTTGCTAGGACATATCTGTAATAATGCATGAACATTGCTTAGTAGTCAGAATATGTGGTGAACCCACCTGTCGAGGAAATTCTGAAATATGATTAATTTCTAAAATTGAACCAAAACTATTGTCAAAAAGTCATTGATTACCCTCAAACTAAACTGATTCAAAATGTTGATTTTTTTTTTTTCCTGAAGAGGAAGTAACTTTAACTATTCTGGGCAGCTTGTAGGTCTAAAATGGGAATTAAATGTAAAGGTCTGAAACTTATATTTTAAAAAGTAATTTAATTCCCTTCTCACAATAGTACAGTACAGACTGCATTTCTTTACTTGCCTCTGGAAATGCAAGGAGACACTGGCAAAAGTCCATCCCAAATCAAGGCAAACGATGGGATGTAGAGGTAAGGAGATGGTAGCATTTGTTGCAGCCCGAGCTGGTCAGTCACCCTCTCGTCTAAATGCAGAGACCAGGACCCAGCAAACTTCATCATTTGTCCTCATTTCAGCCCCAGCTGTTCCTGCCTCCTCATCCACAGAAGGGGGAAGAAGAGAGATTTCTTCCTCAGGCATGTTTTGGAGCTTAAGTGAAATCACAGTCTGAAGTATGTACGTGACCAGGTTTTTGTGTTAGAGTACCCTGCTCCACCTGTCATCACCACAGCAAAATTGAATTGAAAGAGCAAGAGTAAGTACAGCACCCAGCATTTTTAAATTCTTCCTAAAAGCAAGCATAAATATGTAAGGAAGATAATTCTGCTGCCATGACACTACTTTAAATCATGGATCAAGTTTGACATTGGGGAAGCAAAGCAGAGAGTGAAAATTGCCTCTTCTTTAGTAGCAGAAAATATGTCAAGCTACCTTTTGAGATATCATTTTTACATGCATGGATAACAAAGCTCCTGAGCCTTTCAAACTTTCTTTGTGGGGCCTGACAGCCATCGGCTTCTTGAATGCGATCAAGGGAAGGGATTGCGTAGCAGAGTACGCCTCTCCCATCTGCTAGTTCCTATTGTTTTCTTGAAGTACAGAAAGGGACACATTTAGAGGATCACTTAAAGGAGTTAGACAAGTTTGAGTGTCAGGATTGTGACTGAAATGGGAATTTTTAATGCTTGTATCAGAACTGTACTTTTTTTCTCTTCTGTAATTTTAGTAACTATTCTACAACTGCCTCAACTGGCAAGTTGTTTGTAATTAATTAACTAAGTTTTTCTCTCATTAATTTTATTCTTATTGTTAATCTTTCATTCTCTTTCTGCTTCCCTGAGGTTCAGACAGAGATAACTTTTCTCACAGGAGATTAAGAAACTAGTCCATAAAAACTAAGAGTGACCCTGAATGCTAATCCATCTCTTCTAATCTGAAACTGGTAGGCAGTTGTAGGGTGTTTAAAGGTTTAGGGATATTTAAATTGTGGTAGCTCAGCTATGTAGAGGACATTTTTGCCAGCACAGCACCTGCACTCTTAGTGGATGGGGAATAATCTTAGAAAACATCAGGTAAATCTAGATCTCAAAATCGTTAGGGTGTGCCTAAAAAGCCTTCTGCTTCAAAAATTGTTGCCATCATGAGGATGGCACTTGACAGAATAGAAATCCTTCCCATGCCCAAACCTAGCAAGCCGAAAAAAAGAAAAAACATCCAGAAGGGCCAAAGGCCAGGCAGATTTTACCTCTGATGGAGAGATGCAAGAGGCTCCTAGGAGTTCCCATGGTACTTCAGTGTTGCTTGTTCCATTTTCCTGGAAGGTGTTCAGGCACCAGGGAGGGCCATAACTAATCTGAGGATTTTTTACTTGAGGGTGTAAAATCTGATAGTGAATGAGATCTTTGTCTGGACTAAATTGGAGTAGCTTCATAAGAGTCCATGGCTGTTACTCAATCCCTTGCATAATCTCTGCTAGAAAAGAAAAAAAATCTTGCCCAGGGACTCACTCTGTGTAACATCTCACATTTGCAGCAAGCACAGAAGGGCAGCTGTCTACAAAGAAGCAGGAAAGCTTCTCTCTGCTTACAGCCATAGCATATAAGAATGAACAAGTCCAACCTCTTTTCAGTGCCATTAGCTGCATACCCCCTAGTAAGTAATGCTAATTTATATAGGGCTGCCTAATGAAATCAGTGTCCATGCAATGATCTTATGCTTTACAACTGCTGCTAAAGGCTATTTGACCATACTTTCCAAAGGTCAGTGCGCAAAATCGTAGCTGAAAGAAAAAGGCACTCTAGTAATTTGCTCTGTCCAATAAGGATAGTGATGACCTTCCTTTTAAGAGGGTTTTAACCTGGTTATTGGTGATACGCCTTAAGTTATCTTTAAGGAGAGGTGATCTTTCTGCGATGCAGGCAAAGAATTCCAGCCTCTTTCCATGAAGTGCTTTCAACTGCAATTAAGTGCTGCCTGTTTTTCAACTGAGTTAAAAGAAATGGCTCCTTCTTTACAGGAAATAAATATACAGCAGAAATGGCAAAGAAAATCAGCTGCTGTGTCTACTAGGGATGGTTGCTGATGGAGGAAGCTGTGTCACTGAAGAACCCAGCGCCTGGGCAGGGAGCTGAACCCAAACTCAAGCAGAAGCAATTGAGCAATTAACTAAGTGCATGGCAGCATCACTATTGGGATTAAAGCCAAATGCTTTACAGTACCAGCAGTTGCTTTTTGACTCATATGTGGCTAAAGGGTTCATGCGACCTCTGCCTTATTCATGCTTTTGTCTCCACATGAGCTTGGACACCACAAATTTCTTATCCCTTGAGCCTAGTGATTTATAAGGTTTGGAGCCTAAGTTTGTATAAGCAATTTATCAAATTTTTTTGCCCATCTGCATGATTTACAGGACAGAGTTACCACACTACTCTGTCCCTAGGAAGGCTACTACTAACTTTTCTTTATTAACTGAGTCAATACTTTGGAATTTCTGGGATACAGGTGTGATCTATTGCTTTGTGTTTGACAAACTTTACTAGCTAACGGGAAGCATGAGTCACGTTCACCTGAACACCACACCACTGACTGAATGAGCTGCTGAAGATACCTGTGTGTCCCTACAGGCTAAGAAAAAGCATGTTCTGCACATCTCATTTCTAGATGGGCAGAATTAGTGGAGATGAATCCAAACTTGTGCACATAAGTTGTAAAGGTATGCACGCATCTAGACATGCAGATGATCTAAGTGATTTTGATGAACCACCAAATTTTTACAATCTTTTTGTGCCTTTAGATGTCAAAGAACCCTTAGAATTTGGAATGGTTTTGGCCCCTGCTCCTCATCCATGAGATAGGAACATTATTCTTTCCTTCATATTCTTGTCATAAACACTTAGCCTTCCAAGACAGGGTGTTGTTTTGAACTTTTGTTGGTACTATTCCATCTGAGGCATATTTCTTAATATTAGCACCTGTACAACCTTTACAGTACCTGTACCTGCTTCATGGAGAGGGACTACCACAGCCTGCATCTCAAAACCAGCCTCCTTCGAAAGGGGTGGGAGGACTTACCTTTGAAATAAAATACAATATTATGAGGGTTAGGAGTCTTTATATAACACAATGGCAAGGTATGTTCCCAAGACAGCGACGCTGTATTATTAATGTGTCTAAATGCAGTATAGATATGCCCAAAATACCTTATTTTAAATTCACTTCCAAAACATCTTAATCCAATTGATGATCTCTAGCTTCTATTCAAATCAGCTTGAGATGTGAGCTGAGTGTCTTATAAAGGAAATGATGGTCAAAAATACTGAAACTAATGTCTCTGAATAGTTTCCAACCTTAAATCTCTTGTCGTTCAAACCATAACTTCCCTGAAATTAATTTTAGACTGCCAATAACATTATTTCTCTTTTTACTTTTTTTCCCCCAGTTGAGTAAAATCATTCTCAGTTTTAGGGAAAATGCAAGAAAATCTCTCTTCTGGCTTTTTTCTTTTTTTCTTCTGGTTTCGTGTTTTTATTATCAAGTACCTGGATGGATTAGCTACAGGCATGTTCAGATAACTGAGAAACAAGAAAACATGCATGTTCTTTTGAAGATAAAGGCCGAATGAGAAAGGAGTGACAAAGGTTCTAATGGGACTTGTAAAGCAATGTACAGGTGATGTAAATATCAAATGTATGTTAGGAAGGATTGGAAAAAATGTAAAGTAGAAGTGGTAAAGGAAAGCAAAGAAGAGAAAAGAGAAGAGAGATTTTCTGGCATTCGGCGTTTTTTTACCTCAAAATCTTTGTGCGTGTGTGTATGCAATGCATGTGTGTTATATGATGTGCCAGTCCTATAAAATGTGAAAAGAGGACTTTGAATACAATACAGAATTGCAGTAAGTGTATGTAAAAAGCCTAGAAAACACATTGTTTTAGGATATTATTTTTACAAAAACAAGAATGCAGCAAACAAATTTTTCAGTGGTGCCTGTCCCTTTTCCTAATATGTCTTAAATTCTCTTCTTATTTGTCATATCTTAGCTTTACTTTGACTGCCTCAGGTTTCAGGGATTGTATCTAAGATACCCTTTCTTTGCATCGTTTAAAAGGATCAGGAGGGAGAGAAAAAAGATTTGTTGGGACCGAAACCATCCAGCCAGAACTGATCTTTTCCACTGCTGCCTGCAATGCAGTGGTCATACAGCAGTCTGGACTGTTCTTGGCTCTCTCCCTCCATCTTCTCAGCACCTCATTTATGAACAAGAGGATGACTATGAGCTGTAAATATGAAATTAAATACTGTTTTCATTTAAAACAAGCATTGACTGGATAAAAATAACAAGGAGTGGAGGAGAGGATTGTGAAAGATACGTGTAGCCTATGGTATAACAATAAGAATTGGGTCCTTACCTGACAATTTCATCGTTAGAAATCCCTGACAATGGCAGTTGCAATAAATTCCTTTTCTTTTTCCACACTGCCAATGATTATTCTGCTGAACGAATATATTGGACGTGTATTTTTCTCTCTAACTATTGCTGTTGTGTTTCTATTTCATTCCAGCTGGACGTGTGTCAACTAATTTTCTGTCTTTGAAGAGATTCATTCCAGGGGGCATTTAGCACACAATGGTTTTGTGTGAGTCTCAGCATTTTAGAAGACAGAAGAGTTTAAAAAGAAGCTCTGTTTAACTACACCCATCTCCTCTGTGCATGTTCACACTTGGCTCTGCTCCCTGCTGGGACAGACTGCATGTTCTCGAGCAGGGGCAGAGAGTGAAGGAACATTTCCCAACCCAAGCACAGCTCTCTATAGGGCTTGCAACCTGTGGTGCCCCTGCTGCACTGCATCTGGGATCCCTCTCCCAGAAAGGATGGTGAAATCCTTGCAGGGCAGTCAGGAAGGACTTGCAGTTTTCACCACTTCACACACACACACTTCTTCTTGAGTAAGGACTGGTAAGGATATTTAAAGATCATTTATGGTGCCAGTAGGTGCAGCAGGCATTAGAGAGTTTCCCTTTCCCCTGCTCTTCTTGACATTGCTTATACTAGCTCAAAAGGCACATAAAATGTCGGAGGAGAGAAAGTCAGCTTTTTCCACGACGACAAGAACATGCTTATGTCTGGAAAAAGAAAGGGACAAATCTCAGAAAAAGCAATGTGGTCAAGTTCTCACAATGCAGAGCATAAAATTATTAGAAGAGGAAAATGTGTAAAAATAAAAAATAATAATTAACAAAAAGACTTGTGAATGGAATGAAATACCTGACTGTTATTTTGCAAACACTAATATCAAGGAAAAGGACCGGTTATTTTGGTAGTATCTGCGTGAAAAAGACCTGGTAAAGATAAAAGCTGCTGCAAGAAGACTCTGTTCTTCTACCCACTAATGTTTTCTCACTATCAACCATGAATAGAGCTTGTATTAAATAGTGCTTTGAATCTACAAATCAGCTAGTGCAGAATCTTTTCTTCCAGGAAAACTCCCACTGACTACAGTTGCTCTCAGAATCTGGCATTTTCTAATGAGAAGCCTGGTCTTTGGACTTTTCTTCTCCCTGGCATCAGAGACTTCTGGTGGGAAGACCCAGCACTTTGCAGGAGGAGTCCTTCAGGGGAAGTCCCTCACTGTCTGGGAAAAGTATCCCTGTGTCATAGGGAAATGTAAATTAAGATGTTGCTATGGCAGGGAATAGATTTCTAGCTTTAGTGTTTAATTTACACACAGGCACCCTGTGAGGAGTTTCTTGCATGTCCTGAGGAGCTGAGTGCTCACCTGCTTCTGTCCAGGCAAATCCTGGCATTTTAAGGCAACCAGACACCTTTATAAATGTAGCCCATAGCTCCTAACCACTGAGGTTTGCTTCAGAGGGGTTTTGGCTGCCCTTAGCTCCCACCACATTTAATTCAGTGTGAAAACACTGGAAAAATCATCAAATGAGTGACATGTCAGTAATAATTCTAGGAGAAGTCTTGGAGTCTGGCAGTTTCCAACTTTCCAGAAGACTGCTCTGGCTGCTTAGCCATGCTTTTCAGGAGTAAGAGGGCACATGATATTGGTAGGATTTGCTTTGACTTGGCTTGCAACATTTAGCAAAAATGATTCCCACTGGGAGAAGGTTTGAACATACAGATTTCCAACCTGCAGGCCTACTGGTCAGTGTATTCTGGAAAGACATTGTTTCTGGGTTGGAGTTGTTTTGTGGGGCTTTTTTTTTGGTTTAGGTTTGGTTTTGAGGGAGGGGAAGTTGCAAGGGGAGGGCAGGGCTGAAGGGGGGGCAGTTTGCTTCTGTTTTTCTTGTGTGTTTTGGTGATTTGCAGATGGTTCATGTACAGCAGAGCAGCAAAAGCCCATAAAACTCCTGTGGTAAAAGTACAATGGATTTTGAATCTGCTATGAAACCAGGGATTGCAGGGTGCACATGGGGTGAAATACTCATACCAGTGCATTAAATGAAGGATTTAGATCCCAGCTTTCACACCACTTTCTGTTTCATCTAACCTGTTCCAAAGAAACCCTTTATCGAAAGAAACTCAAGCAAACAAAGATTGTAACAAAAGCCTGCCAAAAATCTTCTTGTATGAGATTCTTCCAATCTTCTCTGCTTCTTTTCAGTTTGACAGCAACAGAAGCAACCTAAAGCAGAAAAGTATCATAATCGGTTTATGCCTGCACTTCACTGGCCCCTGCCTGGACAAAGTTTGCATGGGGAAGCTGTGTCAGCAAACCTGATGTGACTGCAGCTCATCTTTACCAAGCTTATTGTAAATTCTGTTAATAGCAACATTAGTGTTTCACATCCCCATTGTAAAGGCATAAAAGACAACGTCTCTCTCCATCCGCTCCCTCTCCAGTCCCAATTTGGAAGGCTCAGATTCTCTGCTCGTGTAAATTGGTACAGCATCACAGATATCAATGAAGTTTTGTTTGCTCCATCCAAAGATCTGATTCACAGTCACTGAGTGAAGGAAAAGAGAGAAAATGCATCTCATAGTACACTAGAGTATTCAGAGATTGCTGATTTCAGCAATTTGGCTTACAAAAAGAGTTAACAGAAAGCAAATAACACAAGCCATTGTTTAAATCTGCAGTCACACAAACTAGGGAATTCTGCCCACTTTCAGGTTCCAAACATGTTTGAAAAATATAAGCCCACTCTGCAAAGACTATTGAATTTATTAAAAAGTCCTGTGCAATGATCTATACTGAGCTTGGCTCCATGACCCAACTCTTGCAAAACACATATGGTAACTATTTAGCCTGTTGTTCTAGCAGCTTTAAGCACCTAGTGTTCAACAACGTTGTTGCAGAGTTTTACATTATTGGTTTTACAACGGCAATGCTTGTAAAGCTTGGCAATAGAAAATACTTTGACCAGCTGTTATTTTGCTGTTGTTATAATAGAGATCACAAAACTGAATTAGATTAACGAGTATATTGTAAAGAGATTCATTCAGTGAGACTCTAAAAAGTAAAATTTAAAAATAAAAAATAATCCAATGAAGATACGTATATTTCTTAAGGCTCTATGAAGTGTCATTCTGGGTCACATCAGAAGTTAATCCAGACCCAAATGTTCCTTACTATAGGAATCAGTTGCAAACACTTAGGATGAATGTAAGAAACAGGGGATAGAGAGGGCAGTTCTTCCTTGCTGCTCTAAGCTGAATTCCTCAAAAGTGACAGATGCTAGATGTTGCATCACTTCTGTTACATTGAACACCACACCAGCAGACCTATCCTCTGGAGCTGTCTAGGCCAGTTTTGAATATGTTTACACTTTCACTTACCCTACACTTTGCAATAATGACTTTTGAATTTATTTGTTGTGAAAAAAGTAGCTTTATTTGTTCGCTCTTTCTAATAAAATATTGGGGCACCTCTAGTTCCCATATTCACTCCAAATAGCTTGAGATTGCTGCTTGTCTGCTAGTTAAGGTTGTGTAGACCTCTTTGGTGACTTCCTTCACCCTTAGGTTTTCCAAAATCAAGACCTGCAGGCTGTATTCACATGGAATTTGTTCTGTATTTCTAATCACTCTTACCATGACTTTAAAACTACACTGTACTTGTTTCTAAATTGATCAGTTTGGTTTGTGTTCAAGATGTGAGCATGTCCTGGATTTATGAAGCAGTGCAGAGATACTTTCTGGTTTGTTCCCTGTACAATTCCTAATAATGTTGAACATTAGATTTGCCTTCATGATCATTGCAGAACATTGTGCTAGTGTTTTCAGAGAACCATTCAAATATTTTCTGAATGATGATAGCTAATTTAGAAACCATCATCATTTATGCCTGCTTATATGGCAAGTTCCCCTTGGGTATTACTCTGCATTTCTTCAACATCGCAATTTCTTCTGCCATTCTAGTGCTCAGGCAAATAATTTCAAAAACTAATACTTAGAAACAGTGCAAATTTGAAAAGTAAAAAATGAGAATTAGACTTTTCTGAGTCACAATATGCAAGTCCAAAATTAAATATTAACTTTTCAATTAGATAGTAAACTGACACTGAATCACCATGATGCTTCTTGGCAATTATAGCATAAGGTCATCCATTCCTCTGTTTTTATTCCCACAGACACTGTTCTAGAGCTGGACAAGGATTTCCATATCAAGCAGGTTGTATCTGATGGAATTTTTGTCTAAATGTTTGGCTTCTGGCCAGTCCCCAATCACTTTCCAGAGAAAGATCTTCAAGTGAATTGTGTCAGGTTTGCTCAAAATATAATGTATTCAGAAAGAAAAGTTTATATTTGCCATTATGAGTTTTAAAGTTAGGAATACAGTTCTTTTGCTGAAAAAAAAGATATCATTTATATCATTCAATGCTAAGAACAGTCTAAATTCTGACTGTTAAATATTCTTAATGATTCACCTAGTAGCAGATCCAGACTAGGACTCTAAAGTCTTATTCTTACGCTGCACTTAGCAAGCTGTCAGCAACCCACTCAAAAAGTGTAAAGTTAAATAGCTACAGAATTGGCTTTCAAGATTTGTTCACTGGTTGTATTCTGCATCAGGCAACAATAAACTTGAGGAATGGGCTGCCCAGTGCTCAGGCAAGAAAAAATAGCAAAATAAATCAGATGATACATTTTTTCCTAGGACTGACTAACTCAACTATAATAAGATTTTTCACTTACTATTCCATTCTGAATACAGATAGGTAGATTAATTTTGTACAATTATATTATTCCACATATTTCAATGAAGGTCTACTTATATGAGCAAATATATAGGATTAAGAAGTATTTTCATAATTTCACCCTTAAATAAGTCTTGGAGCAAGGCTAAAGAGTGAATATTGTGAAATGTTTTCAAGACAGAATAGAGCTGTTCTTTTCTCATTTCAAGACAGATAGAAAATTTAAATGAAAAGAAACAGATAATGGAAAAATACTACTTCTCTCCTACTTTGGCTAGTTGTTACAGTTGCCATGAATGATGTCCTAATCTTTCTGGGAATTTAAACGATAATAAAAGCTACAGCCTCATGAATTCTTTCATAGTAAGCAACTATTCTCTCTATGGCAGTATAGATGAGGATGAAAAAAAAAAAAACCCACCTAAGATAAAGAGGTCCACAAAAAGGAACGATAGTACCTTATTTACTGCAGTAGTTTGATGGTGACACTAAGTGTCATAGTTTTTTACTATATTAGCATAACACTAGCTTCCCCATTCATAATTAGGTAACCAGCCCACAGTCTATATCCAGAAATTCTGTATCTCTACTGGAGGAGGAGGCAGGGGAAAAGTAAATAAAAAGCAAGGGGAAAGAAAAAGGGTTGAAGTAGTCTCGGTTTTTGTTCATGTGCCTGAGAAGCAAAAGAACTGAGCAATTGTGTGAGCACTCTCATTTTTGTAAAATTGTCTGCTGCTGCATTCAGCACTGCAGCAGCTTTGATTTCACCCTCACACCTTTAGATCTCTGGGAAATTAGTAATGTGAACTGTGATGGAGCCATATCTCTGTGCCAGTCAGGACACCATCAGTGGCACTTTAAGCTTATTTTCCCTCTTTGGCAGGGCATTGCAAGGTCTAAGGAATCTGGCCTCTGAAGGGCAGAGAAGGGGTGAGATGCATACTGGGCTTTTCATTGGAACATAAAGTCAACTGCCCTGTGTTCCTGCAAAGCAGCCTGGGGGGGGTGGGGGAGGGGAGGGGAATTGCCTGTTCTAATTAGCAAGTTAGAAATGAGGTTTAACAGTGTCCCCCTGCATGATCACAGAAATGCATTTATACACTTGCTGACCAGACATTTGCCAAGGTTAGCATATGTAATATGTGGTATAGAAAAAAAGAGGTGAGTGTTCTGATATGAAATCCAACAACTTCTCTTGTGTTTGCTGCGTCATATGCAAAAAAGGCTTTTACACTGATTGCCATACATTCAGTCTGTCAGATAACAAAATATTTTCTGGGGGGTTTTGTGCCCCTCCTGCTGGTTAATGAATGGATGGCACTTGAAGTAGATGTCTAAAGTGCTGTTGAGCATGCTAGTAGTTGGCTTTTAGCTTGTATTTGCAAATACTTACATTTTACTTTTTTAACTCCCTCCTCAAAAGAAGAAAACTAGTACCAAATTGAAAGGAGGTCCTCACTTGCAAAGGATGCTGGCTGGCCAACCCTGTGGAACTGAAGCAGAGGAAGAACATACATACATGCAGAGTGTTTTATTCTTTCTTGCCTTGCCAGCATATGCAGTGGGTGGGCTGGGCATTCCTGACTCCTGCTCCTACAACTTCTCCCCCTCATAACATTTGCTGGTGTGGGACTGGGTGCCAAGGCCCTCCCCTCATGGCTGGAGCAGCCTTGTGAAGTGGTATTGCTCTATTCTCTGACTTGAAATTCTCTGATTTCACCTTTGAGAGGTGAGAAAGTGGCATTTGTGACTCCTCTGTCCTAGACTTGGATGGAGAACCTGGATACTCAGCAGCCTTGTCTGATGGAGCCAAGACTAGCCATAATCTAATTTTTTTTTTCTACTTGCACAATACAAAGGAGATAGGACCTGATGTTACAATTCAATCATGCTCTTTAAAGATGTGTCAGTATCTGCTCCCTGCAATGCAAATGAATGTAAATCCTACACCCAGATTGTCTCACTCCTTTACCTTTATATTTGGCCTCAGTGTTGGCCACTTACCCTAGACCCAGCAATTTGCTTTTTTTCTCAGAAGCAGGATGAACACACAATGATCAACTTTCTTTGCAGTAACTATGTGCTGGACAGACCTGACCAGTATACTGATGTGGGAACCTTGAAACCGTATCACTCCCCATGAACAAGGTGTCTTGTCTGGCCTTAGACTGAAAGCATTCCAGTGCTTTCAGCTGCACCACCTGAACCATGGTGATAATTTACCAGATTTGCATCCAAACCTAAATGCAACATTTCCATTTGTTGGGGTTTTTTTTATCATTAATTTCTTCCCTGCTGAGATTTCACAGTTCCCTTACTGTAGAACTTCAAACAAAATAGCTCAAGATACTCAAGATACTCTGATCACATATTCATATTCATATGCGTAAGAATGTAGAACAGATAAAATGAGTAAAAGACATGGTTCCAACAAAATACAATTTTTCACTTCCAAACCCCAGCTGGCATGAAATATAGCATGTAGAAATACAGATGGTTCCATTCATAACCTTGTCTTAAGTGGTACACAGAAATGTGGGCAATAAAAACCATTATGTGATATCAGACCCATGGAAAACACATGTGGCTGAGTACATGTTGTGACAGACATGGGCGAAGCAGTTGACACCAAAGAGTTTCATCTTAAGTCCAGTAATTGCTAGGACACTGTGTGGAGCAGCAGTTCCCTGAGGATGGGAGGCCAGGAAATGTGGGGACTCCACTGGGATGGTAGAGCAGGACCTTACCATCCAGGGCCCATCCCACCATCCCGGTCAGGGAGCAGGGCAGCTGGGTGAAACAGAGGCAGCACCAGTCCTGGGTATCAAACACCCCCTTGGGAATGTGCATTGGCCAAGGACAGGCTGGATGTCACGCTGTGGAGAGGGTCAGGATCAGGCCTGGAGAGAGGAAGCTGAATCAGAAGTATCCATGGTATGTGCAAATACAAATTATTATGAATATTACTGTGCTTACAGCTACAGACTGAATAATGGTGGTTTTCCGAGAGATGCTGTACCGCCTACATCTTTCACTGTCTTCTGAAAGTGTTGGGTGGTGTGTTGTAGCTTATAAAGAGGTGCTTGGTGTCTGAGAGGTCCAAAGTACTGTGACCACATGGGAGATTTGACTGTTGGAATATACTGTACCATTAAAATGCATATGTAAGCCAATGTTCTGCTGTGAAAATAAGCTGTGCTGGATGAGGAAGCATTCAGCTGGAGGCAGGCAGCGCTGGGATTCCCTTGGAACTGATGTTGTGACCACTCATTCATTAGTAGTTTCGTAATAAGCTTGTACACTAATGATCTGCGTTGAGGTACACTAATGATCTGCGTTGAGAAGCAGCAGCAGCAGAGGACAGGGCTGGAATTTCATGGAAAGGAAAAAAAAATACTAGCAACAGGTCTGAAATAATTGAAATGGGCAAATAATGTGAAGTTAAAGGGAGGAACAGGAAATTCCCCTATAAACACTGGACCATCCTTTGGAAATAAAAAAAAAATACTTTTATATACACTGTTGAATCGTGTTTAAAGATTGAACATGATGTCTTTGCTATGAAGTCAGCTGTAGGTGATGATGAGATCTGATTGCTGCTTTTGGCTCTGTTAATATGCCAGGAATGAGATGTTTTCAGAGCTGTCAGAGAAGTCTCATAGACTGCCAAAGTGAGAAGTAGATTCTGGTCTGCCCCACAAGCACCACAGGTACTTTAAGCAGAAGTGCATTTCAGTGCACATCTCCTAATGTGTGAAGTGCAAGAAGTAGAAACTCAATATAGAGCACAGACGTGCTATGGCAACCTGTAGCACTGGCGATGGGATAACTGGGGCATGGAAATTTATTTCTGAGAAAATGCCTCAGTTTGCAGCAATGGTTAGTTACTGATCATGGGTATGGATATTTTTGTAGGTTTTCCTTGCATATACTTCTGTCCAAATGGGGCTTACTCATTCAGCCAAGCGAGCAGCTCAGTTGTTTTCTTGTTGACGGAGGTAAGTCCTGTCAGGCAAACACAGCATCATAGTGGTTACATTTTCCTCTCAAATAAAGGGAGTCTGAATGTTGCCAGAACCTCCTGGGGGAAGCAGTCAGTGAAACCTTGATTATCCTCAGACAAGAGCAAATTCCAGCACATATTTAGCTGAAGTGGTGCTGCTTTGATTTCTAAGGCAGCTCTCAAGCCACCTTGGCTGAAGTACATGAGCTGTTGCTTCAAGGAAAAGGCACTACTGCAATGCTGAGTAAGGGGTTAAGAGGGGCCACTCACATCTTACTCCAGCCACCTCTGCCTGGTTTTATTCTGCACATAGCTACTTTATAAATAAATAAAGCCTCATAAATAAAATCTATTTTCCCTCAAAACAGTTTTACCTAAGAGAGAGGGCTATGCCAGGTGTCTCTAGTTTTTTCTACTGGTTGGGTAAGGTTACATCCAAAGCACAGAAAGAGCAAGCAGATGTAAGAAGAAGCTAAAAGAATACACACAACAGCCAATATAGATCCTGAAATAGGAGATAAAGGAATGTACTTTTTGGCTTAGATGATCATCCAAGTGTGAGCTATAGCAGAGAAAATTATATATAAAATGGTTACAGGTGCAGATATTTCCACTCCAGAATTAAAGGTTAGTTTCAGTTTCCTTTTCTTGCTCTGGATTACACCACTTCCAAAGAAGAAGGAAAGGCGGAAAGGAGGAAAGGAGAAAATTAGTGTCCAAGTCTTTATAAAGACAGTTACAGCATAAACCTGTGTTGTTATAACTTTCCTACATTGACAAGCCCCTGAAGGAATAGGAATTTCGGCTTTTTATGTTTTCAGAAAAAGAATTAGCAAAAATTGTATTCCTTTCATATTCACATACTCCTTTTCCAGTCTTTTAGGGAACTCTAAACAAATTCAGAAGAGTTATCAGGACAGAGTCCTTGCAGTAACAAGCTACCTGGAAAATAAAAAAATAATACAAATACTAAATTCACAAAAGGTCTACTGATGCTTTTCAGACCATACAGATCTTACCTCTTTCTTTGCACAGCCTGTTTATTATAATGAGGATACTATTTGGAACATTATATCAATAGTTTAGCAGTTAAGGTAAGAAACTTGGGAGAAGGAGGGGAGGGAAGAAGCTCTCTTCATCTTGAAGAGGAAATCTGGGCTAAAATTCTGTTCGACCCACTTGGAATTAGGTCACAGTAACCTGAATAGAAAAGAGGTCATTCAGACTTGCTGAAGTCTATAGTGGTGGCTAGAGGTTCCGCCACTTCAGAGCTGGTATACCTTACAAAGGACGAGAGAGGTGGCAGCTGGGTAAGTAAGATCCGTAATATCAAAAAGAATTAGACAGATGATGGACCTGTATGGAACGGAAAAAAAATCATTATCTGAAATGGTGAAAAAACTAATCTAAAATAATCTCTAAGATGCATGAGAGTCAGTTAATTTTTATCAAATTATCTAAATGTGCAGAGTCTCTGTTTCCTACTGTAACATGGGTAAATGCTGAAATGCAGGGATATCTGATAAATACCCTGCCAAATATATCAAGAAATGTTTGAACAGCTAGTCTTTATATTCATCAACTCCTATAAAGTCCCAGTGGAACAAAGCAGTGGTTGGGCTTTGCATAAAAACAAAATGAAATATCACAGAAGTGGCTTTGCCATATTTTCTGAAAATTTCCTAGCAAAATCATATAATCATATGGCCTGGGTCGGAAGGGACCTTAAAGTCTATTAAGTCCCAACCCCCCTGCCATAGGCAGGGACACCCTCTACTAGCCAAGGTTGCACAAAGCCCCATCCAACCTGCCTTGAACACTGCCAGGGAGGGAGCAGCCATAGCTTTTCTAGGCAACCTATGCCAGTGCCTTACCTCCACCATAGTAAATAATTTTTTACTTTAATCTACCCTCCTTTAGCTTAAATTCATTACCCCTTGTCCTACCACTGCATGGGTATACTTTTCACTGGGTTAAAAACTGGCTGAATGGCTGGGCCCAAAGTGTTGTGGTGAATGGAATTAAATCCAGCTGGTGGCAGGTCACAAGTGGTGTTCCTCAGGGCTCAGTGTTGGGGCCAGCCCTCTTTAACATCCTTATTAATGATCTGGACAAGGGGATCGAGTGCACCCTCAGTAAGTTTGCAGGTGGCACCAAATTATGTGGAAATGTCGATCTGCTAGAAGGCAAGAAGGCTCTACAGAGGGACCTGGACAGGCTGGGTTGATGAGCAGAGGCTAACTTTATGGGGTTCAACAAGGCCAAGTGCCGAGTCCTACACTTTGGTCACAATAAACCCCGGCAACGCTACAGGCTTGTGGCGAAGTGGCTGGATTGCTCCCTGGAAGAAAAGGACGTGGGGGCTGAACATGGGCTGGCAGTGTGCCCAGGTGGCCAAGAAGGCCAACAGTATCCTAGCCTGTATCAGGAATAGTGTGACTAGCAGGAGTAGGGAAATGATTGTTCCATTATGCTCTGCCCTGGTAAGGCCACACCCTGAGTACTGTGTCCAGTTTTGGGCCCCTCACTACGAGAAGGACACTGAGATGCTGGTGTGTGTTCAGAGAAGGGCAACAAAGCTGGTGAAAGGTCTGGAGCACAAGTCCTATGAGGACCAGCTGAGGGAACTGGGGCTTTTTAGTCTGAAGGAAAGGAGGCTGAGGGGAGACCTTATTGCTCTCTACAACTACCTTCAAGGAGGGTGTAGAGAGGTGGGGGTCCTTCTCTTCTTTCAGGTAACAAGTGATAAGACAAGAGGCAATTCAAAAAATTGCACCAGGGGAGATTTAGGTTAGATATCAGGCAGAATTTCTTTACAGAAAGGGTAGTCAAGTACTGGAACAGGCTACCCAGGGAAGTGGTGGAGTCACCATCCCTGGAGATATTTAAAAGGCATGTAGGTGTTGTGCTTGAGGTCATGATCTAGAGGTAGACTATGCAGGGTTAGTCTGTGGTTGGACTCAGTGATCTTAAACGTCTCTTCTAACTTAAGTGATTCTATGATTCTATGCCTTTGTCCCTCTCCAGTTTTCTCCCAATTCTCCTTTAAGCATAATTAGTCTCCCTCACATACCTGGATCCCAGGAGCTCTGGGAGGGTTCTGAAATGTTTCATGTGAATAACTGAAAAGGGCAGTAGAGTTTAATGTGTTGTAAATGTAGCTCACACTTAAATCTGGCTTGATCCTGTTTTCTCATCCCTACATGATACTTGAGAAGAGATACAGAGAAAGTCTGTGTCTGAGTCAATAAAGCGGATATTTGGATTTGCTTATAAAAGGTTTTAGATGAGACAGCTACTCTGAGTGAGTTGTTTTCTCCTTGGGATGGCAGTGTTCACCCAGGGCCTCAAGATTATTTCTCTGTTGGCTGCAAAAGTGCACCAAATTCCACCTTCCACTGAGTACTCGGATGCTGACAGGTCTCATCAGCTTAGCCATCGGGTTGCTCTCATGTTGCCATATGAAACATCTCTCATATGATAATTCCTCAAGTCAGAGATAACTGCAGTCACTTACTGATAAGAGAAGCCTTTGCTGATCAGACTGATTTAGTTGTGGAGACAATCTATTGTTTCCATAGCCCCAGATAATTAGAGTAAGTTGGCTGGGAAAGCAGTCAAGATGGAATTTACATAGAGGATGGATTCCCCCTGAGTGTGCCTTTCTAAAACATCAAGTTTTGTTGGATGATAAGTCTTGTCATAACATCTCAGACTTTTGAAGCCAGTCCGGGAAGGGAGGGAGAAACTTAGCCAGAGGCAAAAGGTGTAGGAGTCTACACCATCCAGGCAGGTGTAGATCAATTCTGGAACCTGTGTTTACATGCATAAAGGAACATCCCTGTGTGTACCCTCAGTTGGTATCACTCTCTTTCCAAGAGATGTGAGGGGCTTATGTCAAGTCTGATTTCATTGAGGGTTTCCAGATGAAATGAAAGAAGTGGGATCCCTTCCAGCCCTGACCAGTTCACTTTCTGTGATGGAGGAGCTGTATCAGCCAGCACAGCCGCTCTGGGGAAATATCTGTTTGCATACATTTGAAAACCCACCGGTCATTGTGTCGCTCTTATTTCTTAAATGCTGCCTATGAGCAGCTTCTGAGAAACCTGAGGGAATGCAGCTAATTTCCAGCAAATCACACTGTTTAATTGGTACCAAAATATTGTTGGGACAGGTGGGGGAGTGAAAAAATGATCTTAACTAAGTATATCAAGAGCCTCTGTTGTATGACATCTGTCTTAACAGTGATTTCCAGACTTTTTCAGCTGTAACTTAACAACATCTATTAACTTTATCATTGTAAACAAACAAATAAACAAATGATGTGACCCTTTTAACAACAAGGTTCATGTCAGGCTTATGTCTTCTAGCATGGTAAACAATGTGCTACAATTTCTGGAGTTGATATAGATGGTTATTCATTTTCTATTCTTGTACTTGTAAAACCAGATTACAGTCTTTCTGAAATATGTCCCACTTTCCTCATTTCCAGTCTTTATATTATTATAAGTACCCATAGAATTGATTTATAATGTAATGCTAGTTTCCAAAGCACTTTTATGCTTAGAACCATAACCTCAGAAGGTTGCACCATTGTATTGCGGTGGATTTAATTTGTGACTACTACTTCTAAAATATTGCTGGACCTTTGCCTTGCATTAACAGTTGCTGCAAATCCGTAATAACTATGTGCAAATTTCCATTTAGATACTATGAGAAAAAAATGCATGCACTTTCCTGAAATCTTCAACATACAGGGAGGAAGAAAGATGAGAATTCATACTAGTTATTTATTTAAAGATTTAAACAGTACCTACGAAGATGAAAGGACCTTTTATTCTGTCTAGTACAGTGTCTACATTTTGGGTAGTTCACTTGGTTTTGCCGTCTGTTTTTGCAAGCTTTGATTAGATCTGAGACAGGGTTTTAAATTAAAAAGGAGATTATATATGGCTTTGCGTAAGAAAGGTGTGAAACGAGTGGTTTCAAGTACTTCAGATATAAGGCCCCCAGAAAATCTGTAGTGTCCTCTAGGTTTGTTGTAAGTGGTGAGACATGAGCTAAAGTTTAGTCAGTGCTGGAAGAAAATAGAAGGGCATTTTAGGGTATCTGAGCAAATAGCTGGCTTAACAAATAAGCAAATGCATTTCTGAAAGCATTCCTGAGGCAAACTGCTACATGTCAGATAGGCAGCCCATGTTACAGAGAGCATTACAGTTTGAACACTTCATTTATAATATTTGAAGATTTTTTTAATTACATCCTCCATTGCTTCTAATTTTAAAGAGGGCCGCAGGGTCCTGCTGCAGAAATCGGCTGTATTATCACCTCTACAACACTCAAAAGACTTGGAAAGTCCTTTTAGATTCCTTATTGTGACTGGTAGTTCAGAAATTCATTCCAGATATTTTATCTGATAAATCCCTTCTCTTGTGAAAGACAGGAGAACTTACTTTGAGTGGAATTCAACTGTTTCTCCAGAAGCACACAGAAGAAAAAGGTTCACTGAAGACTGTTTCACTGCAGTATATGAATTGCTCATCTGGTTAGACCTTAATTTCTACATTTGTTTGTCTTGCAAAATAACTGCAGACATATTTTCGAGTGGTGGATTCGGTCTGATATCTTGCTGGCAGGACCAGTTGTTCTACTGTGTCTATAACAAGTTGTTAGTTGGTCACTACTCATCTCACTCCTCTCTTCTCACAGCCTGAGTGCTGACAGTAAGAGTGCTGCCTCCTTTTTGACACAGACTTCCTGTTACTCGGCAGCCCTTACCTGCTATTTCAACAACAGGTTTCTGAATCTTGTAACACGTGTGGACTGCTAACCCTCAGATTTTTTCCCCCCAAATCTCAGCAGAAAATGTATTGCCATTCTGCCCTGATTTAGATACATTTCCTCTGTTACGTATGATTATCCCATAACATGGTTGAGGATGCAGCACTCATAGGAGAAATACAAAGAAGGTAAAATCATAAAAGTTCTCTGTGTGTAGGCAAAAAACATGTAGGGAAAAGTTACACAGAATGGTACATTATCTTTCCTCTACTTTCATGTATTCAGACTTAGTCTAAATACAGAGGCTGCATCATTCTCTGTACTGGTCTCTGATTGCAGCTGGAATGCTACCACAGGAATGCATTATTGTGATACAGTAAGTATTACTACACAATTAGGGAATCATTATGTTGAAAGAGAAAGTATCTCCAGAAGGGAAATATGTCACAACAATTTTGCCAGACTTTAGTTCAGGGAGATTTGTGGTTTTAATTTGATTGATTGTCTGAATCATTCCAGTTTTACATTAGCCTTATGGAAAATAAATGGCTTTGGGGGCTGTGCTCTGCATATGGATTCCTGGGTAAAAACACCATTGATATATCAAGCTTTTCATTTGGAAGGAACCTTCATGAATGATAGAAATCCCCTGCATATAAAAGATCCACCTTATGAGCTCCTCCTCCTTTGCAATAAACCTTTGTTGTTTAGTTTGCCTTTTGCAGCCTCAGCATTTTGAGGAAATGTCCTTTTTGACTTTCTATAGAATCCATGGGACTGACATCTCTGGAAAATGCCTTTTTTTCTCTCAGACTATAGTAAGCCTAAAATGGTTTTGGAATTACCAAATAAAAGCAGCAGATTAAGATGCTGTGTGCATTGAGTTGCAGGTAAAATACTGACTCTGGGAATTCACAGTGACGGGATCTCTGTTCTTCTCTTGCCAGTCTTCCTCTTTTTCACCCTCTCTCTCTTCCTCTGAACCCAGACTTTTTTCACTGCTGTTTTCTTACATATATATATATTTAAGGTAAACATTCTAACAGTTGGATAAAGCACCATACTTAATAGAATGGCTCTGGCACAATAAGAAGGCTTGTCAGACTCTCTGAAACAAAAGATGCCCAATTACTGTGTCTTCTGTTACTGTTGCAACACACAGACAGACAAAAAGACATTATAATAAATGAAAGAAGAAGAAAGGTGTGGCTTGGGTGTTGAGATAAAAGTACAGTGTTTGGGGGATGAACTTGGAAAGAATGCTTTGCATGGATCAGCATTTCCTTGCTCAGCAGAAAGGTTGCTTCAGATGGAGGAGAATTTCCTCACCCAGCACCATGCTCTGTCTCTAGCAGATGTTTCTCACAGAAATGACAGCCGGGTCTCCTCATTCCCTTAATGGGAGGAGTAGTAGGATATGGAGATCAGGGTGACTGCCTTTGGTCTTGTTTACAGGGCTTGGATTCAACACCCAGTTATCACAGTGTGCATCCACAACCAAGTCCTTCCTGCTGTACCTCTCTTCTATCAAGGCCTTTGTGATTCTCCCTGCCATGCTCACAGCCATTTAGAAGGATCCATCCATTCTGCCGGTTGCCAGCTACTCTTTTCTCTTCCTTTCTGTCACTCATTAGGTACTTAGACTCATTTCCACTCAAAAGGCTCTCTGGTTCAGTTATCTCTTCATTACCTTCATTCCATTTCTGCACATTGCTTTCTCCTGCCCATTTATCTACTGATGCTTCCCAGACTGCACCGTAGTTAGCTAGGCACTTTCTGGCTTTGTGGGCTCTGTAGATCACTGCTTGGTCTCCTTTTTCCTACTCAGGCTGGTGCTCATTTTCTTTAGGATATTTTATGCCACTCTGGCTGTGTGCTGCAACTCTGAAGAGGGAGTAAGTGTAATTGATGCAGGAAGAGATTTTCAAAGGCACAAATGGTAGCCAGATATTTGACTCTTGATGACTCTTAATGGGAGCTGGGTGCCTGATTGGTGTTTATGCCTTTGAGCCTGTCCCCCATGCTTTTTAGATTGTAAAGCACTTTCAAGAATCACCAAGAATCAGATGTACAATTAGAGTTTCTTTTGACTTCCCAGGATGAACTTTCTCTAGGGCTAGTCAATAAATGCTTTTCCCTGTTTTTTCTTCTTTGAGACCAAATCCAGAAGTCCAGTTGAGTTGGTGGGTATATACCCACATAAGAAAAAGTCAAACCTAATTAGGATATTCAGATTTGAAACAAAGAACTGTTCTTGTGTTTGGATGCTGGCACATGATTTATCTCCTCTTCCATTATCAGTCAGTACATTTTATATAATTCACCATTTCATGATAGAAAGAGCAGTATTCATTCATAACCGCAGTTGCATATCCATGCTAACAAATGTCCATCCCTAACTAATGATGCAAGAAGTGTTAATGAAAGTCTCCTATATAAAGAAATTAATAATATCAGATCTCAGACTTCAGCCTATTTACATTTCAGTTGTTTTATTTTAAGTTCATTTCATTCCCCACATCCATTTCCAGAAGATAGCAAAGCCACTTTTTGTCCCATGTCATCCTGTCATAGCTCTCGATCTCTTAGAGTAAGGTTACGTTACAGAGAGACCAAGCAGCTAGAGAAGTAGGAATTTCAAAATGAGATGGTGCTCTCATTTGAATCCAGAGATTTTCAGTTCTGAAGGAAAATAGGACAAAATTTATTTCTCCTGTGGAAATGAATTCCCAGAAATTCTACTAGTGCTGTATAATTCAAATTTTGGGCTCAGTACAGTCTGGATAAGAAAGCATGGGGATATAGAAATAAGGGAGTAGTAGTAAATTGGCTTGCAGATTCAGAGAGAACAGAGTCTTTTCCTTAAATGAAACTCATATTAATAATTTTCCAACTTGGCCTCTCAGTGGCAGATTTGAAGCACAAGGAGTATGAGGTCTACGAGTATGCCCTGGGATCAAATGGGAGACCACAAGGAACAGGTTGCAGTGATTTCAGTCAAAGCTTAGTAGCCAGTGCTACAATCATCTTTCTTCCCTAAAGGCTGAACATGGAGGAGGGAAAAGATTCAGAAATAGCTGCTCACCGGTGGGCTTCAAATCCCAGGAAATGGAGGCTTCCAGCATAGGGGCTTTTCATTCAACGCTGTTTCTGCCCTACTGCTAAGAACGGTTTAAAATCCTATTTTAGCTATAAATTCTTCTGTATTTTTTAAAAGATTAAAATGTTTCTGAATAACCACATTGCAATTAAGCCAACACAGTTAGCTATAATTGGCAAGATTCTCATTTACACTGAAATTCCTTTAAGACCTCTTTGTGTGGGCAGAATGTTGCAAAGTGAAATTACACTTCATTAATACTCACCTTAAAGTCCCTTATAGCACCAAAGCAGTGGAAAAGCATTAATGTGAAAATAAGAACCCAGTCAAAGTACTCAATAGTCTCAATTCCTATTCGCATTATGGCCAATTTCCTCCACGTTGTCAATATAAAAAGACAACAAATTCTCTTTACCCACTTTTTAAGGCTTCCTTTTCAGAAGAAAGCAGCATCAAAACTATTAGTGTAAATGGAAATCAGGCCCAACATCCATGTGTTTAGTTTCACATTTCCAAATTAATCAGAGGAAGATGGCAATAAAGCTGCTTTTCAATTAAATCTGTTGTGGTAGATTGACTGTGTGCCTGCACATGGGTGTGTGAACAAGGCCTGAGGTTCCAGGAGCTCCATGGTCCAGCACCCAGGAGCTCCTCATTGCCATGGCAAAGATAGGCTGAGGACAAGGACCATTAAAACAGAACTGTCTGAAGAAGTCTCTGGAAGAACTGAGTTTCTTTGAATAATCATACTCTATCCATTCAAGCTGCTGATTCTCATAGCAAACCTCACTCTTCCCAGGCATCTGGTATATGAAAAAATTTAAGACAGCCGTATGAGACTAGAAAGTGCTCTTCTTTTATGACTGAAAGTAGAAAGTTACCATTCAGAGATATTATATATCCCCATGGGCAGGACAAGCTCTACTTAAACGATTCCTGACAGATGTTTATCCAGCCTATTCTTCAAGGACCAATGGACACTCCACAACCTCCTCAGACAACCTATTTATTTCAGCAGCTCGTTATCTTTACTTTTTAAATGTTTAATTTGGCTCTCCCTTGTTGCAGCCCAAGATCTTTACTTGTTGTCTATCTGTGATTGAAAAAAAAGGATTATTGGTTTCCTCTCTGTGCCAGACTTTTAGGCCCTCAGTCTGCTCATCTCTGGTTTGACAGGACTCAGCTCATTCAGTGTTTCCCATAGGCCGTGATTGTTAAACCTCTAATTGAACTTACAGCACCCCTGTGAACTCTCATTAGCCCATAGAGCTTTCTCAATTGAGGTAACACAAATTGTCAGAGAGAAAGGACAGTTCCTCTCTTTACTGTTTTATTTTGCCATGAAAGTGTATTTCATCAAGGCATTATATGACCAGGGAGTTTGAAACCCACCACCATGCTTAGTTCAAGTAAAGCCTGATCCAAACCAAATTAACCTTCTTCCGTGTTTCTATGTCTGTGTAGGTCTTTCCTTGCTAGATCAATTCACAGCTGGTGAAAGAAAATGTAAGTTGGAGATGAGAAAGAGCAAATACACTTATAAATATTGTTTCTGGCTGGTTCACGTTGGATAAAATCCCTGTTAAATAATCAAACCTTATGATCTTGATCCTCTGATAATTATTTATGAAAGCGATTTGTTGACATTAGTTATTTGAACATTGGTGTTTGAAATGCTGGATGAGACTGCAGCTTGATGAGCCAGTTATCAGAATTTGAGAATGTGAGCTGTGCTCCCAAATACATTCCCAAGTTTGCTGAGGCAAAAGAGCCTTACTTGAATCACATCTACATATTTTATATACGCTTCTTCTCTCAGAGTCAGTACCGAAAAAAGGCAAGGCCTCTGAAGACTGTTAAGGGATGTGGTAGAATTGGAAGCCAACTGATTACTTGCTATAACTAAAGACCTTTGGGGTTTTTTTTCATAAGAACTGAGGTAGAAATCCAAGAACCTTGAGAATGACATACAAGCATTTAAATTTAGGCTGCTGAAACATTCACTTCGTTAGGACTTTTCTTGCATTATTCCCGAGTGTTGCTGAGGATTGTTAAGTAGTTGTCATGTTCTTCTCATGAGACAGTTTAAGTACACCGGTGAATAAAACCTACCCTTCTCCATGAATCTCTTGTGAATTTCATCAAGAAGCATCTTTAGTGTCAACAATAATTGAACTCCACTGCAAATGTTGGCATTCTGATCAATACTATGGGACCTTTTAGCTTATCTTTAAAAATGTGAAAGAGGTACCAGGAAGTAACCTGCCCATGCTGAATTTACCAAAGGTCTATGCCCTTTGTCTTTGGGAAACTTAAACCCAAAATTACAGTGGATCTGAAACAAAGACTTGAACCTGAGTCTCCTGCTTCCCAGGTACATGTAGCTTCACCAAATGGCTCTCCTTGTTTTGAGGACATGTCCCATTCTAGATTTGAGAATGTGAAAACTAATGATTTTATGATGACATTGTCTATTTTTTGGTATTTCTATCAAGATCCCCTCAGAAACCATGGGAAAAAAAGCAACAGGTGTGATTTATCTCATATATTTTTGATTTCTATTTAGAGAAAGATAAATTGTGTCCTAGAATTGGCCACTTTTCTCCTTTGGCCATCACAGCACCCTGGAGTCAGAACCTAAGATGTAAAAATCCAGATGAATACAGCTCTGGTTGCCTTATTAGTCCCAGATTTAATATCTTCATCAACGACCTTGATGAGGGAATAGCATCCACCCTCAGCAAGCATGCCAATGACACAAAGATGGGAGGAGTGGCTGACACACAGGAACACTACGCTGCCATTCAGAGAGACCTCGGCAGGCTGGAAAGCTGGGCAGGGGGAAGTGTGGAGTCTTGCACCTGGGAAGGAATAACTGCTTGAATCAGTACAGTCTGAGGGCTGACCTGCTGGAGAGGAGCTCTACTGAGAAGGACCTGGGGGTCCTGGTAGATGACAGGTTGGCTATGAGCCAGCAGTGTGCCCTGGTGGCTAAGAGAGCCAATGGGATCCTGGGATGCATCAAGAGGAGTGTGGCCAGCAGGTCAAAGGAGGTGATCCTCCCCCTCTACTCTGCCCTGGTCAGGCCCCACCTGGAGTNGACTGTTCAGCCTAGAGAAAAAAAGACTAAGGGGGGACCTTATTAATGTTTATAAATATCTTAAGTATGGGATGTAGGGGGAAATGGCCAGCCCCTTTTCAGTGGTCTGTGGGGACAGGACAAGGGGCAATGGCTGCAAGTTGGAGCATAGGAAGTTCCACACTAACATGCGGAAGAACTTTTTCACAGTGAGTGTGACAGAGCAGTGGAATAGGCTGCCCAGGGAGGTGGTGGAGTCTCCTTCTCTGGAGATATTCAAGACCTGTCTGGACGCCTATCTGTGTAATATGAGCTAGGGAGCCTGCTTTGGCAGGGGGGTTGGACCCGATGATCTCTCAAGGTCCCTTCCAACCCCTACGATTCTGTGATTCTATGGGTCTATGATTCTATGATAATGCAAACCAACCGCTGGAAGATACCTAAGCTGGCCAGATCTGTGGATGTGAGCAGTTCTCCATCAAATGGATTTCAGTAATATTACAATCTGGAGACTGGCCTGGACCTCATGGAATATATTAATTCTCTGTATATTGGGACACTTCTGGAAAGGAAATCCCATTTAAAAGGACAAACCTCAGTAAAAGATGCAGATGAAGGTCTTAAGTCATTAACCACGTGGCACCTTCCTCAAATTAATCCACTATGTGACCAGTTCCAACTTCTACCAAAGGAAGAGGACTTTCTTTGTTCTAAAAAAATATGGTAAATTGATCTTCATGATACTCACACACCTTGGGTCGACAACAAGCTGGGCACAGTGTTCAAATGGATACATTAATTTGCTACTAGCTCTCCTTGGATAGAATCTTTGTCTTGCCTTGTAATTTCCCTTTGTAATGAGGGATAGCCTTCCTAAATGTCCAGACCTACTGAGATTACCGTGAACCTGTTTCTCACTACGTTTTGTCCAGATCTTATCAGGAGAGCAAAGAATAAAAATCAGAGAAAGAAAGGCAACTGGATGCCTACAAAGCTCTGGTTTCTCACGCTGCCAATCCCTTTAACCTTCACAAGCTGGAATTACTTAAAAGATTAAAAACAGGCTGGTGAGTACCCTTCTGTTCCTCTGTATACTAATCATTTTATTGCCATGACAGCTATGCTTCCCATAGGCACTGTGAGTATGACTGCTGCTCTTCACAAAATACGTCACTTTGTTAATCTGCCAGGCTTGCTAGCTACCACTGAGGTTCCAAATGTAAATCAGTGGGAATGTCTGGAGTAGCAAATTCATTGGGTTTATGGACATCATTTATTACAAATCATATTCCTTCCTAAAAAGGCCTGATTGTGGTGGCCTGGCAGGCCTGTTCCCATTTTTGTGAGAAAACTGTATTGTCCTCAATACTTGCACTCTGCCCCTCTTATTAATTTTGCTGTGGAGCTTTCTGAGGATGATCCTCCATGGCAATGAGAGGGGAAAGGCTTTGGGTGTGAACATCTCATCATGATCCTCCTCTGGCTTACACTAGAACAAATGAGAAGTGCTTTGCTGTAGTCTATGATTTCTTGGTTTATATCTGCCCAGCTGCATGCAGCCACACAAATCAAAGACTGGACTTGTTAATGCCTTCAATGTTGTGCAGACAAATAGCTAGGGAGTTGTCCTTGCTTTGAAGAGTTTCTGCCAGCATTTCAAGGTGTAATAAGATACAGCAAACATCTGCATGGATGTGGGGCTGTGGGGGTGTGGGGGACAAAATTATACTGTCACACACACTTACAGAAGCAAAAACATTGTCCTTTAAATTCCTCTATTTATGCCCCTGTGGCGCCTGAAATGTTTCAATCAAAATCAGGGATTCCCTATGTTATAAGTTCCAAATACTAACAGAAGTATGTTCTTCCTGCTGCAAACCGTTCACAGTTTGTAAAGTTAAAGCAAACACAAAGTAGATGAAGGTAAAAAGGTGATGTCAGAAGATAATGGCTTTCCCAGTAACACAACTCTTACTAGGGTTTTGCAAAACAACCCGGGCCCCATTTCTAAAAAAGTCCATGACTCTACCTCCCAAAAGGGACTGAAGTCTTTGATCAACAGCCAGCTGTGATGGTAATTTACATCAGTAATGCAAATTGCATATGAGAATCTGTCCTCTCATGCTGTGTATTTCAAAGACCAACCAATAAAATACTGTCTTTTTTTAAATTTTACTTTGTCCTGAGCTCCCCTTTGTACTTGTCGGAAGCTTTATTTCATTTTCACACCCCAGGTGCTTTGTATCTTGCAGACAATTCACACTCCATCTGTAATTAGATTATTATTAAAAAATACCCAGCAGCAGTAAAACAATTGATATCAGTCATATAAACTCTTCACCCCTGAGAATCAGAGACTAAGAGAAAGCGAATAAAAGATGATGGTAGATTTGTCTGTCCATCTATTCATTCTTCCTATCTTTCTTGTCTCCTTTACTTCTGTTTTCCCCAGTGGAAGGAATAGGTATGTTTTCCCATTACAGCTGCTGATGTATTTCTTTAGAAATAAAATCCACAGAACTCAGCAAAAACAAACTAGTATAGAACAAGAGCAGATTTACTGAGTGATGAGTCGGTGGTTCTCTGTGTGTGCTTTCTTCTGGCACTTACTAGATATTTAATCTTCGCCATAGGCATTCAGACGTTACCTCTGGCACAGCTAAGTGAAGTCCCAGTCCCTGAGAGATGAGAATGTCTGGGAGACTTGATAATTCACAGAAAACCCATTGGTCACACTGTCAAAGACAATGAAATGATTTTTGATAGTAAGGCTCATTTTCCAAGCAGCATACACTATTTTATTTAGGTTCTTTAAAAAACATTCCCCCAGCTCACTACAGGCACAGCAAGCAATTATGATATCCCCAAGTGCTCCTGAATCTCAGTGTTCCCGAATAATGAATTGTTTACTCTGTAGTTAAGCAGAATATAAGACCACATATTCTGGTGATCTAAAACCAGTTTGTAACAACACATCAACATTTTATTAAAGAGTTTTCTCATTTTTAAGGAAAATTGTTGATTCTGAATAATACATTTGGATGGAAAAATTGATTTTGCTATCTGAAAATCTTGAATAATCCTGCTTTAGCTGAACATTTTAGAGGAGAATGTTTCAAATAGAAGCCTGAAGGAATAGTCTAGTCTGTGTGAAAGTCTAGCATTTAAACCCTTCTGTCTCTGCTCCAGAAAAAAATAAACTAACCCAAACAATCTAAGTGGAGGTATTTTCTGGTTTATGAATTCTCTTTTTAAACCAACTATCATTCTTGTGTTTCTTTTATTTAATTTTTTAACTCTGTGTTTCTAAACCATGTAACACAATCTGCATTTAAGCAACACTCCCACTGATTTCACATATCGAGGATATCAATGTATTGAAAAAACTTCTTATGGTTGCTTCCTTTGTGACTTACTGGGCCTGACTGGCTTCAGTGATAAAAATACTGCTCCTGGATCCCACCAATCACCTACAGTCACTAACACTATCAGATAAAACCTGGCTAAACCTCTTCAACTCATACCTGATAGTTGCCCATGATAAGTTCGTTGTATTTTTGGCCACACCTGTGTCTAGCTGTACAAAACAGTATCTCAAGAAAAAGAGTAATCCATCAGGAATAGAGAAATTTATTTTCTTTATTCTTCTGGCATTAGCCTATTGCTACATAAAGAAAACAGTTGTTTTCCCTTTTAATCTGAAATGGGAATACAAGGTATATGGCAACATGCTGTGTTCCCGAACCCCTGTAGTGTATTAACCAGGGCTACATTTAAACAAGGTTTTGTTAACAAGACACTAACGAAAAATAGCAGCTTTATAAGCTATCTGTATCTGGCCCCAGCCAATTACATATAGCAGCTTTGGCACAGCTAATGACATAGATGGGTGAGTGGGAGTTTCCATTGAAGGTTTAAAAGGGTTCACTAGTCCAAGCTGGTCTTTCTTTGAAGATATCTGAATTACAGAGCAAACTCAGAAGAAAGATCAGTTATTAATAACTGTCTTGAAAAATTAAAACAAAACTGTGAAATAATAACTACTTCTAGCTGTAAAGAAGCCCTTCAAATGAGACTTGCTAGATGATGCAGTTAAGGCAATTTTCTTTTAAGTAAGTTTCTTGATAATTTATGTTTGCCCTTGAAAGTCTCAGCTCCTGGATTCATGGGATTTCACAGACTTAACAGCCATCATGGATAAAGAGAAAATTTTTAGTCCTTGAGTTTGGGGAATAAAAAAGTTGGAGGCTATAACCTGTAAATATGTCAAACAGCAGAAGGTGAAGTGAAAGATTCAAACGTATTTTATTTACATCCTAATATAAAACATTTCATATATTTCAAAATAATATGCAATATTATTATTCAAATTCTGTCAGGATTTTTGCAGGTGTCACAAGTCTGAAGTGGCAGGTGATATTTTAGAGCCTGGAAGAAAGCACAGACTACAGTGGGCATGTTTAAAACAGGCATGGCCAGCATCTAGCAAGATGTGCTGGCTGCACACCCCTCTATACATCATTAGTACTTTGCTACAAAGCAGGGGATACAGTTGAGTAGTGTAGCTCTGTGAGGTGAACACAGAATTGATTACTCAAACCATTATGCCCTCAGATATGCATGCTGAATTCCCTTTGTGCTCAATGTATATTTAAGGTGCTGAGCACATGGGAATTTTGAGGTTAAATTGCCATAAATATTTATAAATACAAGTGATAAAGGTAGCCTTTCAGATCTTAAATTTCATTCAGGTGGTGACTCCAAACAGATATTGCATTTGAAAGCTGGAATTTGATAAAAGCATATTTTCTCCCATCTTTTACCTCTCTTGTCTCTATTGATTGTGAGCTGTTTGCTGTAGGGGCTGTCTTTTATTAAATAAGTGTACAGTAACTAGCACAATAAAGCCCTGAGTTTTTTCTGGAGTCTCTAAACACCATTACAATGCAAGTAAATGAGTTCAGTATCATTCATTTCTACAGGGAGGAAGGCTAGTTCCCTTCGCTACAGGAATTACTGAGGGATATTTATATTAACTAAACAGGTACAGGAGTTCTTTGTGGTCCAAAATATGACTGTGTGTTGGAATAGGACTTGTGACAGCACAAACCTCTTGGCTGAGGAAAGATGAGAGGAGAAGTAGGACTGGATGGTCAAATGAATGTACCCAGAGTGAAGATGTTCAGGCTGTAAGAATATCTCAGTTTGGGCTGAGTACTTTAAGCCTAATACTGTCAGCTGAAAAACCAACTCTCTCTGGAAACTCACCTCAGACTAAAAAGAGAAAATATGTGAACAGTATCGTAGCTCAGCAAAAACCTGGAATATTGTTCTATCTACTTGCAATTATATGTAACAGATTGCTGACTGGTAAATTCAGAGCTGACTTTGACTCATACAGACTCATCGGGTGTATGACTTGGACCATTCCCGAGATGGCTCAATATATTTGTGATATTTATAAGTAGAATTCATACAGTTGCCCTCAAAACATCTTCTTTCTCCTCCTCAGTTATTACTTGAACTGCCTGGTATCAAATAAACTAAATCCATCCTACTGAAAGAGCTATAGATTGCTTTTCGACAGTAGAACTGCTTGCCAGAGGTGCTGCTGGTATTGGAATTAACTTACTCCTGTATACACATACTAGTTTCTTTTTATGTTTTTAATGTGGCATTGAGCTATGGTGTTAGCTGATGAAAAAATCCAATACAATATTGCTTAAGAAAAAGATAATAGAGTTTGATAAGTGAGAATAAGGAATGACATCTTTTTTGCAGCAATCCTTTGTCATTATCTGCCTTTTCCCTAAATAGCTAGCAGCAACTGAGAAATTATTGGCTGCAGGCTTATTACAAGATGTGGACTGGGGACAGGTGGCTTGAGGTTCCCATATTAATTCAAAATTTTTATTCCAAAGCTCTTACAATTGATTTGGTCCACTTGAACAATTTTCTGCCATCTGAATTAAACAGTTTATTTAGTCCCAGTGAGACAGAGAGTGAAGTGCAAATTCATGGCAGAGTACTTGCAAAAGCAAGCAAGGTCTGGTTAGAGCTGCATCATCCAAGCTCTGCTTTAGGATGTGACACTGACTTAACTCATCATACCACATAAGCACTCTCCTCTGTTGCCCCCTTGGAAGATGAAAATAATAAACTGCTTCAATGAGGCACAATCCATCAACTGCACTTGTGAAAGCAACTTTTCCCAACACTTGGGGATGCATTAAGATACAGAACTGTCAACTGAAACTGCTAATTCTGTCACATTAGCAGGACCTTTATAGAGCCATAAAAAGTAAAGCTGGAAAAGATAACAGAAGGTCCTCTAGTCTGTCCTGCTTTCCTGAGGATGGATTAGTATCTACTTAAACATGTGTCTGTCTAGGCTATTTCTAAAATTTTTGAGGATACAGACACTGCTATCTCCTTATGCAGTTTGTTTGGATCTTCCTTAGATCTTTACATTTTAATTTTTTTCCTAGTATTGAGACGTAACTTGTCCTTCCTGCAGTTTAATCTCTACTTTTCTTCTCTCTTTTCTTCTCTACCTGTGCTCAGCTGCCAGAAGTCATTTATGTCATGTGATATCACATATGGAGATTGCATGTAAGAAAATAAAACACCATTTTGCAATATCAAATAGAGGCACAGAGGTACTCAGGGGGTGATTTACTCTAGGCTACTGATTTAATTGTAGCCTTACTTATGGAAAAAAATGTATATATAAAACCCAGTCATTTAGGGTCAGTGAAATCAGTGAAATTAGGGCCTGCTGAAATCAGTGAAGATGTTTTACACTGACTTTCCTTCTCCTTTGCAGCTGAAAAATGAATTAATTTTCAAAGTAAGAGGTGATTTAATCCTCTCTCCTGCCATGAGAGTGTACCTGTACTATTTCACTTGAGAATTATGTCTGGTGTTTTCTAGTTGCTTTTTTTAATGGGATTGGCCTTCCGTTTCATGAAGGGAGAAGGAGGTCTTCCATTGATTTAAACCAAAATCAATACCTTACTTTGCCATTAATTCCCCTGAAATCAATAAGTCATTTCTGAATTAAAATGTTATTTGTCGGGGAAATGTAGGCCTGGATGTACATAGCGAGCCTGCTTTTCCCAGCCCTTGGGTTTCATGTAAGTGTAACATCACTGATCTTTTTCTTGATCTACAGTTTGTGTGTGAGCAAAGATCTGCAGTACTCCTCCTCATCCTTGTCCTTGATAATTCCAGATACTGGGAACACCTTACAGGGAACAAGTGAGCAGAGAAGTCAAATGCAAAGGCTGCAGTTATGGGAATACTTTTTCTGACCATACAGACTTGAAATAAAACATGAATCTGTGGCTCAAAAAATTTTTTTTGTATTAAGCTACTTGTGGGAAGGATGATGTAGTCAATTGATATGTCTTCTCTCACAGCTTGAAATAGAAATGAACCTCAATATTCCAGCAGTACCAGTTGATGTACTGGTGTTTTCTGCTCCCCCACAGCAGAGATACAAGGTATGCAAACTGAGATGACCTCAGCACAGCTTGGAAAATCTGTTTCTGCTGAGTGTTGTTGCTATTGCCGTGACTGACCACAGCAATTTCCTTTCCCATCTCCCTGCGCACGAGGAATGTGTAGACAGCCTCCTCTGCTTTGTACTTCACAATTCTTTCCAGGAAACTCTATTCCTTGGTCTTCTGCCACAGCAAGTATATGATCCTACCCTCTGATATGCTCCTCATTCAAAATATCATACCTGTGATGCTATGTGAGTCTATGAGATGTGCGAGTGTGTCACAATCCCCAAACCAAAACTCTGTGATGTTGAAGAGGGACAGTGAGTATTTAGAAAGTCAATACTCAACATTAGTTTTCAGTGACTCTGTTAAGACACCCTTGAAAATGTCCTTGCATCCACATGGGTGGATATGTGATCCCTTGGGGAGAAGTCAAAGGTCTGTTATGGTCTGTCTTCATCCTTCTCTAGCACATGCATAGAGAAAGTGAACTTACCTCAAATTATCAGAATCTGTACATAAAATTGTCAATGACAGAACCAATTATCCACTTGAAGACACCCAACTGGAAAATACAAGGTTGAAAAACCAGAATATGGCACCAAAAAGACTTTAAGTCAAATGCCCTGGAGTAACAGACACAGAACTATGTAGAGATTGTTTCCTGAATCCATATCACAAAATGTACATGCTTAATGCCCATTTTTTGGGACCATGGTGCTCTTTGATGGCCCCAGTTGTGTAAGAAAAGGTCATTTAACAAAGATCACTGCATCTGCAGAGAGCCGCCTTGACCAGTTTGGAGGGACTGTACAACCGAATGTGTTTTATCCTTTCTCTCTGGGATAAGATCTTTTTTCTAAACATTTGCAATGATCTGCCAAAAGGGATGAGCAGATGACAAGTGGAATGTATGGATCAGCATCTTTAGTAAGGCCTGTAGAGAGGAATTCATACAACCATGCAAAGGAATGAGCAAGGAGACGACACAGACAAAAATTCACAGGTGGAAGCTGCCAGCCTGGCACCTTTCCACCACCACTAATTTACCCTTACTCTAAACTCTCTAAAACAGTAGCTAGTTAAACAGTGCATAGAGGGTGCCAAGGAGTGCTAGCAGCTGGAAGGAGCTGCAAATTGCAACAGTTATTCTTAGTCAAGTTAAAGTTTGGACTCCCTTGAATTCCCTGTCCCATATTCCACCCTTGGCATGTGCTCTCCTGGCAACATGTAGGTTAGAGGTCTTGGGAATTGCAAAGGTTGCCCTCATCTTGTCTTGTAATGAATGTTTTTGCTAGTACTGAGCATGAATATCTGGCAGCCTGTTAGCAAAGTTTCTGTGTTCCTGCCCATGCGTGTACACCGAAAGCAGGCACTGCTGTTTCTGCACTACTTCCCCTTAGGTGCCATGCTCCCTTCTTGTACCTCAAAATGTTAACAACTGTTGTTGAGGAGCTGCTTAGTGATGGCATTACCAAGGCATCAGATTAGCTCCCAATATATCGATTCAGGGAGAAAGAAAAACAAAGGAAGGGCTGGAATATTTGTTCAGGATTAGTGAGCAAACACTGACTTTTCCTAGACATTTAGGTCCAGCTTCCCAGAAGGATTTAGCAGTAACTTCTGTTAAAATCAATTTGGATTAGGTACTTTTTTCAAACTCCGTCCTTATAAAGTAAGCACTCCACAGCAGTTATCAATGTTTTCAGACACCCTAAACTTAAACAAAGTTGCTACAGGAATATGAAGAGGATTATAACTACAGTTATCATTTGGGTCATTACAGCAAAGTAATTACTGAAGAAGTTTCTGTCACTGACAGAATGACAGGGTTCTCTCTTGATTTCTTTAATGTCTCACTCAACTTCAATCAGTCCCAAGAAAGTCAAAACACAAAGATTTGTGATGGATATTTTTTCAGAGACATGAAAGGAGAGGGAGAAATAGAAGAGTGGATGTAATCAAAATATTAGACAAGTATAATAAGTAAATTTGTCAGAAGATAAAGTGTCTGAAACCATGTAACCATCAGATGTTCCAGTTGAGATGCCACACTTCCAGTGACACTGATTTTCTATGATGTAAATTATGTTAAACACTTTCATTTAGCTTCTGAACTTTAAAAAAAAACCAAACAAGCCACAAACTATTATTGCTTTTGGGGAAAGGTTATAGCTGCATTCTCAGAGTTGTTGTATTGTTCTGCTACATATTGAAGCACTGAATAAAAAAAAAAACACACGTGTGAAGAGGAAAGCGTTGGTAATGCCTGGGACATATTTCCATTGCTCGTAGGTGATATTAGGAATATATATTAAGACAGAAAATGTATATTTCGCACATTAATTTGAGGATTATTGACTACCCTAAACTCTGCAGTTTGAAGGGTCCTTGTCTTCTCTAAGTCCTCAGAGGAAGGGGACTCACATTTTCTCCTCGGCTCTGACGTACTCTGAGTGCTAACTCTAATACGAGGGCTGGATCTGAAAAACAGAGAATATCTGCTCTCCTCCCCCAGAGATAAAGTATTCACAAGATAAGAGCAGACAGCAGCATACGTTCTTCTTGTCAAACGACACTTTAAGTGGAGTACAGCTTCTTAACTGCTGTGTTTGTACAAATTTAGCATATAGAGTGATACTGGCAAGCACCCCTGGAAATTTTCTGAGCTCTAGCATGTACAGCATATCTTTCTCCTCCCAACATGTTCTTGTGCAATCTCTCTGCAGTAAGAAGCAGAACAAATCTATTTCAACAGCATGTCTCTGGTCTTTAATTTGCTACACTGATGGCTAGAGGTGGCAGAAGTCATCATCAGCCTGCATGCGTTCCGTGCAAAGCAATGTGAGCACCACCCTGAAAAAGATCATTGCATCACTGTCAGAGACATTTGGAGACAGGGTGGGAGGGAATGGACCTATGGCAACGAGCTTTGGCTACTTACACATGTCAAATCTACTGAAATTGCTATGAGCTTATTTGCATGGATTTATTTCTTCTATATACTGTTTATATTCTAACTTGTTTACAGTCTATATTCCCCTTGATCAGCTTGCAGTGTATTTTCTATCTTCCTTCTTACCACAATAGACAACAATATATGCAAATTAAATATAACAGTGCAATATTTCTGACAAAACTTCAGACAAGAGTCAGTGAACACATGCAACCTATTCCCACTGCATAAGCCTTTATTCCCTCAGGCAGTTCTATAAATACCAAACTA
Source organism: Zapornia atra (assembly GCA_013400835.1). Taxonomy (NCBI): domain Eukaryota; kingdom Metazoa; phylum Chordata; class Aves; order Gruiformes; family Rallidae; genus Zapornia; species Zapornia atra. The sequence goes on along the minus strand of VZTU01003405.1, from coordinate 44,279 downwards.
TTTTTCATTTAGCCCAATGTCACTGAAAGTGAATCAGACCCTTAACATTGTTTCTTATATTCATTTATGCTGACCACTACACTTACCAGTTTCACTTTCACAGAAAGACGGGATCTTTCTTACTGCTGGAGCTGTAACACAAGGAAAGATGAATCAGGAGGATATGTGTTGTGAGAAAGACTTGGCATCCATATGTCCTGTTTCTTGAGATGGATGTCATGACATTTGTAAACCTTTTATGTTTCTGTAGAACAGTGTATGGTAGATTGACACATCATGTTAATTAAAATACATAGTCTGTATAACCACTTTAAACAATTGTTTAAGAGAGAAAAAAGACAAATGCAGCCAGTCAATTGGGTGAAATCAGAATAGTTATTTACTGTCAAACATAAAGTGGACAGCCCAGAAAACTTACACAGCAGCAGCGAACAACATGTCAAACAGAAACAGACCCTAAGTGCTTGGGATTGGAAGGTATCAGTGCCCTGTCTGCAGTGCAAGAGTAGATTGCTGCTTCTTTTTCAGATCTCATTGAAAAAAAAGCAAAAGCTCTTGGAGCAGAGCTCCACAGCATAGATTACAACCCAAACTACCTGTATACATGACAGAGAATGTGTTTTCTCCCTAATGGGCCTCAGTCTCTGCTTGGTGTAGCCATTTCTAAGAGTCTGAGTGAGCTGTACTTCGTCAGCTTCAGCCTGCTAAGAGTTTCATAAGGTAAAGTGTTGCTGAAGAAATAAGATGTCAAATCTAATGCTGTACAGTCCTTAAAAGAGTTCAATAAGCAAGAGTTTTATAAGGACAGGGTTACAGACCTTGAGAAGCAATATGCCTGAAATATAAGACTGTAAAATCAGAAACTGATGTTCCTGAGGACAGTTTTTGGTAGAGATGTGTGGAGATGCAGAGCTTGAATAACCTGAGTGATAGGCAAGAGTGTAGAGAAACGCTCCAGCAAAGACACACCAGCTTTTGAACTCTTTTCAGGCAAAACTCCAGTAAATTCCTGTATACCAGGATACAGCATACAGAATATTGATGTCTTTGCCAATAACTATGCATCTGCAGGATCCTGTGTCGTATATCCACCATGTAACCATCCTCCCAGTTAATACCCTCCTTTCTCACAATGTCTCTGAAAAGGAATGAAGTAACTTGGAAATCTGGCAGTCTTCTTTATTTACACATACAGCATTTCCCATGTTTTAAACTTGTTGATTCGAAAGATGAGAGCACTTGTTTCCTTGTGATAATTTATTAAATTGTTCCTAAAATTCTTGCCATGTTTTACTTCTCTTTGTAACAAGATACTAACATGATAGGACTTTTCTTTCTCAAAGGCAATCTGTAAGGGAAAGATGTTGCCTCCTTAAGCACAGAAACAATATTTGTTCAATGACTACTATGAAAAAAAGTGAAAATGAAAGAGGTGGACCAGGGCTGCAGTTTTAAGGACTGTTCCTACTAAAGAGCCATTTCCCAAAGTAGGTTATGATGTAGTCCTGCAGGTTTTCCTCTTTCCTCTACCTTTTTCTAGAGCACAATTTATCAGACACTTTGGCTGTGGCTGAGGTTTCAGGGAAGTGGGTCATATTACAGTTAGCTCATTTATTCAGAACGATATCTTAGTCTTTTGCTCAGCTTTTAATAAAATACAATTATTACACTGTCTCTCCTTGTGATTAATTCAGACAATGTTTACAGACAAGGCGTTTCACAGATCTCTGGCATTATTGCTGTCCAATGAATTAAACCGCATTCTTCTGCCAGTTGTAATTACAGATCCGTATCTTATTTCTCTCTCCTCTTTTTCCTTGTAGTTTGTCTGCATTACTCCAAACAGATTTTAGCCAGGATTCCTAATGGTGTGGTGTTGTCTATGCTTGCAGAAAAATTGTCTCCAGCATCAATTCAGCTGTGCTATGAATGGAATTCAAGAAGGTTATTTATTTGCAGTGCATAACAATTTCAGCATTACTATGAATGTATGAGCAATGGCATATTTTTTACTGGAAGATGGCACTCCTTGTATTAAATGCATTTAAAGAATACCCCTTTATATAGTTCTTCCTCCCATAACAACCTGAGCTTATTGATGGTGATTAACTGCTCACAACAAACTATTTTCTCCAGATTTTGTGGGAAGTCTCCACTTACCTGTGGAGAATGTAGGTAAGAATAGACTTCAAAAGATGCACTCATGTGTGTAAAGACTTTCTCCAAAGAGTCAGCTGGAAACCTTGTCTCTTTCAAAGAGATTTGATGCAAGCTTTGTTAGGTGAAATGATCTAGCTGCCAGAAGTCAGAAAAAAGGTCAAATTCTATCTTCCTTTCTTTAAATACAACAATTTTTAATTTGTAATTAAAAAAAAAATTAAGCCAGTGGAAAGGTATCCATGAGGTACAGTGGGCTCTGAACTAGGCATTCTGTGGGTTCTCTACCACTTCCATTTCTTCCCTCTCCTTTTTCTGAATTCTGAACGCCGTTTAGGAATTCCATGCTCAGGCCTGACACAGCTAGGTTTTCCAGGTGAACAGACTCATATCAGAAAAAAAAAAAAGCAGATGCTGACACCAGCAAATTCTTACTAGGGTCTATTTTTAAATATCGCAATGGTGCAGAGCCATTTCATCCCCATAAGCCACCTTTCCAGTGTTGTCTAAACTCATACCCCAAGGTATGAGGCTGACACCCTTTGTCAATTCTTGCCCTAGAGACTACACTTTAGAGGGATGTGCAAGGGGAGGGTGAATGAGCTCTGCTGGTGCTCTGAGCCAGTCAAGCAGAAGCCAGGTACCAGTCACGCTGCTGTGGTGCTTGCCCTTGAGCTTGTAAGACCTACTATGGTAGGCAAAATTCAGGAAATATCCTAATACAGGTTTTATGGCCTTTGTATGCAACTGGCTGACTCCTAGCATATTTAAAATTTGGGGAAAGGGCCATGTCTCTACTTGCAATCGGGTACGTAGCCATGCTCTTGGTAGCAGTCCAGACATGATGCTGATTAATGTGATTATGGCAATAATTTTTTGCTTCTGTGTTTTAGGTGGCCTCCTCCATTTTATTTGGTCTGAGATTTCACAAGGATTGATGATCTGAAAGCTTGTTGGTTTTACTCTCTGGTATTTGTTTTGAAAAGCTACCACAATTACCTCTCATGGGAGTTGTGGTTCAATTGTCCCATCCACCTGTCCTATTCTCCAGGGTGCGCTTTCTGTTTAGAAAACACCTCCAACCATCAACTGCAAACTTGTTGTTTTGTGAGGAGAAAAGGTGCATAACTGTACAGAATCAGGGGAGTATTTCGTAACTAGTACATAAACTCAAGTTCTTCCTGTTACCTGGGTCCCATTTCCCTCAATCTCTAAAAGTTGAAATAATAATATTAATCTGGCTTTTCTAATGGTTGAGGTTTTATTAGCTCCTTAAACCTGTAGTGTCATATAACTGCAATATATGAAGTTTAAAACTGCTGTGCATTTCCTCTGTTTCCCTCTATAACTCACAGACATAAGGTTGCAACAGCAGGTTGGGAATAAGGGGGGAAGTAGGTAATTTAAGAAGAATTTAGATTGAATGCAAATGTCCCTAGGAATATTAAAGATTTATATATGCATGTTATGTTTGAATTGACGAGAAAACCCCAGAAAATATGATGTATACCATCAAAATTCCTTCAAATCAAAGATATTCAAAGGCTCTTTAAAGCATCAATTACTTTCACCATTACTCATTCTTTTTAAGAATGCCTCAGTTATTTTCCTAAAGTGGCATCTTGTCCTGTGGCCATCTAGGAAAGGAGATGTAGCTCAGAGTATCTGGAGAGCAGACTGTGTCCTGAAATCTGGTTTATAACCTCACTCTCCTTGTAACTGCAGGGTGAGGACAAACCTGATCAACTGTAATTTTTTTTTATTATTATTTTTGGCAATCTCAAGAAAGCAATTTCTATTCAGCTAGCAGCCAACTGTCAAGTACGAGTAAACATGATGGTTGTGGACTTTTATTTCACAGTTAAGCCTTTATTACTGAAGGCACAGGTCTGAATGCATTGCATGCATTAAACACAAGCCAATTCCTTGAGCAGTGATTTGACTGCTCGGAGTCACTGGTGAGAACTGGGGACTGGGAGCTTGGACTTCTGGTTTCTTATTTTTGGATTAATTGCTGCACGACCCTGGGCAGCTTTACTTCACAGTATCTCAGTTTCTCCAGCTGTGAAACGATGATAAGAATTAGATATTATGAGTTGAGGGACAGATTCTGACACCTTTATTCAGAATTGAGTAGTGCAATCGATTTCAGTCTGAGGAAAGGGTAACAGCACCTGACCATTAGTGTTTATAAAGCAACTAGACTCTTGGCTGATGGATTTGATTAGATTTCAGTGCTGAGATGCTACCATGAAGGGTTCTTCAACACGTTTAAAATAGATTAGATAAAGAAAGTGTTTTGAGAGGCTTGGATAAACAAGATGCAGAGAATCCTGATGATGGTGGGAAGAACAGATCCAAGGACAAATAATAAACAGGAAGAGAGGTCCTAGCCAGAACGGGACAGAAAGCATGGTGCTTGCGATGTTGGGTTTTTTTCCTTTGATGTTTGAAGTGGGGAAAAAAAAGGGGTCTAGGTAAAATAAAAACATAGCCTGGGTTGTTTTTCTTTACCTCAATATTATTTTAAAAAAATATTATGCTGTTTTGTTGGGATTGGGGTTTATTTGAGTTATTTAGCCCTGTTATTTAATCTTCTGTTCTAAGAGTGTTCTCTTGCTTTTTAGATAGCCCTCTGAAATGAAACGTTGAGAAATTTCTCTTCACAAGTTCTAAAAATAAATATTTTGGATATTTTTTCAAGATTGATGGCATCCAAACTGACTTCTTAATAATCTTTTTTATTTCCATTGAATTCATGTGTAATTCAGTATTTTATTCTGTGCATAAAATAATAAAGTGTCCTGTTCTGCTCCAGGACCCCTCCCCAAGGGCACGTGAACCCTCTCAGCAGCAATCTGCTGCCAGGTTCTGGGATATATGTTCTGCAAAAGCACTTTTAGGGATTATGACTCAGGGGTGAGGGGAAAAGTGTAGGCAACAGTCCCTCTTACTGAGAGAAGCCAAAACTGATGAGTTTTTCCACTCACTCTCTGGGCAGTGCAGAGAGCTGCACAGGGGGTATGGGCACAGGAGGAGGAAGTGAAAGCCTTTCCCAGGCAGCCCAGACTAAGCCAGTCCAGTTTGTGAATTAAAGCTTCAAGTACCTTTAAACCAGAGATACCACTCAGGTTGTAATTATTTCCAGGCCTACACAAGCCAGATCACCCTCCATGACTGGGTTTTTCCCAGGATGTTGAAGTCAAACACATTTTACTGAAGGATGCCTACTGTCTTCCTAGAGACTTCACATGACAATGAGCTGTCCCTTTGTCTTGTAACTAACTTTGCTTCTAGGAAATGTTTTTCTGTTTCAGAGACACATTTGATTCTTTACAGTTACTGGCTCACCCAACACCCTGCAGAGGTGAATAGAGCTGTGTTGCCATGGAAGAGTGTAGCCTTATGAAGTGCTTGGTTCTTGTCATGGTTAAACTGCAGCTGGAAACTAGGCCCCACACAGCCATTTGATTGCTCCTCCCTGACAGGATAGGAGAGAGAGTCAGAAAAGAAAACTCATGGATTGAGATACAGACAGTTGAATAGGTAAAGCAAAAGATGTATACATAAGCAAAGCAAACCCAGGAACTCATTCCCCACTTTCCATGGGCAGGCAGGTGTTCAGCTATCCACAGGAAAACAGGGCTCCATCACACATAATGGTTACTTGGGAAGACAAATGCCATCACTCCAAACTTAGCCCCCTTTCTCTTTCTTCCCCTAGCTTTATATGCTGAGCATGACACCATATGGTATGGGATATCTATTTGTTTCAACTGGGGTCAACCATCCCAGCTGTGTCATCTCCCAACACCCTGTGCACCCGCAGCCCACTCACTGGTGGGGTGAGAGGCAGAGAGACCTTGTCTCTGTGCAAGCGCTGCTCAGGAGGAACTGAACACCCCTCTGTTAGCAGTGCTGTTTTCAGCACAAATCCAAAACACAGCCTCATACCAACTACTGTGAAGAAAATTAACTCTGTCCCAGCCAAAACCAGTACAGCTCTTCTCTACCTTTTCCTCTGCAAAGTGGTATTGAATAAGCAAGGTGCTTTTTCATTCAATAAAATCCCAGTAAGTCCTTCAGGACCTTGACTTCTATAGCAGACCTAAGCAGTTTATGTCCATTTCCTAATTTTAAGTGACCAACAAGCATAAATTCAAGGGTGTTTGAACATTGCAACCACTGTAGAAGGTAGTGATCACTCCTACTGTTGGCTGCTGCTCAGCTGCATGTCTCCCCTCACTCTTCATGCAATTATTTTTTTTTTAAATTCAGTGTGAACATTTCAGCTTCAATTGATCAAAGCCTCACAGACAGTAAGCTAAGCATTTCACACAGTGAAACAATTATGTCGTGTGTAGGGTGGGAGATTGATGGCTGTTCAAAGGCCACCAAGATCATGCAAGCTGCAGTATTTTTCAAAATCCATCAAAAAATATCCTCCTGAAAGTTCTTTTCCACTCAGGCACCCATTTTTCTTGGGTTCAAGGAGGCCTGAACAAGGTTTGCAGGAATTACAAGAATGGACAAGGATCGAGCTGATAGAGATGACTCTCTCATGTATTAAAAAAAATGACATGTATTGACATATAAATTACATATTTAAAATAATGGTTTAGCATTTTGCATCCTGGAGGTCTGACACAAGTACCCCTTCATCTTCCAGCCACCTCCCTGAGGAAAAGAGTGCTAGCTCAAATTTACAGGTCCAGAAGCAGACACAGATTGAGGTGTAGTGACTTTGTTCAAACTATGCTCTGAATATCACACTGGCCTTTGGAAATAAATATAATTTGCAAACTTCCTCCTCAGATTATCTCATTTTTCATTTTGTCCAAAGGAAAAAAAAGCGTAATGAAAGGTTTCAGTTAAATTAAGACAGGAGAGAACACAACTTCAACTATTTTTTTAACTGTCTTCATTAAGAAGAGAACAGGAAGTATGAAAACCAAGGGACATTTTCTAAACTCTTTTGGTTTTATATTTGTCTGAAATATTTTGAAACAAAATAAATGTTTACTTCAGAAATGTCCACTGGCTGAAGCTTTATTTTATTATTGTTAAATAGGAAGTTCTGTGTGAGATTTGGGTTTGTGCCTCATAGAAATGGTATTTCCATTCTCAAAATCTAATTGACTCTCTCCATCCAGTAGCATCTTTGCAAACCCAACCTTAAACACTACTTGGGTGCTAAAAAGGGAGGGCTAGAGTCTCCAGTTTGTTTGTGACTTTCCCATTGCTGTTCATTTTCCACAGAGGCCACTCCAATACCACATCGACGGATGCAAAAACCAATACCCTGGGACTGACTATGAATAATAACCATCCTCACTGCTCATGCTGATCTTTTGAGATGCCTCTGTCTGTTTTCTCCTTGTCTTGATGTCCGTGATTTGTTCTGGTGTTCCACAAAACTGCTTCCCTTCCCCACAAGGCCCAGGTGCTATGGCCTAAGTCCAGGACTCATTTTTACTCTTCATGGTATTGTTGGTGGAAGGGGGGTGAGAAATCATCTCAGATATGCTATGAAAGGGAAAATTATAGCACAAACATATGCCACCCTTCTTTCTTTGCATAAACTCTTTGTTCAAATTTCAATCAGTTCAGTGCACCACTGGCAGTAGATGAAAAGTGGGTAAACAGACTCAAAACATCCTGTCTTGGTTTTCTTTGCCATGTAAGCTGATCAAAAACAAACACAGGGCTAATATACAAAAACATTCACATGATGTCTGGCTGTGTAACAACTGTAGGTAGTGAAATTAGTTTAGGCAGGCTGGGTGTGGGCCAGAATGCAAAAAGATGCATTTTAAGTGGCTAGCAATTCAATTGCATTAAACAGCTCATTGATATCCCACACCTATAGTGGCTGAGTACCTGCAATGGTTCATTAGTTTTTATCAACAGCCATTATGAAATCATTGTGCTGCTTTTATATTTCACAGGGACATTACTGCTGACACACAGAAAAACAATAAGGGATCAGAGAAGCTATGATGTGGAGGGTGTCCTGTATCCACTGCCTTGGGACTGAGGAGGGAAGAGGCAGAAGTGAGGGTGCTGGCCTGGCTGCTGAGGGTGAGGAGACATCTCTGCTGGGTCAGATGCTTGGAAGGCACGTAAGGGCACCAAAACTGAGGGAGAGAGACGATAGATGGCTTGTTTGTTCATTGGTCTGAGTGAGTGAAAAAATATCGTTCACATTAATCTGTCTTGCGGCTGCCTTGTTCTGGGCAATGGACAAAAGCTTCAGTGAAAGTCCCCACCTCACCCTGTGTTCTACTGAAGCACTTCACCTCTCATGTACTTTCAATAACCCTTGTTTTCCAGTTCTTAAAAGGCATCTTAACTTTGCTATTTGATACATTTCAGAAGCTGGTTTGAAATATTAAAATCACAGTTCTTATTATTTGCATTTATATGCAGCTCCCAAGCAAGAATGACATCTTTTCCATTGTATACACAACATAGATTCTCAGGCAAACAGAGGTATACAAGCTACTTCTTTACCTAAATCTTCTGTAAACAGGAAAAATAGGTTTAAAATCAGCCTTTTGAAAATTCTTCATCTGGGCTGAAGAATGTTTACACCATGAAGCTTCAGCCTCTCCTGTAAAAACAAGTAAGTGCTAGAAAATACACCTACCTTACTTTACTTTCATTGTTAGCCTGAAATGTTATTTCACCTCAAGTCCTGAGGCACAAATGCTAGGAAAAGCTAACTGGTAAACCTGGAAAACCCTGAACCCCTTCACACTGCAAGTACCTTTAACATTGCAGCTGGTTGTTCAGAATAAAAACTAGCATTGTCCGGATTTTTACATCAGCACCTTTTCTATAGGCTCATGATGATTTATTCCTACAACATCTTTCTTTTATAACTGTCCTGCAAAAAGAAAACTCCAAACCTTCCAGACATGTGGACCCCTCCAAAATTAAATTCTTAATTTGAAGAATTTATTTCAAAACTTACTGTTAGTAGTAACATCTTTCTCTTCTTGTGCTAAAAAGGCACTCTTTTTTTTTTTGGAACATTTTGAAAAATGTGGCAATTATTCTGCAAAATTTTATTTTTGTACATCTTCTCACTTGTGACATGAAATGGTTCAAAGGTAGGTAATAGCAGTGTGGGTAAGGACAATAATGACATCTTTTGAGGGATTTTTTTTATTCAAAATGAGTATTTGAACTGAATTTCATGAACTGAACTCACTTCCTGTTTTTTCATATTAGCAAAGGAATCAAAAAAGAACATTTCTGGAAACCTTGTATTACATATCCTTCAAAAAATACAGATTTTTTTATAACATAAAAAAATAGTTTTAATATTTTACATGAAATTGAACATCTAGATCTTAACTAATTTTACTATCTTTTCACCTGCAAAGTAAAGCATAGCTGGAGACAGGAATGATTCATCCTTCATATATGTTAGGATAAAATTCAAGTTACTCTAATTGGCACAATTGCTACATGAATAAGAAGTAAAACAACAAGGAACCAAGATATCAATTAAAATAAAGCAGAATAAATAGGAGAAAATAACAGGAGAAAATACAGAGGATCATTTATTTATTTACATCTGTAGATATTATGGTGAAAAAAGCTACTAAACATGCTGGACTCTGTAATATCTGTTTTAAAATTATTCATGAAGCAGAGTGTTTGCTGAGCTTTGGAAGTAAGTTCTGATCTGTCATGGTGTAACATCCATCACAACACGGAGGAATCATTCTGGGGCTTTTGTGTCTAATGGAAAATCTAATTTGATGTCCTTCTTTAGGTAGTGCAGCTGGGAATAATTACACATTTCTGTCACATGCTCCAAATGCTCCCTGATCTGTGGGAGGGTAGGAGGTGTGAATGCGGTGGCCTGACCACCGTAATGGAATCCTAAAACCCAGCAAAAAACAGCTGATGACTCGTGGCTTGGAGACTGCATCGTGGACTCTGCTTTGTCCCCTTATGACCGCTGCTCTGTAGCCTCTGCCAACCTTTCAGAGCTTCCGACCATTGCCTGAACCTTCATGGTGAAACACATCTAGAGCTGAGTGCTCCTCTCCCACTGGCAATCTTGTCTCCTTCCCCCCACCCAGGTCCTCTGCAAGCCTGTGCTCTTCCCAACACGAAGCTTGCCTGAGTGCTCCACCTCATTCCTTTTCCCAAGCTTTGCAAAGAGCTTTACATTTGTACACTTTTGGTTAATAATATATGAATGTATATATTTACCACTTCTGGTGTTTAACTTTGTGTGTTTGTTTTATGTATAATGAGATGCAGTTAATGTGTTTACGTTCATGGTTCAGCATCTCAAGCAGGTCATCAAAATGTCCACCTTTACTGCACTGATTTATTAAATGGCTCATGGAAATGGCCTCTCTCAGTCCATTTTCTCCTGTATGATAGTAAAATCAAAGCATACAAGTGTCAAAATACATACAGGTATACTAAAATCAAAACATAAGACATGAAGTCATCTTGTGTGTATGCCTAAGCATAAGCACAGAAAACTCAGAAATCCTGCTTAAAATCACCAGTATGCTTTTTAAAAAATGCCCCAAACCCCTTAAATAGTACCCCAACACATCATTGAGCTTGTGCCTTGGAATATGTGATGTATTTCTTCAAATATTTTCCCCAGCTGTTCAGAAAAAGACCTTTTCCATGCCTCTCACCCATACACTGAAGCTGTGTAAAACAATTAGTGCCCAGCACCAGGGGCAGGTATCAGTGTCCAACTTGAGCAGCTTTCTCTGGTTTTCCCTCCTGTAATTTTCTGGGCCATTGTATTCTCACTATGCAGCCACTTCAGTATACTAATATCACACTCCATTCCTACAGGGTGCTGTCAAAATCATCTGCTAAAAGAGTGAAAGAAACGGACGTGCTAAGTATTGCAGATGGACTGAAGAAATAGTAATGCCATTTTCATTTTAAAAGACCATTAAATTAGATTACCATAGGTGAAAGACACGCCAGGCATCATTGTAACAGGCTGAAATCCTACTCACTTGGTAAACTTCTGGGTTTTGTGTAGAGGACGGACTAGCAGTACTCAAGTCACACTTACAGACCCATCCAATACACTTGGGAGCTGTAACCGTACCTACCCCTAAATATAATTTTATACATTATCTGGTCTTCTGGCTCAACAAGTCTGCACACTTCTGTAGGCAGCGCAGGGTATTTTTTTTGCAACTGCTGCCAGCGATTGAATTAGCACCACGGAGCTGGATAGCTATTGATAGCAGTGAGCAGATGAGCTTTCAAACTGCAACAGCTATAGGTGTGTCATTATAGAGTGAAAAGGATTATTATGTAAAGCTTTCAGCAGCACAGCTCCAGATGAGGCCTTCCCTTACATCTGGGTAAGAAACAGAGGACATCTCAATACTCTGCTGTCATTTCTAGCCACACCAGCTATGTTGGACAGATTTGGTCTGCTGATCAGTGATAGTTGATTAAGTTTTCCANACCAAACTAGGTGAACATCTGTGAGCTTCTAACCTCCTCATCCTCTTCAAATACGAATGTTACTCCAGAACCGAAGTAATAACACAGCAATATACGATTGCAACAGTCTGGTCATATATATATATAGTTATCAGGATCACAGGTTCTTTGTCAGAAAATGTTGCAAAAATTGTCCAGGTTTGCAAAAAGTGTTGAAGATGACAGAACAAGGGAAGCTGTAACAGTATTTATTTATTTAGTTAGTGTTTATTCATATTTATTTTTCAGTGAACTTCTCTGTTTTTAGGTTAGTGGCTCAGAACACACAGCAAGAAAATTCACCACCTCCAAGGATAAATTTATGCCATTTAATTCTCAGGATTTCTATTTCATCCCCTAGGATGTTGGCCAAGAAAGCAGTTGCTCGGCCATGGAGTTGATAGTCACTTATTTAGATGGTGCCAAATCTGCAGCAATTTTCAAGAATAGGCAAAGGAACAGTGTGCCAACGTTTGGCTGTAGATGAGATAAAGATTCATTAGAATCCTCAGCATTAATGTTGTCCTTTTTGCTTTCTCATCCTCTTTAGTTTTGCTACTTATCATGCAACCTGTAACTAAAGTCACTCACTTTCTCCGCAGTAGGAAGTATCTAAGTGAGGCAGAATAATATTTTACTTGCCAGCTACAGCTTTGTTTTATGTTTGATTGTAAACAGGCTAACATTTACTTTGGAGAAAGACATTGAAGTTCAATGAGTCAGTGAAGGAAAGAGGTTTAGCACGCATTTTGTGCTACTCTCCTTTCTTCCCAGGGACACACATACAGAAAATGTGAACTAAGCAGTTCATGGCAGATGCATACACTTACACCCCTTGATAACTGCAATTTTATTGTTTTTTCCTCCTTATACGCTAAAAATTGACTCTGATATAAATATTAATTCCAGGGGTTTCAGATTGATCATAGGTCTTCCCAACAGGTCTCAGGTGATGCTGGTGCTGGCCGTCTTCATGTCATCAGCTGTGTCGCAGACTGATTGTACAGGAGGGGTCAGCATTGCTGTGACACTCACACAGATCCAGTCACGATCATGTGGGACTAAAAAGGAAGGCAGACTAAGTACAGATGCCTCAAGGTATTTTGATATTTACCAGATGCTGACTCTGAAGTGAGCTAGGCAGATGCAACGGGAGTAGAGGTGATCATACCTGCCCTACTGTGACATCAGAAAATCCTACACAACCCAGAGGCTTGCAGCTTGTAGCCTCCTTCACTGCCACTCCCACCCCCAACTGCAATTCATTAAGTCTCCTGATACATCTGAGACATCTATAAATATTTATAGTGGCAGGCTGACATGACTTTTTCAAAGTCACAGAGGACTTGCATCACGGAGTAGAAAGCTCATTTTCTTTAACCACAGGGTCACCCTTCTTTGTCAAACAGGGATGCCCAGAACCCCTTTTTGACCAGCGGTGCAGACCCCCATGGAAACACAGGTCCGCAGAAGCCCCTCCACAGACCGCACTGCCCCTGCTGTGGGTGGCATCTGTCCCCACTGTGGAACTGGCATCCCTCTGCTCTTGCCCCTCAAATCTTGGATTCACAAGTGCAGGCTGAGCACCAAGCCTCCACCAGGGCTACTTTTCAGGCTGTCTGGATCGGGCAGAGAAGCAATAAATAACTGCAAATGCTTTTAAGGCACGTTGGCTTTTAGAACTGGTCGACACAGTCATTTTCCGTTTATTTGTTTATTTGTTGGACACAGTGTCTTAAGTGTATGGATTTTTTTTCTTTTCTCCTTTTTCTGGCAAAAGGTAAATTACTAACATTTTCTTAATAGATTATTTTTGATAATTAAAGGAAAGCAGCACACACACACGCACCCCCAAATCAAAACAGTGCATAAAAGCACCTTAGGAAATACACGGATTGAAGGGATGATCTTTGCCTAACAGGAAAGGATAGCTGAAGAGGGGTGATGACAAAGATGTGTCACTGAGATACCTTGCCTGCAAAAGGGCTGGAAAAATGTCTTCCACAGCACTTCTCATCCTTCCTGTAGAAAAGTGTTGTCCTCTCACTGTCCATCTCAGTAGGGAGGGACATTAACTCAGCTAAATCACAGCTTAGCATTTGAAGAGATGTCTGATTGTTGATACCTTCTTGCTTAAACACCTAATCCAAAAAGAGACATTTCCACACACTTTCTTTTAAAGAACTGCCCTATGTTTAGAGAGGGACAAAGCAAAAAATTGAGAAAAATGAATTTACAGGCAAGTTTTGAAAATCTTACATAAAATAAAGAGAGCCTGTCTATTCACCCTATGTTTGAGTGGCCTTTGCTAGTCTATCTCTTTTTCTTTTTTTTTTTAAAGGCTTTATTTTAATATCTTTAGAGAAATACCTTCTTTGGCAGTGAAAATTAAAATGAAATTTAAGAAAAATATCTGAGGCTACAGAGCCAAGCATTGTGTCTGGATAGATTAGAGTTAAGGCTCATTTGCAGGAGAAAAGCCAGCACAATATTTGCAGTGGAAAGAATAGAAAGGATCTTGCCCCCACTCTTTCATTTAATAGAGGTAGTTTGGGGAAAATTTCTAATGAATCCTATCCAACCATAAAATCATGTAGAAAATGAATCGTATCTGACAATAAAATAAAAGTGAACCAAATTACAAGGTTCCTATATTCACAGGACAAATTAATTTCATGTTTGGAATACTAATTGTTCACAGTAGGGCCTGCAACTATTTGTTGCTGTTTCTTCGCTTGTCACCAGAGGAATTTTTGCAGATGGAGAATGGTATGTTTTTGTCTGTGGCTTCAAAGGGAAAGGAACAAAGTCTTTGTAGCAGAAGGGGCAGCTCCCTGTATGCCACTCCCTCTGCTCCCCAGGTCAGTTTGTGTGGAAAGGCTTTAGAAGGGTGGGTGATTTGAAGCTGGAGGAAGAAGAAAAGTGAACCTTGATGGGGGGTTGTAATTGGCCCTCAAAAAGACCATCTGACACACGTTCCCCAAACCCTTCAGGAAAGGCACAGGAACAGATGTGTCCAGTGTGCCCCACATCTCAGAGGAAACTGTTGTTTCCCCACAGATAGCGTAACCTTAAGATCTAAGAGGCAGCTATCATTTGACATGGCTTCAAGGACCAACTGGTCGTTGGTGCCTGGAGGAAAGCTGCAAAGAGAAGTTGGCAGTTCAAAGGAGATGCCATGAGCGAAAAAATGTGTTTATACTACCCTGAATGGTAGGCAGAAAATGCAAATGAACAGAATACCCTACCCAAACCCAGGAAGATGCTAGAAAAATGCACAGTAAAAATTAGTTTACTTATGTGAAGGCTGTGTGCAAACATAGTTTTAAAATGTTTTTAATTTAAAAGTCAACATTAAACTAAGAAAGCATCTTAAAAAATGATAGTTCAGTGAGGAATTTGGAATGTTCAATTCCATAATGATTTACATCAATATGACTGCTTCTAAGGGAGAGATATGAGTAATTATTGCACCCAATAGCGAGCCTAAAGCAACCATTTTGCCTGAAAAGAGCTCACTTTGAAATGTAAGGCTTCTCCTGAGCTGTCAATAGCTCCCTCTATCTCTTAAACTTTCAGGCATGTTACTGACTGACACGTCTAATACACAATTTTGCGTGACACCAAAGCCTCCTGATACGTGAATGTAGTTCACAGTTGCATGACTGTCTCCCTCCTCCATAGGACTTTCTAGGTCTGCTCTAGGTCATTTTTTATGAATTCCTGTCTGAGCCAAAGTTAGGCACTGGGCTCCACTGATTGATATTACTTTGGGCTCCTCTACAGTTGTTGAAGAGCCTGAGCAATGCAGTGCTGTAGATGAAGCAAACGACAAAGGCTCCCCCATGTCCAGCATCTCTGTCCCAGCACCAACTTCTCCACTGAAGCAAATTCAGCAATGCTGGGGAATTTCTCAAATGGGGCAAGCAAGGCCTGAAAGGGCTGAAGCAGAGTTGGATTCAGAATCCCTGCAGCATGAGAGATGTGTTTAGCCATTTGCATGCTGTGTGAAAAAACAGTGGCCATATATGAGATATGATGGTCACCTGGGGAAGGCTGAGTGCTGCAGCATTTATCTATCAGAGTTCTGGTGGGATGCTCCAGTGCCCCCGCTTCTGAGGGGGAGATACAAGATGTTATGGCACCCAGCAGGCTGCTAAGAGTAACTATTTTCTTTGAAGATACACTTGCAACAAAAGATCTGAATTATGGGTCGGTGGAAATTCAGTGTTTGCCTCTAAGGCTTCGTCCCCACAAGTACAGAGGGGGAGGCCAGGGGGAAGCATTTGTATGGTACACCCAGTTTCAGTTCCTTTACACTATGTCATCTATTTTCTGTCTTTACTTTGCCCTGCTAAACTTACATTTCAGGGGGCTTGGACCAGCTCCAAAGCTGTCTTGCATCAGAGAAACTGTTTTTCCTATTGACTGAGATGAAGTTTTGACTGACAGAGTGCATATGCTTCTCACATCTTCCTCCTGCTTGCCTTTTGCCCAAAATGGCTTGTTCCATGCGATGCACCAATGTGTTATGCACTTACTTGCTTCTGATCCCTTTCTTCTAGGTATTTAAACTGCTGCTCTCATCCTATGTAAAACCAATTTTAGACACTTTGACAGGATTTCCCACAACTTACAAGGATTTATGTTTAAAATATGTCTGTCAAGAAAGCTCAGCTTTATTGTGCCAAGGGCTGTAGCCTCACACTCACCACTCAGTCCTGCTGATTCAGTATTGCCCCATGCCAGGCATGCAGACCTGCTCGTGCTGCGTGAAAGTGTTTCCCAGGCTCCTCCTGCAGCTGAATCCATTCAGCATGCATTTTCTTCACTTCGGAGTTCAATTAATCTAGAGGGAGAGGGATGGGCTGCCCTGGAACTCCCCAGAGGAAAAAAGAAAGAGAAAAAAAAAGTAAAATCTGAGTTTTTGTGAGAAAGAATTTTAGACAGATGAGAAAGAGCTCTTTCAAAAATGGAAAACAGAAGGCATGCAGAAGTGATGCAAGATTGCTGAGGAATACAACTATTAAAATTCCTGGAAAGTATTGAATGATTACAGAGAAATAATTTCTGAATGAATAGAATGAGTGGATAAAACCTAGACTGGGAGGACCAGCAGGATAGGTAAAGGAGAAAAATGTTACACACAGCAGTTGAGGCTTCCTGCATTTTGTTCCAATGGATTTGACCCTCCCCACCTGATGCACTTAGGCTCTGAAAATTTTCCTGAAGTAAGCAAAAGGAAAATCTGCCTTCACCTTCACAGAGCAGAGAAATAAAGTCCCTTTCATACATTTACTGAAGAAGAATACAGTGTGCTTGTTAAATTCTTCTGTCTTTGCAGGAATAGCACAGTCTATGGGGTTTGCTAGGCCTGAAAAGAAGGACGTACAACTAGAGTCAGGACCTTCACAAGAGAAAACATTACTGCAGTTCTGGAGAAAAGACTGGAAGCTTTAGAGAGGGAAGAGAACAGAAGGGAAGGAGAAAGAGAACAGGACTCTGTTAGAACAGACTTCACCTAAAGTTTCAATAAGTGCGAAGAACCTGTCCTCCAAAAATACTCAGACATATATTGGAGTAATACCTGTGCTCTTACATTACTACTGTAGCCTAATAATTCCTTTTGAACTTTAATTTCTGCTTTTTCTGACTGGATGCTGTTAGACAGCTCAGCAAAATAAGAGTTGATAGCTGAAAATACGATTTTTTTAATAGACAAATTTACTGTCATTATAACTATCAAATAATGTTCTCAGTAATAGTGTTCTGTTCTCTTCACCCAGCCAGCAGAAATCCAATAAAATGTGAGTAAGATACTCTGGGGACAATAAATGTAAGACTCTTCCTACCAAAGACCATCCATAGATATAGAAAAATTCTTTGTGGATGTTGTCAGTGCTGTGGACCTGCAGCCTGGGATATTTCGAGCCATGGGCTATCAGATGAGCAGACCTCCTGCTGTTATCTCCAGAGGCCTGGTGTGGTGACCAGTCAAGATCCTCCATTGGATTCCTGCAGATCCTGCACAACATGCAGGAATGGGAACCTCTGCCTCATTTGGAGGCAAAATAATTTATCTTTGCCAAACGCAGCCCAGATGCCAGATCCAACTGAGCCATCAACTCAGAGAAAACTGGGATACAGTACTTCCGCATATAGAAAGGATACCTCCAATTCACACTTCCTTGCCTCTGGGCAAGCCAGAAATTTGTGCCATCAGGCAACCAGCAGCAGCCTCTCAACAGAGGAAATATACCACTGGTTTGCTGGTCACCTGTCTCTGGTTTCTGCATGAGACTGAAGTCCAGAACTGTATTGCCAGTCTGAATCTGTGGGTGATGTGAGCCACTGACTCTCTTGCCTGATGTCAGGAGGGCTGCAGCTGCAGTGAAAGCTACACACTAACCATTTCAGTGTGCTGCCAGGATATCATCATTATTGAACACCGGATCATTAAGTCATCGGGAACCAATTTTTCTGTGACTGTGACATCGGTGCTAAGGCATGTACTGCGTGAGCTGGTTTCAGTGGTGTGGACACATGTTTTGGGTGGTATGATCTGAGACCAGAAAACTTATACACTACCCTCTGGCAGCTTCTTGTGACTCAACCAGAGAATAAGCTTTACACATATAATGGGAAAGGAAAAAGTAGCATAATTTCTTATTCAGCCAGTTTTCCAGTAAACAAATATTTACAGAAGACGTACTGTAAGAATTCAAAAAAAATGAACTTAAGACCTTCAGAGAAAATGAAGGAATAGGGTAATTGTCTTTTTGTGACGCTCAAAATTACTGTTTTACAATGATAATAGTAATCTTCATTAAAAAATGTGCCCTGTTCGCTTGAGGTTACAAAGGAGGAAAAATATCAGATGTCTTTGAAACATTGCATCTTGAAACACAGTGCAAATAAAAGCAAATTTTATAACATAATTACATTCCCATTAATATGTTAATCTCTTATATACAGCCATAGAGAAGCAAATACATTACTTTAAATAATTAACTCTGTAGTGAGGTTTTATTGCTGGGAAAGAAGATTTCTCTATGGAAGGGTATTTAACATTTTAATTAAACTGGTTTTGATAGATGTTTACTGTTGCTTCTATTCCTGCTTAAAACAAACCCATACGATTAGGAGAAAAAACAGTTTTGTCATGAGAAAGGAATGATTTCCTTTTGAAGGAAGGACTAAGGTTCTCTCTTTGCTGTTTAGTCAGTGTATGGCAATAGTGTAACATGTTTTAAGAGACATATTTCTGATGGAAAGGTAACGTTTTTCTTACTCTTTTCCTTTGAATATTTTTTTCTTTTTGTGCCACTGAGTGTTGTCATTCATATTTGACCTTCCACTAGAAGGTTGCTTACGTTTTGGTAAGAGAACTCAAGAACAATGTAAAAAAAAAAAATCAGATGCTTTTCCAATAAAATCTGCTAATGGAACCAATAGCATGAGAAAAATATCCTTAAGGAACTGCAGTATCACAGGATCTCAACAGGAGACACACACACACACACAAAAGACCAAAAATAAAAGAACTGGGCTGAAAGACATAAAAAAATGAAAGGTCTAATCAGGATTGCCAGGCAGAGAAACTGGACAATGTACTGCTCTGAAAAAAAGTCAACAAACTTTATGCATGAGCTGGCACTTGAGCTTGATACATAAACTGATAATTGAAAGGATTTGCAGATGGACACCTACTTTCCAGGTGGATGCAGATAAACTAACCTGAACTGACTTTCTCTGGTGAATTTGAGCATGACACTAGGAAAAAAAAGGCTTAGTGAGAAAAAAGCATATGGTATCCACGGTTCACAGGTGGGGATTGAAGCTGACGATGGGAGGAGTCAGACCTGAGGTTGGCTTTTGCAGTATAGCACTCGGCCTCATTAGGAACACTCCTGCAACCCTCCCCTTCATTTCATATTGGTTTCTGGGTAGCCAAGGTATGGGACGCAAGCTGGTTGAAACTCAGGCAGCACATGAGATAAACAACTGACCAGCACTTCTTCTCTGGTCTCCTGAGCAAACCAGCACCACCCTCTCATTTTGTCCCTCTCATTTGAAAATATTTGGAAGCCATGCCAGTGATTTCAGAACAAATCAATAGACATATATTTTGAAAAAGCACGAAAAGTCCCACAGATGACAAACATAAGCTCAGCTCTCTGTGAGCCATCTAGACATGATATGCACAAGATCCGTGTTGAATTATTTACATGGGAAAATGCTTTTCAGGCACTTGTAACAGCTCTGGACTCTATTCAGTAACGAGGAAAGGTGAACACTGAGGCTATTTGCCTTTAAAGGAATTAAACAAATACAGGAGAACTCTGTTACAATATCATTCAAAGTGCTTTATTGAAAAAAGGAAAATGAAGCCAGAAGCCTAGGCTGCTCTGCCCACTCACTGGTAGGAATTCTATGTACAAAAATACAAATGCTAAAGCGAACACCCCAGCAGAACTGTCCTGTCAAAAGCCATGAGGCTCTGGAGCCTGTCTCTGATTCTAGGACCTCTCAGGTTATGGGATGGGCCAGATGGCTTAGCTCCAGGAGGCATGCTTTCATTGAACATGAATCAGGAATCCTGTGGCATTAGCAAATATGGCAACTGCCATTCATAAACTAGAGTCACAGAATACCACGGTGGATGCATCTCAAAGATCACCTAGGACAACCTTTCTTGGTAAAAGCATGGTCCAGAAAAGACAGTCTGCCACCCTGTCCAGCAAGTTCTTAAAAGTGTCCAATGTTGGGGAATTCATCAGTCCTCTGTGGGGATTATTCCAATGACTGATTGCTCTCATTGTGAAAAGTTTTCCTCTTGTGTCCATCTGGAATCTCCTCAGCAGTAACTTGTACCTATTAACCCCCATCTTTTCTGTATGTTTCCTTGTGAAAAGGGAGTCTCCATCTTCTTTGTAGCCAGCCTTTCGATAGTAGAACACGGTGATAAGGTGTACCCTAAGCCTTCTTTTCTCATGTCTGAACAAACCCTTTCTTTTAGTCTTCCCTCATATGCCCTTTGATCATCCTTGTTGTCCTGTTCTAGACCCTCACCAGCCTGTCCACATGTTTTTTGGACAGCAGGGATCAAAACTGAACACAGTATTCCAGACGTGACCCGACAAGTGCTAAGTAGAGTGGGATAATAACTTCTTCATGTCTGCTGGTGTTACCCTGGTTGATGCAACCCAGGATCCTGTTGGCTTTCCTTGCTGCAGCAGCAGATTGTTCACTCAAACAGGGTCCTCAGGTCCCTGCTTCTCCTCAGCCCTTGCTGCACTACAAATCCACTTCCTGGGGGATGGCTGGAAAAGCATGAGTGGTATGACTCAAACTGACACAAGAGCAGGTTGTAGATTTACTTCTAATGCACATGCTGATAAGTTGCATGGATGAGGAGAGGATGGGAAATCATGGAAGGTAGGTTTCTTTATCCTAAAGAGAAACAACAAACTGGGCCCACGCTTGGAGACTGCAGGACAGCACTGCGTAGGAAGAGTCTCACACAACCTCTGCTTGTGAGCATGCTGATGAATATTATTATACATGCTGAGCTCCATGTGTATGTCAAGTTATCCACTTAACCTACAGACATCAAGGAGGATGAGGAATCTTTTCTTTTTTTTCTTTTTTTTTTTCTGAGTCCACCTGTAAGGGAGGAGGAGATGGAAGAAGGTAGTCACTTTGGGCAGTACCACAGTGGGAAGGGTCATCACTGATTCAATCTGATGAAGGGGTAAGGGAGAGCAAAGAGTGTAAATGGCACTGACCTTGCACCAGCATGTCAGGCTGCAGCTTTCAGCTCATCTTTGAAAGATGCAGTGGGCAGGGGGTTCTCAGGAGATACAGGCTTCAGGTTTGATTGGTATTCTCCTGAGATACCTACTCCCTTCTGATATGGAAGTCACACAGAGATTGGTGAGCTCTGTACTACATGCTTCTGATATCTGTCATCATGTCTCTTCCTGATGCAGAGTAGACATGATTCCAAGGCTACCAAAACACTGCCACAACCTGAATTTAACATCATGGGTAAATGATAACAAGGGAGTCGCTGTGTGACCAAGTAGTCTTTTTCTTGACACAAGAGACAGGAGATATATGTGAAAATGGAAACTTTGACCACCAATACCGACCACTCATTTACAAAGATAGCAAGACAGTCTTTAGACTAAAATCACTTATTGTGACAAGAAATCCAACAATACCTTTTCTTTCCAAGGGTCCATCCCACAGCTACTACCCATTGATCCATTCCAGACAACTCTGCATTTTGTCTCCCTGAACCCTTCTACCACTCATTAAAGGCAGATTTCCCTACCTTTGCTCCTATTGAGTAGTACCTTGCTGGAATTTCAGTGAGATTACTTGCAGATGTAGAAAAGTTAATCTATATTGTAACCATGCATTTCCCTTCTCTGTTTGATTATTTTCTCTTCTTCAGGCATCATCATGAGGGATTCCGATACCCGAGAGTAGTATGAAACTTCAAATCCTTGTCTTAATTTTACAGGATGGTCTTTGTTTATCTGCAAGTATAACGCATAAAGCTGCAAACACTTTGCCTGAAGAAAGCTAAGCAAAACAAAGCTGTATTTCACTGCCAGGATGCTTTTAAGCAATTTCTGAAGAATTTCCTCTGCCTGTAATAAGATCCTCAATAAGGAAAGAATAAGGTGGTTATTTATGAATAAGACAGGCTTTTACTTTTGATTTGGAGAGCACAAAAGCCAAGAACAAATAAAAGCCAAGTCACCACAAAAGAGCAGCATGTCTTCTCTGTGAGGTATAGAGGAAGAAATGGCTGCCAGCAGCTACTTCAGCGATCTCAGGGTACAATACAAAGCAAAAAAACCCAACCCTATAAGCCAGACATCACAGAGGTTAAGCCCATCATTTGTGCCTTCACATCCTGCCTGAGTCCCCTTGAGGGCTGGCTGTCCAGCGGGCACTATTTCTCTTGTTCATAAAGGTCGGTGACCCTCCATGCTGAGGTGATACTACCTCTGCTGCAGGTCACACCACGGTCTCCATGTCCAGCTGTAAGCAGAACTGCTGGAAAACTAAGAAAAAGAGTGTCTTTGCTGTGTGCTGGACTAGAAGCTAGACGAGGCTATGATAGTTATGGCCCCAGGGCAGCATAGAGGGAGGGCACTAGGTTTGCTTTCCTCATAACAAGAGCTGTGGTTTCTCACATCTGCCCCTCCTCTGCCTCTTCCTTTCTGAAGGACAATTAAAGCTCTTGCTTGGGCATTATACAAATACAGCAGCGGTACCTCATGCCCTGAAAGTATCATGGAAGAAAGTAGAAAAGTCTTTGTTGCCCTATGAAGTGCTGGAGAGAAGATGTTTTGGCAGTGTAAAATCATCCCTCCCCTTCCTCAGGTCTGTTTGTGAGGGCAAACCTTTGTCATGCCATAGCACTAATTTGAAATAAATTCTAACATGTCTTTATGATGGGGAAAAGCAAAAAGGGAATCCTGCTGATACAATGAACTCTAATTTTTCAGAGGTAACAACAGGCAATATTCAAGGAAAGCAAATGACTTCATTCTTGTTCAGTAGACGAAAGGAAATCGACAGAGTCAGGGCAGTTCCTTGACACCATCTGGACAAATAATGATAGGAGAAGGATTATTCTGATCCCTAGAATGAATGGTCCTATTCACAAACTATATTGTATAATAAAAAAATGTGTTCAGTTGCAATGAATCAGTTAGCAACACATTTCTGAGTCCCTTAGCAGCTGTCCTAAGCTCCTGCAACCTTGTCACAACTCACCCATTGTGTCTCAACAATCCTGCCTCCCAAATGAGGATGAACTGGTAGCACCAACAATAGCAGACATGAGTGACTGTTCCTGAAGCTCTCTGAGAACCTCAAATATAAGAGGTGGACTGAAGTGCAGAGTTGTTAATTATTTTAAAGCCCCTTCTTGTTCATATTAATCAAAGTGTCAAGCTGATTCTCTCTAATCTAACTAAAGAAGACAGATCTTTCACAGTGGGAAATGCTTTAAAGTTCACCATGCTTGCATGACAAATTTACTGTATGCTTCCTGTTTTCTGACTCTGTGTGTGCCTGAGTGAATTTCTTTTGCTGTTTCTACTAATTGTCAGAACTACTTCCAGCGGCTTTAAACAAATGTTGACTCAATCCTGCTGTGACATCTCAAAGCTGAACATTTGATATCACAGTTTGCTAGGAGATGCAGATACAGGAATAAAATGCTACTTGAGATCCTATCTGATTGGTGCAGAATGTAGCTATAAAGACACAGCCTGACCCAAAAAAATATGTTTAATAGACCAAAAACGGTGCTTTTAGAAAATGCATAAATACATGCATAAATGAATCTAAAATCCTCATTTGCAGGAGCCAAACCAAGATATTCCTAGAGAGAATAGGCTATCTCCTGGGAAAATACTGCATGTTTCATAACCTTCCATGGGTGGTTTGATTTTACTTTAGGAACCAGCAAGAAATTCAGTGCAAAAAGAGATAAATCTACTTTTTATTTAAACATTGCCAGTGAAATAAAAGATTTGATACAATCTGACAAAAGATTCCAAATGCCTTCCCCTTACTCCTGCTCCTGAGTTCATGTCTCTAATGACAATATGCATTTGCGTGGCAGCAGGCAGTATGTGGAGTGTCAGCCGTAACACGACGTTTCTTAGGCGTTGTGTCATTTTGATCATGTCTCTCATCGCTGGGAACTGTATGAACTAAAGCACTAGACCCAGGCAGCCAAGCACAGAACCATTCCCACTTTCCTCTCTCAGTACATGCTGTCACTGGTTGTGCTGGTCCCCAGAAGGGTACCAAGGCTTTGTTGTGCAAGGGGCTACCCAAAGAACGAGGTAATTGCAAAGCATGGGCATCATTGTACTGCAGTAGTGATCAAGCTATTAAAAATTAATAATCGTAAGTTATTGTTGGCCTCAGTGAGGACAGGACAAGCAGTGGTAAGGGATTTGTTTCTCTCTAACAAGATCCCTGTTTATTCCTGTCTGACTGATGAAGAGTATCATGCAGATGATGACCCTTGGTACATAGGGTAGAAATAGAGGGACTTTGAATGGTACATAAATCCCTTTGCTTACTTGAGCCTATAGCTCTTTTCACCAGTACTAGCAGAAGCAATATCCAGCAAAGGGATCTGATTTCTATATTCTGTGCCAAGCTCTAAAACAATGTTTTTGTCTTCTTTTCTTTTTTTTTTTTTTCACTTGAAGGACCTCAGTTTTGTTTAGGAGAAAAAGTCATAGGCCATCAAATACTGTGGGTGGAAGAGCTGTCATTTTGCAATGATAAAATGTTATTAATTTAAAAAACAGCCTGTTGTTTTTATTCACTCCTCACTCCCACTCGCTGCCATTTTGGGAGGGGGGGTTCTAAAATTATTTGCATGTTTCTCACAGCCATGTCAAACTTTGACATCCTACTGGTCCATAGGATGAGGTTTTTAAAGCTGGTTAGGGTATATAGCTACAAGCATCCTTATGAAATCCACTGGAGACTAAATATGGGCAAAATTTTATATCAGAATGACTGTGCTCTTTGTTTTAAACAGAACAGAGAACAGCAGCAAACCAAGGCAAGTGGGTCCACAGAAAAGACAGAAGTTTTGTGAGGATAAGAATTTTTCTCTTTAGTTGCTTCCCTCCCAGCCGCCCATGCTATCATGGAAACTGCAGCGGTAAAGGGATGCTTGGCAGGGCAGAGGATCACTCAGTGGTACCCAGCTCCTGGTGCTCTGGAAGCTCCCGACTCCACTTGTCAGTACAAAGCAGTAGGGAGGCTGCTGGTGAAAGTCCTGCTGGTGGTGATCTGGCTGCAGAGGATGCTTTGCTTTCCAGGGCTGCAGTGTGCTCATTGCAGTGCCACTTAGAGAAAAAGAAGAAACAACAACAAAAGATGTGGGGTTTCGTATGAGCTGAGTCCTGTCTCTGATGTAAGACTTGATAAAAGAAATGCCAGGCTCCTTAGGTGAAACTGAGAACTAGCTGACATTCATTCCTGGTAGTGCATCAGAGACATTTTGGGGATAAAATCAAGATGTGGATAGCACAAAAGCTTGACAGTCAGGCCAAGAGAACAAAAGGGTTTTAAGTTGCCTCAAAGGAGTTTTGAACTTCTTAAGAATCAGCAGTAGAAATGAACTAATCTACTTCAGAAAAAGACAGGTTTGGGATTCCCATCCAGCAGACAATGTGTGTTGCTTGATCACATGATGGAGTCTGGAGGTTAGCTTGCACCTGCGTCTATATGACCTTTGAAGGAGGATGGAAAAGGTGGTGCTGCTGCGGGGTGAAGGGTGCTGAGCAGCCTGCAGGTGGCTTGAGGGGTGACAGCAATGGCTACTGGAGTGAGGAACATGCACCTCATGCCAGTTTGGCTGTTACCTTTTTTCCTAGCAGAGCTTACAGAGATGGGAACTCTTCTTTAAAGGAGAGAAAAACATGCATTCCTGAAAAGTAAAAGGTTTGTTGAATTATTTTTCCTCCCTTTGTTCTCCACCACACACCTGTGTCCACCCCCTCCCCCCCCGACACACAACCCACACACTACCAGCCCCCCACAGAAAGTCAAATGCCAAACATTTCTTTGATGGCATTTTTACTACTGGAAGAACGTTAATATTTTGTGAAAGTTATGTGATTCAAATAGCTCTGCTCTTTCCATAACTGAGTTTGGCCTGGAAATTTATTTCACATTCATTTGTTATTCTTGTTATTTTTCTATTTCTGCCATTATTGTCAGAAAGAGAGAAAGTCTTCCCCAAGGAAAAAAAATAAACTGCTCTATGGCAGAGCTAGGAATAGTGTGGAGATGTTTACGGGC
The DNA here is from genome assembly GCA_013400835.1 of Zapornia atra. Lineage (NCBI taxonomy): Eukaryota > Metazoa > Chordata > Aves > Gruiformes > Rallidae > Zapornia > Zapornia atra. Next base: position 17,762 of record VZTU01003405.1, on the reverse strand, counting down.
AATAAGGAAATCAGTCATCTCTCGTGACTTCCTGTTCTATTTCATAGTTTGCGTTGTAGGCTATATTTTAATTTTTTTTATATAGCTTTACTATGCTATAAAGCTGGGTCATTCAATCCAGCTTCTCCCAATCCATTCACTTCGTTCACATGCAAATCTGGTCCAGATACCTGTCTCAGGCTCCCCAGCAGCCTCTTGTTTATCTCTGCTCTTTGATGGAGCACCAGTCTACCAGAGGCTGCTGACAAAGTCATATTCATTGATCTGGTCTTCTCTGTGAAACAGATTGGAGCACATCCCCATGACAGCAGGTCAAAGGATTACAAAGTATAATTTAAAATATGAAAGAAGAAAAAAATAACAGGGTTTTCTTTTTCTTGTCTAATATTATTACTGTACTCACCCTGTCCACCAAGATATCTTCTTTACCAAGAGCATCTAAATAAAGACAAAAGTTCAAGTCAGGTGTTTGCTACTGGAATCAGTAATCATCAAAAATCTCCACAGAGACATGACTTTTGATCTACAGTTTGAAATAGCCACAGGTTAAACTGAGACCTTGGATCAGATTGTGCCTGGGATGCAGGCTTTCCAGAAACTGAATTGAGCCTTACAAGTACAGAATACCACTAACAAATACCTATGAAGGCAGAAAGAAAGAAAAGAAGCCCCCACTACTCCAAACAACCTACTAAACTCAGGAGGTTGGACCCAACCTGCTTTCATTTACAAATGAAATGCCAGCTTCTGTATGCTGGACAGGAGACCAGGGATTAGATCTTCTGTGCAGCTTCCCTGGGAACAAGGTTGGAGAGGCTGGTGTACACCAGACAGGTGCCTACCTTTCTGTTTTCTTGACTAGCCACATTTTCCTCTAGAAATAGAAACCTGTTACTGCCTCCTGGTGTAAAAGAAAAAACACCATTGTGCTTCAGCAAAGAGTAAATACGCATCTACTCACTTCATGCTTACTGTTGAGTGGAGAAAATGTATAAGCAGATGCTTCTACTACCTGGATTTATAGTCTACAGAAACTGGGCAGCACTTCGTAAATTCTCCTTCCTTGATACTTAAAATAACAACAATAATCATGGCAAACTTTTTGTTGTTGTTTGTGTGGACATTGTAGGCAGCTGTGTGGGAAGTCCATCTCTCTTCAGCAGGCACTAGTATTCACACTCTGGAGTCATCCAGTGACAGTCCAGAACCACCTCTGGTGTGAAAGGTTCCCGATCACACACAAGGTGGAGGTGGTCATAGTATATGTGACTGGCTGTGACAAGCTAAGGTCAGTAAAACCTGCCTGTCTGTTGCACAGGCTTGGGACAAAGATTCTAACTGCACGTTGTTGTACAGATTAAGGAAGACACCCTTTTTAAAAGTTATTTATATTATTGGGGGAATTCCCCAGGCTATCCAGTGCTTAATATAGAAATCAATTCAAGGAAATTCTGCCTTGAAAGGATGCATGTGCACGTCTAATCTGCAAGTAAGGGGTACCGAAGGGATTTGCAATTCATAATCATGACAGATTAAAAATTATATCTATATATTCATCATGCTGATCCTAAACCCTGAGGACATTTACCTAGGCAATAAGAGAAACCAATAGCTTGCTCTATCTCCATATTTTGAAAGAGCAAATAGCATGTAAAGCTGGAAGTGAGATAATGAATAGGTGGACTCAGGAATGCATTGGGAAAGGGTAAGCTCAGTTTGTTATTGCCAGTCAGATATACATGACATCTGCTGATTCTGATCTCGTCATTCACTCTCAGTGAAATTCACCCCTTTAGACTATCAGCTCAAAGTCTTTGGATTATTTACAGTATCAAAGATAAGGCTTAACTGAGAATTTGAATGATTTGTAAATCTTCTGCTTATGCTAGACCTTTCAAGGACTAGTTTGCCTATCTATGGATGTTCAGCTCTTGCTGTAGGAGGAGGCTCTCTTACTAGCTCTCTTTCCAAAAAGTAGGAAGGCACTACTCCTCACCAAGTGCTGTTCATTAGCACATTTTTTCAAGTATGTATGGAAAAATATGGGTAAAGTAAGGTTTTAAATTGTCTCTCTCCTGTTTTGTAGAGACTCATGTGGTGGCTTTTGAAATGGCAGAATGGATCTTGTTGGAAACTGAAAGCAGCTCATCAGTACAGTTCTTTAGAAAGTTATATCATTCTGCAGTTATAAAGGGAAAGGCTTTGTAATCTCAGCTATAATATTTTTTGGCATAAAGCTGTGCAACTTGGTTTACTATCAATTCCAAAAGATAAATTAAAAGTGTTTCTTTGGCGTCAAATGAAACAGATGTTCAAATATCAAGCATTTACAAACACATTTAAATAAAAATTAAGAAAACTGTACTCCAAAAAGTTATTTTTAATGAAGAAGCTAAATTCATATTCTTTAAAAAATGTCAGATTTATAATATTTTTCCTCTGCATGATTTTCTTCCTCCCCCTATTCCATAAATAAAGAATTTGGTATAACAGATTGAATCAAAGATTAATATCAGTGTCATCTGATCTTTCCTAAAACATATTTAGGTTGAAGTTTCACCAGTTCTGCTGTCATAGAAATTTTGTGGAGAAAAAACCCAACAGCCAAACAACACAAAACCAAACAGATGCAGACTGATGGTGGTTGATAGTGACTTACAGAAATAATGTTATGTGCTTAGTCGATAACAAGGCTATGTGAATAACGTAATTCTCTAACATGAAGTGTACTTAGTCCAACCTAGCATTAACCTTTATACAAAACCTGGTAATTCTCTGCGAGGTTTTTATACACACAGGGACAGAGTAATACACCACCTCTTTTTGGGGTGGATAGTAGTTTGCCTTCATGAATAACATCCCACTTAGATGGGAAGGGATTTTTTTATTGTGGAATATACCTTGCTGAATTACATGTCTTAAGTTCTCCAGTGTAAGTGGAGTTCACATATCTAAATGAAATTATGCAGGTGCTAATTATTAACTAAATCAGCAAAACTATTATTAACAAAATCAACAGCAAAATTGGTGCCACTAATCGGCTCTTAAAACACTTTTTTTACACTTTCCAATGTCAGAGTACATAAATCTTGGGAATAATAAGCCTCAGAATACCTCTAATATGTATGTTAGGAATTTGTTTTCTCTTAATGTTAGAAAGGAAATGGCAATGGCACAAGGGCACTTAACAATTCACCCAAGGTTGTAGGAAAAAGATCTTGTCAGAGCTAGATTAGTATCCATGTCTTTTTATTCCCAGTTCCTGTTCTAGCCACAGAACGGGACAGCTTCCACAAAGAAGCACGCTACCTGGTACAGGTGCATCAGGATGACAAGGTAAATAGAACCAGTAGAGAATACAGGAAAGCAACCAAGTGGGAAAGCATTCAACAAGGCTTGCAAGGCCAGACAGGAATTGACCTGGGGACCTTTTTTTCTCAGAGCAGCAAGGGTACCTATTGTGAAAAAAAGCCGCTCTTCAGGTGAAATCATTAAGTGCAAGCACAGAGAAGCAACAACACGGAGACTAACAGCTATTCACAGCGGTCCCTCATCCAAGCTGCTGAGAGGCCTAAACCAGATTAGCTTCTACAGAGATGAGCTCAGGCCCCAGCAGGCTGTTTACTCTCTGTCAGCCAAGTAGGTTCCTGTTTGTCACTCCTGATGAATGCTGTCTGCTCACATGGTGGATATTTGTCACACTGAGGTGTAAATCAGAACACGAGGCCAGAGTCAGTGTCCGTCTCTCCCCACCAAAGGTCACCTCCATGTCTGGCAGAGCATGCTGCAGTCCTGGCTGCAGCCCTAGCTAACTCCTAGCTTGCTTGTAATATTGTGCTGCCCTAAAAAGAACCCAAATTTATCAAGACCCAAGGTGTACTCCTGAGTCCTGGGTTTCTGGGAGACCATGAACTGTTGGCGGACACACTTCACCACACAAACACCATTGGGGAGGACTTGACATACATAATTTCTTTTCCTTCAGATTTTCCAGGTGTATATACCCAGTTCATCTCTGAACTTTTTCAAGGCTGCCTGGTTAGAGATTCTGGTGGGCAATTTCAGCCCACGCTGGGCAAGGATGATACCATGTTGAACTTGCATATAAACTCAGTAAAGGCAAGGGTGAAAGATTAATTCTGACCTTTCATGATTTTGAAGTGATTCATTATGCTATCTTAATATTGCTTAGGAATGCAATCAAATTCTATAACCTTTTATGCCTGTTACTGTGTTAATACCAATAAACAACAACCCAGTAAAACCTTTTTGTTCAGTGTCTGCGAACAAGTTTTTTTCCTAGTCTACACTGTGCAAATAAAGGAGGTCTACTTCAAAAATAAATCAGGGAAGAAGCTGACTCTTATAATTATGAGGACTTCTCAGCATTAAAGCAAAACTACTGTCTACAGTCTAATAAAGAGTTTCGCCTTACATGACATGTTAAGGGGTTACAAAGCATCCTTCTTTCTCATTTCCTTTTTTTTTTTCAGAAGTTAGCACCTTTAACAGTGTGGTGCTTACATTGTTGTTGCTCTGAAACAATGGTTTGGTACTAATTTGAGGGGAAGATTGTCACGCACCGAATCCCCAAATCTACCATCCCCCGTGCTTTCAGATTTCTCTCAAGTGAGCATCCATCCAGGTAACTCTAAGGGTGATGACAAAAATAATCACAGGCTGAGGTGTGGGGAAGCTACAAGAAAACAGCTGCATTTAGCCATAGCTAAATCATCTTCCTGCATATGTCCTAAATAAATGAATAAATGAATAAATAAATGTAAATAATCCTGTAGGAAGCAGTGTTGTGGAAAGCCACAGGAATAAACAGAAATGAGTTAAAAGTGTCATCTGAGGAGTAAAATGAAATACCAGAAGTCAAATTGCAGGGCTGATTTAAGGTAATCATAATGGAGTTTTCAAATATATTTGTGGTTGAGAGCTTTGAAAAGCAAGAGAAAAAATTGGACCACTTAGAAATAATAATAGCAGTGGACTGGGAATTGGATGTAGAAGAAGCAGACCTGTGGAAAAAGTTCTCTCTTCTTTGCTTCTATCTCTGCTAATCATGAGGAGGCATTTAGCTATCACTGGGGTCAGATCACACTGCCTGATAGAAGAAGCCTTACAAAGTGTGTGGAGAATTAATGCCAAGGGGAAGATGAAATCTGAAAGTTCTTAGTCTTGCATACCAATATTTTATGTCAAAATTCACAATGTGAAAATGACAGGATGTGCCTAATGATGAATCTCTTTCTCATTTAGGATGGTAAAAACCCCAGCAGCATAGCCCTTTCCCGCAGCCCACTTTAGCTGGCTGTGATGAATGCCAAGAGCTTCAGAGAGTAGAACAAAAGATTTACAGAGGTGGATTCATCCCTCTTTCGTCACACCTGAACAGAAGCAGCAGCACAGGTAACTGACCTACTCCTTATGTACGTGTACATCCCAGGGAGCTGTCAAGGACCTGCTGGAAATAACTCCAAGGGAGGCCAGGCTTGTATTCAGACATGAGAAGCTCCTTGTTTGTGGCCACTTCTCACCTTTTATCCCAGAGGCTACATGCACACAGATTCTCTTCAGAGCTCTCCATGCGCAGAAGTTTGTTTCCAATTTGACCTCACTATCTAAGGCCCCAAGCTGCTTAGATTGAGTCACTGCTCAGAATTTGCCACATGTGTGGAGCAGAACTGGTCTCAGGAAAAACTATGGGTAGCTCGAGTCCTCAGGACCTTTAAGAGCTCCATTTAGAGCCTCAAAAGGCAGTCTATATCCAGATCTAAAGGTCAGATAGACATCCCAGTTGTGGGACCCAGTCCTCGGGCATCTCCTGGTATTTGCCTTCCCTTTGCCCTCAGTGCACCAGGAGCAGCCACGCTTACTGTGCAGAGTCCCAAAGCTGGAGAGGCAGCAGCCTTTAGTTTATGGTTGTAGAATGTTCTGCAAGAAGCAATATGGCGATTTGGTAATTTGGCACCTGCAAGACAGATTAAGAATATGAGAGTAGACATAACTGGGTCAGGGCAACAATCAACATAGCACTGTACCCATGCTCCAACACTGGCCAGAAGTAGAAACATGGGGAAGAATAAGAACATCAATAAGAAAGTATGCAAAACTCTGCTTCTCTATTCTCCTACTCTCAAACTTTTTCATGTCAGGGACTTCATGACCAAAGAAAAATGTGGTTTCTGCATATTTCTTAAGCCTCAGTCGGTTTCTTTTCCAAACAATTTCTAGTTTCTCATTGACCATCCTCTGGCAAAAAAATGCCAGAAGTCCACTACAAAATACGAAACCTAGCTCTGAAGAGTAAACTACAGCCCTCCTTTCAAGCATCCAATAAAAGGAAAGGAATCAAGAGGAGTGGTTTTTTTCCATCATTGTTTTTTTCATATCAGCCACAGAGGAAAACTGATGCTCCCATGCAGAGTGAGGAGGATGCTAACACTTAATACTCTGCCCTGTGATGGCTACTGCCACATGTTTCTATAAGTCATGTCAAATGCCCTTCTACCACTCCTGTCTCATAGTCCCCTCTCTTGCTCCTGACAAGTCTCAGCTCAGGATCAAAGCCTGAAGCAGCTCAGCACCATGGGATATGCCTTCTGCTCCAGCCCTAGACACCCAAAGGAGGCTGCAAGATGTACTGTCTTGGCCACAAACTGAGCACAAGTCACCTTAGGGTGTGAGGACAGAACCACCAGCACCCTTCATTCACCTGAGCCACAGGGGAGAGGTGGCCATTCACCTTGGCTCAGTGGCAGGGGCCACCAGCCTGAGCACTGTGGCTAGTGGGGACCTTTGCTGCCCAAAATGGAGACAATTCCCTGAGATCACGGGGAGCTTTGGCTTTACACCTTTCCTGGTATGCAGTGTGATAGTTATTGCTGAGAGAAAAGCAATGTTTCATCCTCACATGAAATCACATTTGTTCACTGCCAGTGGAGACCTGTTCCTATATCTGAGATTTCACTGGGTGTAAAGGGATGGCATTGTATCTCTGGGCATTGCATCCAGGACACATTGGTGGTAATTCAGTGCACAGGCAATTTACCCCAGCAAGCAGCACAGAAACTACTCTACCTGGTCTGCTGCCTCATAGGAAGACAATTTCCACATGTCTCTCCCCTCCTCGCGCCCTTCACTTTCAAAGCAAGTAATTAAAAGTATCAAAGGGAAGTATCATTGTCTCATTACATTCCTCATTTATATGAATATAATATGCCAAGAAATTATTTCAAGCATGAAAGAAATAGAAAAAGCAGCCTAACAGTGGTCCAGTCCAATGCTGCAATTGTGTAGATAAGAAAATGGAGACTTAACTCTTAATAAATTAAAAGAATATAACACTTTAACGTAAGTAACAAATTAAAATAATGGATACACTACATATATTTCTATGATTAACTGGCTGTGCAACTTATTTTTTCAGTAGGTATAAATTAAGGTCCCTAATAGTATAAGCATTTATAACTGTTTATGGTTTGCAGTACCTCAAATGAGAGTCTTGTCCTAATAATTGCTCATTTTTCAGTGTTGAAGTGAAGTCATTTAATAGCACTTTTGTCAAATTAGAAGTTTAATGTAAAAGGAGACTTATTATCAGTGTGCCAGCACTTGTTGCCCAAAAATGCGTGCTCATGTACTTTACTGAGACAATACACAAGAAGAGCTAATAGGAAAGAGAAAGAGATGGAATGAAAAAATTACATATAATTGGACAGTGTATCTGGGAGTGAAACCCAGTCTCCTGCTGTTTTTTTGTAACCCTTGCCAGTTTCCTGTTGGATGCAAGGTTTCCTGTTTGTAAAAGAGGGATAGCATTGCTGAAACACTTGGAATGGAAAGAACTATTTGTAGGCCTGGCAGGAACTTAACACTCATGAACAGTTCCACTGATATCAGCGTGACACAAGTGGTGACTTAAATGTAAGAGCACTTCAAGGACTTATATAGAGATTTTTGTCAGCACTCTTTTAAATATATTAAATGCTTTAAATCTGCCGTGTTTACTGACAAGAGTCAGTTTTCCCATTAAAGTGTAACAATGAAATATTCATATGCCTTCACAGAAAAGTGACACAGAGAAGAAAACCAAGACCAGATATCCAACTAATACACACTGTCCTAAGCAAAACAACAAAAGCAACAATTAAGCACAGAAGGTTTATGCTGGGAAGCAGCATGAAACACCAAACATAGGAAAAGTTGCCAATATTTGCAACCCTCATCCTTCACCTCTGTCAAAGAAGGAGGAAAGTCAACATGTTTAAAGAAAACTTTACATTTGGATATAAAAATATTTTATTGTTTTTATTATAATATCACCGAAAAAAACCCAAGGAAACTACAGGCCAGCCTGTACCCAAAGTGCTCGCAGTCCAAGTAATGTTTTACCAATATTAATTGCCAAAGTTTCCATGCTCTGTTTTGAAGATGGCTTGTTAGGATTTAAATGTCACAATCCCAATAAGGCAAAGCCATGCTGGAGCAGGAAAAGCAGACAGTCAAGCCTCTTGGCCTCCTTTCACTGCTTGAAAAGACAGCTGGGGAAAAAGAGATGGCAGAAGAAATGGCAAAAAATTAATTAGACTTTTAAAGTCCTATTTCAGGTTTAATGATCGAGGGTGTTAACTGAAGTAAGGATTTATACATGTAATTTTGAACCTGATGTCTGTAATTAACTAATGATTTTGCGGGGCTTATATATTATGTATATATTAAAAGTGTGAACTCCACAAGTCTCACAGTTGCGACGCTGCACAACAGGAGTTATTTGCAAGGGCAAAGGCAAGACTTGGACTGTCATTCTCCTTACAAAGCACTGAGAGGCACCACCTAGAGAATTATTGATAAACACTGGCAATACGGTCCAGGTAACTTTCTTCTGATGGGTGGATTTTTAGGTTGTAAATTAATTATACTATAGACACAAAGATACCTGTGATAGATCCATCTCAACACAAGTAGGCTCCATGCTCAGGAAGAGCACTACAGGAGTAAAGCTGAATTGTTTTGGGGTTATCTTGTGTCCAATTGCTCTTTTGAATCAGCTTGTGCAGGCTCCCCTGCTGGAACCAAGCTGGTCCCTTGCAGTGCCAGCATCTACAGCAAGGCTCGCTCCCACCAGTTGATCTCTTGCTTTGGCTTGATGCCACACAAACTCCTCAAGGCTTCATCTGTGCTAGTAAGCTAAATGAGGAAGGTCAGAGGCATAAGTATGGCCACCTCTGCTATACAAGATGGTTGGTGCACCAACCATCTTGATGCACCCAGGCCAAGGAAGGTTTTCCCACATAATGCTTGGTACAATGTAAGTGCTATTGTGGATGAGTAAGCAGTTATAACAGGCATTATGAAGTGGATCGCCCTGTGTTTGGGAAGAGGTATGGTCTATCGAGGCCAGCATTACTGTGTCATTTGGCTTCAGTTCCCAAGAACTCAGTTCCCATATCCCAGGATATGTTAGTTCCCAGCGTAGATGTTGCATGAACAACAGAATCACAGAATCTTAGGGGTTGGAAGGGACCTCCAGAGCTCCTGGGGTCCAACCCCCCTGCCAAAGCAGACTCCCTAGCTCATTTTACACAGATAGGCATTCAGATGGGTCTTGAATATCTCCAGAGAAGGAGACTCCACCACCTCCCTGGGCAGCCTATTCCACTGCTCTGTCACACTCACTGGGAAAAAGTTCTTCCGCATGTTGGTGCGGAACTTCCTGTGCTCCAATTTACAGCCATTGCCCCTTGTCCTGTCCCCACAGACCACTGAAAAGGGGCTGGCCATTTCCCCCTACATCCCATACTTAAGATATTTATAAACATTAATAAGGTCCCCCCTTAGTCTTTTTTTCTCTAGGCTGAACAGTCTCAGCTCACTCAGTCTTTCCTCATAGAGGAGATGCTCCAAGCCCTTAATCATCTTTGTAGCCCTCCTCTGGACTCTCTCCAGGAGGTCCCTGTCTTTTTTATACCAGGGAGACCAGAACTGGACACAATACTCCAGGTGGGGCCTGACCAGGGCAGAGTAGACGGGGAGGATCACCTCCTTCAACCTGCTGGCCACACTCGATGCACCCTAGGATCCCATTGGCTCTCTTAGGCACCAGGGCACACTGCTTGCTCATGGCCACCCTGTCATCTACCAGGAGCCCCAGGTCCTTCTCCACAGAACTCCTCTCCAGCGAGGCTATGCCCTCCACTCTTCAGAGCTCCTCTGCTTGGGAGGGCATAACAGATGCAGTGTTGCATAAATATTCAGGAGCACAGGTTGACTGACACAAACCCTTCCAGAATGGGGAGTGCTGCGAGTTGAGATGCAGAAATAGGAAAGCTCCTGGAGAGCTGCTTAACTTTGGAAGGGAAAGCATAAAGACAGTTCTAGAAAGTCCTGCAAGATTCCAAGTAACTGTGCACAGAAATTTTCACATCCCACTGCAGTGGGTCCAATAGTATTTATTGATGTGGCATGACACAGGCAGGTGTGGCAGGACATCATTAAGTGCAACTGAACTCGTGGACTTAAGATCTGGGAAAATTGTCCTCCCGGGTGTTTTATTCTGCTGTTCCCTTTGACAGACCCAGACAGAAGAGACTCTGAGTGTAAACTCCAAAAATGAGAGAAGTCACCATAGAATACACATGCTGCCAACCACTTACACCGATGTGGACAGAGAGTAGATGCTTTTATCAGCACCGACACCAGTACACACGGCTTGTGTGTCACCACCAGCAGCACAGGTACATGATCCTCATCCTCTTCCTCACCAGCTCACCAGGACTACACTTTCCAAATGGTCATGCAGACAGACCTGCTTTCTTGATTTAAAGTCATTAAGTCCATTCAGAATCCCAACTGTTTGTCCCAGCCTTGGGTTTTCATTTTCTGGTTTCCAAGTCACTGGCTAATCCAGCTTGAAGCTTGGTAGTGAAACATGTACATACCACCCTATGCATATCCAGAACAGAGCACAAAGTCAAGAAAATAGAAATAGGATTTAAGGAGAAACCAGGACAGAGTTCTGTGATCAAACAAGTTCATTGACTGGCATCTTGATTACACATGCCTGGTCAATTTTGCTCCCCTTCCTCTTTCTTCCCACACTTGTTCTTCCCCAGCTCACCTTGATTCTTCATTTTCCAGCCTTTGTCCCTCCCCTAAGTATCCCAGACTAAGCTTTGAACAATCCCACAAACCCCTCAAATATCCGTAATAAGTTTTACCTTTCCCTTGTGAACCCTGATGATTTTGTTTCCCTTCTTCTTACCATGTATGAAGTTCCAATTCACTCTTTCCAAGATTACGCCTGCACAGCCACTAACCAGATGTCCTCACAGCCCAGATGTCCTTGCTGTCCAAATATGCTTGCAGACCTCATTTCCTTGCGGTGGAACATGGTGCCAGGACACAAAGGTCGGTTTTACCTAGTAGCTGACAGTGACGTGCATACTGATTGTAGAGGAGAAAAGGTTGACATTTTGGAGATGAGCTTTCTGTGACAAAGACAAAATTCATTAAGAAGATGCTCAATAGTTCTTGTGTGTTACGTTTTAAGCCATAGCATATTACTGAGGAAAAATGGACATGATATTACGCACCATTCATTACAAGTTATTGCTGTCTGAACTAATCTAGGATGGACACACAATGCTGTGTTACATAGGGAGATTATTACTTTTTTCTGACGTGTGATGCTAGACAGAGACATTAATTAAAGCAAGACAGGGCATGTGTGGAACCATTTGCATATTCTTTTGAAAAGTTAAATAAGTCTACATTGAATTTCCACCATCTGGCAAAACAGAAAACTGTCAATATTAACAGCACTGTCAAACAACCATGGAAGGAATTAGAGAGATAAAGGTGATGGAGGCAGCACCATTATCACTTGCTGGAAGCTTTACTCCTGAGCAGAAAAAAAAAAGGTGGTTTGCCCATAGCAGGAACTCATGTAGCAGGGGCTTTATGACAGCAGTATCAGTCTAAAACAGAAGAGTGATAATTCATTGTCTTGTTGAGACATATTTGTTGTTGCTTTTGTTGGACACAGAAGACAATATTGCAAAGATGCCCAAAGGAATTCACAAGAGATGGAAGATTTTCAGACCTGTCATCAGCTTCATTATACATGACCAAGGAACTGTTTGCCACAGGTACTCCCTCCTTTCTCCTCTTAGTTATAAAATGCTTCTTGAAACTACATGAGAACATGAGAGATCATATTGCAAAAGACATAATACTGCCAATATTTTTATCACTTGCGTTAGAAGAATATCAGGCATACTAATTAAGACATTCTACAGAGAAGCTATAAAACAACTTAATGCACTTACAACCTGGTTTATTACAGTATATAGGGGGTCAACCAGATAATAAACAATGAAAGATCAATAACAGCTCTTGGTAGTATTGGATGAGAGCTATGTTCAGGTTTAGATAAAGTGCTGGGGCAATAACACTTTTCAAGGAATATATGAGGCTAAGCCCCATGTGAGAGTGGGCTGAGCAGCTTTACTGAAATCAGCTGAGTTGTATCAGTAGCAGCCAATGGAGAACTGAGGCCAGGGAATATAGTAAACCTTCGGCTAAGGTATGCCTCTTACTCCTGGGTCTGGGAGTTTAGCCATCAGATGGTGCCACAGGAAAGCAGGGTGTCAGTAAGTAGTGCTTTTAACAAATGTTTTTTCTTGGTAGTCAGCTGGTCAGAAGGGGTGTAGTGGTGGTTTTTTGTCCTGTGTTATAGGAATGGCTGAGGAGATGCGACGGGGGTTGCAAAGTAGTTGGTGGTGTATGCCTATGCATGGGCATTTTGTTTCACTAGGAAAGTGCCATGGGCTCCTGGCAAAGGGGGAGATTAGAATATTCTCTAGGAAGTTGTAGCAAAGTTGTCAGGTAGATTAATCAATTTACTAACAGGAGGGAAAGAGCGTTAGCCTTCACAGTTGAACATGTGATGCTGACTTGTAAACTGCGAGTGTTACCTTCTTAAGGAAACAAGACTCGGTGTACTTCTACTAAATGTGAGCTCGGTTCCCAGGTGTGACTTAAAATTCACCAGGGAATGGTGACTAAGCGTGGTGGGGATTAGGCTCAAGGCCCTAGAGTGATTGTAAAACAAAAATTTAGAGTTTTCTCAACAGCAAAAGCCAGCTGGCAGACACCTCGCTGATGCTGCTGATTCCTGTGTTGTGTCACATATACAAGCAAATGTGCAGAATGTGGGCAAAACACCCAAAAAAGCTGGTACCAGGCACACAAAGATCCTGTTTGCCCCTGAGCTCTTGGAATGACTTATGTGCTTGTTCAGTGAGCACACAATGGCTGGAAACTGAACTGGAATAATTTGGGGTTTTCTGAGGGGGCAGGCTTTTTTTTTTTTGGGTCAGTTCATACTGAAACTGCCTATTTTGGTGTTTTTCTTAGAGCTTTAGGTTTGCCTAATAAAGGTGAATGCAGAGGGAAGGGTGATGGCTATGTCACTTGTCTCTCCTTTACCAGTCAAACAAGCAGTTTTCCATAATCCTCTTCCAAAGGTAGGCTAGCCAGAGGCCAAATTATTCTTAATATAGATACACCTCTGAAGATTTTCCCTCTATGTTATAAAAGAGGGTGAGAAAGTTATTGTCTTTGAGGAAGAAGTAAAGGAATAGAAAAAAAAAGCTTTCATCTAGGAGGTTATCGGAGTAATCAATTAATCATTGTGTCACCCCCTCTTCTACATCCAAGTGCAGTGTCTTTATGCCTTCCCCACCAGACTGCTAAAGTGTTGCATCAAATATTCAATGGATAGCTTGCAGTTGTGACCAATTGCTGTATGAAAAAGTAATTTCAAAATGAAATGTCTTTTGAAATGTTGGGTTGCAGCATCAGAGTTCCCCAGTCTTTTCTCTCACCTTCCTGCTCAAACACCTTGTGGATATAACTGTTAGCGATTTCAGTCACATCTTATTCCAGCTATCAGGGAATGATCTCACTTTCTTCATTTGCCCAGTTCTTCTACAGTGTTTCTGGTCACCAGCTTTGCTTGCCTGCTGTGTTGAATCACAGCAGCAACAGTAAAGGAAGAAAGGTGGAATAAGTATGTTGTATATGTGAAGTGATTTCTGGCTCCAGTCAAGAGGAGACAATAATCTGTGCATACAAGAAATTGAGCAAGATACCCCAAAAAGTAAATTATCTGAGACATAAGACTATCAAGGAATATGATCAAGTCTGTGGGACTTGATCCATCATCCAAAACAAGATACTCCTTCCACATAGCAAGCAGTCCAGAGGGAAGGCTTCACCAGGGTGTCCCTGCATGTGACGTGGGCTGGAACTAGGTGATCTTTGAGGTCCCTTCCAACCCAAACTGTTCTATGATTCTGTGTTGTTGCTTCAGTACCCTTCACTTCTACTAGCACAGAGGGATAGGGCTTATAATTTCTTCAAAATACCACAGTTAACAAATAAATTATTATCTGGGTTCTTGGAGACATCTCTCTTCCTAATGAGCTTCTCAGTCTCTATTGTGCTCAAAGTAAAAAGTTCAGTAAACAATCTAAACTCACCCAGTGCAGCCAGTCCACAGAAACCACTGGATGTCTGAGTTTTTTAAAAATGTTTTCACCTTCTCTCACAATGAGTTTATTATATCACTTTGCATTCTAAATGTTGCACCTTGGTACTTGCTGCTTTGCAAGAACTGAACATTGACTGGGTTCTCCTTGGCTTTTGGGTCTGCTGTGATATCCAACCTCAGTTCTGCCCGCTCCTTATTCTGAGTGGCTTGGACCTGGCATCTCTCATCACTGGCCTATGCTCAGTGTTTGTTTTCAGGCAAGATCTGTTTTCTATCAAACTCACTGTGCCCCATTAGACATGGTGAAATGCCAAGGTCTAATCCTTCCTTTTCCCATATATTTCATCTATCATGTAATCCCTCTTTTGAGAAAACACGATCACACTGATTAAGGGGTTATGCAATGCTCATAAATCTTCCACTTCTCAGTTTGCACTTGATAAATTGGGTTTGGCCATAGCTGGAAAAGCAGATGACTGCCAAGTGCAATATAACCATCCTGAAGGCAGCATCTAGGGCAAGGAGTTGAAGGTGGCCAAAATCATAATTAATGCAAAACAACCTTCTTGCATGCTCCAGCTCTTGTAGCCAATTCCTACAATGCTGCCAGTTTAAGTAGCAATTCACATCTCGCTAAATCATGCTCCAGACAAAGCAGCCTACTGGGAACTGGAGGAAAGCTCTAATGTACCTTTTTGTCTAGCAGCCCTGTGAGCATTACAGCCAGGCTGATAGTAGACCATCGGACTTGCTTACTGCTGTATATGTGCACAACAAATAAAATGTGTTCTGGTAGTCCTGCAAAAGGGCAGCACGGTCTGTATATCCTTCTCCATTTTGACCCTAGTGAGTGTGACCCCAGGCATAGCAAACTACTTCACTGTTTTTCTCAAAGGCAAAAGATTAGATTACAGAATATTGAAAATGATAGGAAAAGGTTTTTTTATGATGCTTTCTTATGAATTACAAGGCCCCCGATTATTTAGCAACTAAATGAAATCTAACCTTATTCCTAGTCTCTTTCTGGAACTCACTAATTTCTTGAAGTGAAAGTAATGTTTTTTCATGAAACCATATAAAAATATCCTTTCTCTTGCTTTCTTTTTGGAATAGTATGGTGGGAGGCTAGTCCCTCCACAAAATATCTCAGGCCAATGAAACCCTTCTTTTGTATCTAATGATTAACCTTCTCCAAGTCTTCTTATGCTGTCTCTAAAACTTGAGTGTATGTATGGTGAGAATTTAAAGCGAATCCTCAGTTCTTTTCTCTCCTGTCCTCTGAGCCTCAGTATCATTCCTGCCTACATTATGGTGCTACAAGCTTAAGAGTATCCCATGTTCCCTTCATCACAGAAATAAATATTCCAGATTTTTCCATCAGTTATTCTGGGTCAGGATGATAGCAATGGATATTCTAGCTCTGCTTGTATAGCTTCCTGCATAAGGTACCTCTGCCTCTTACAAGCACTTAAATTCTAAACGTAATATAAAAAAGCACAACAGAACAAGAAAACATTATCCTTTCTGAATGGTTTGGATATTTGATCTGGGTTACAGTGGCTGGGCTGTCTGCTCATGTGTGTCTTCATTGCAGGTGGGAGGAGAACAAAATATACATGACTCATAGCATGACAAAGACAGTGATATTAAGAATGCATGCCCAGTATGCTCGCTACCGTTGCCGTGAGAATTCTCTCTTTGGTAATGTACTCAGGAGAAGATTTTTTGATTTCACAATTCAAACATGAGAGTCTGGCTTTCTGAAACAGATTTTCAGACTTTCCTGTGAACAGCGAGCAGTTGCACCCGGTTCTGCAGTTGGTCTCAGTTTCACCCAAAGCAGCAGTATGTCATAGGTGCTATTTGGTCCCTCACAGAACACTTCTGTTTTTACACATGAAGGTGCTTTGCAGCACAATCCCCTGTCTTATTCTGATGCCTATTAAGGGCTGTACTAGTATAGAATCCCCTTGCAATCTCATGGGAATCTCTGGGTGAAATCTGGTTCATGAGAACAGCTTTTAATTGAAGTTGAGAATTCAATGGATTGAGTCTGGGTGCAGATTTTGGGATCAAAAGACAGACTAAATAATTTTTACAGCTTAATGCACCTGGATATTTATTAGCAGCTTGCTAAGACTTACACTGCTATGTATGAAGTCCCAAGCCAACTATCTGTCTGGTGTTGTGTGCAGATACTGTGTATGTTCCAGAAGTATATAAACAGGTAATGCCACAACAGTTCACTACTCTAGTCTATGCTAAACCATATTGCCTTCCTGTGTAGGGAAATCCACTGTTCCTTCTACTTAGGAATTTGCTTCAGTATTTCAGATGCAAGTATATACTTCTATCACAATCCTTCCTCAGTTTTCCCTGAACTTTAATTATGATTATCAACAACCTAAACATTTAGGATGCCCTTTAATTTTTATTAGTTTCAGGGGAAAAGATAAGAGTCAAACATGAGTGATTGTGCAAAACATTCCCTCTGATTCACGCTGGAAGACCACTGATGTGTCATTCCTCAAAGATAATTTCTGAGACACTTGCAGAATTTCTGGATTTGCTTGTCCAAATTCTTCCCTTGTACAAATCTTAATTTGTCAGTGGGCTGTACCTCATGAGAGCTCCTCTTAACAGATTAACACTGCTCTACAGCCCTGTATTCTCACCTCTAGAGTTCTGTTTAGCTTGAAGGTTGTCATTAACAATGTCAGAAATGGAAGAGCTGAGTGATACTTGACAAGTAGAAAATCCTGGAGATGCTGATTTGAGTGTTATAATAGTGAAGAGGTGGTCAATGTCTTTAAGAAGTGAAAGGATCATTCACACTTATGTTTTACTAAACTCCTTTGATAAACCAAGTGCACTGTGCAAAACTGCACTTAGAGGTGAAAGCAACCACAATCTTCCCAAAGAGAACCTGAGTACAAAGCACCATCCCAAGGGAAATGCTGAGCTTCTAGCCTTTGTTTGGGCTTGCTTATTGACAGAGATTTGCACTGAAAGCAAAGGAAGAATCAGTGCATACAGTTCTGGGTTTGCTTGCTGTGTTAGTATCTGCGTCAGTGACTAATGTCTGTTGTCACATATTCCCACAAGGAATAACATCCCAGCCAGTGAACTCTGAGAACATGCCAGGAATCCTTTGGCACTCTTCTTGTTCAAACAGTTTGGCATTTTCTGTACTAGCAGT